>JAQIUQ010000889.1:340000-930000 GCA_030378365.1 Hybognathus amarus | reverse complement strand
ATGCTGTGTGATTCTCAGTTTTCAGTGATAGTCACATGACTAGTGCGTGGCTAGTCTGTAATATGTAATTTCACAAACCTGGAATACCTTCTGCGTGTATGTAAGCAGCTTTTAGGAACATACATATAACAGAGGTAGAATCAATAAATTATGAATAACTCACTGCCATTGTGAGAATAACATGTAATCAATAGAAAAGTAACTAGTCTGATAATGAGTATTTTAAAATGTAATAAAACATGTAGGCCTACTTTTTTTGTTAAGACGCCGTTGCCCTCAGTGACCACTAGGGTGTGCTGTTACATTATCAAACTCGAATACATTCTTGTAGCGAATCGTTTAATCGTGTTCGGAATCTCCTCGGTTGTGATCAAATAAAACATGTAAAAACTTCCTTACAAAAATCTGGTTCAGGTGTAGAATATTCACCACACAAGACAAAGCGCGTTGCAGTTAAAGCACAGACAGACGCCGGCGGAGGTGTCAATCTAACCCGGATTACTGAAGGACGGCGAGGGGAGCCAATGACCGGAGAGCCTGTACAAGAGACTCCAAATCCTGCTGTCAGGGGAGGATTTAGTGCAATCCCGAGCACAGAGCGGTTGCATCTGAGAAAGTGAGTGATGTTCAAACAGGGTCCATACATTTATGAAAAGAAAATCACACGTTGTGTCATGCAATCATGGAAAAAGGGAGATTTAATCCTGATCTGAAACTGGATATGGACACTATCGACTTCAGATCGCTGTGACTCGGTTTTAAAAGGTAAGGAGTTGCTTTTCTAGGCTGTGCATGTGCTAAGTCTTTCTTTGCTGTAAAATAAACGGATATAAATCCGATTCAGTCGCAAGATAAAGTTACTAGACGTGTATTTTGCAACTACAAGTTAACACGAGTTAAATGCATCAATCAAACGTTAGAGACGATGCTTGGCAATCATTTCTTTCAAAAAGACTCCGTTATGTGGCATACGGAGGAAACATCCGAAATATTGTCCTCTTCGTTCCAATAGTTAATCAAGCTAGTTATAATAACGCCGTGAAATCCTAAGATTACAAAGTATTTCTCTCCTAATCATCACAGAACAGTTACTGTAAATCGCGACTAGAAGCCTAATCCGCGTGCAACACGCTCGTTTAGCGGGGTTTTAACGCAAAGTGAGTTCACAAGCCCTTTTCTTTAACTTAAATTGATTCTGAAGCATGCAGGATATCAATGTGTTGTGTACATTTCATTTGAAAGGAGCACACTATACAAATAAGTTTCGGTCTCTGCGAGACTCGGTTCATGTGATATTGCACGATAAAGATCTCCGATTCATGAAAACGAATCGCTCTTTTGAACTAGATCTTTTTGGTGAATCTATTGAACCAGTCTAAATGATTCGTTAACGAATCGTTCCTGGTGGTTCTCGAGTGGGAATTACAATTAATTCCCGAGAACAGATGAGTGAAGTGATTTGATAAATAGGACAAAGTTGATTTAAAAGTCCATTAGCAGAAATTATATTAGTAAACGTAGTGGAAATATATGATTCGCTTGTATTTTGGAGACACAGACTGGAACAAACAGCTGGGACTTTATAATAACACCTATACTGTGTTAAAGGAGTCTTTAAGTTTAATAATCAGCTGTAAATAACTTTACTGGAAAGTTTAGAGTTTGTAATATGTCACGCCAGGGTTGCAGGGGCTACGCGATGATGTAATTGCGCCATGACGTAACTATCGTTCTTTCAGCTGGTTCTTTAAAACGATTTGTTTGAAAGAACCGATTCGTGAAAATGAGTCAGACAAGTTAAGGAACAAAGGAACCGTAAGGTCTGCTCTCTGCACGAGCACTTGTCAGTGTCACTCAGTCAGCGCGAGGCAGCATGGCATTGCATTTTAGTGGTTAAAATCTTCAGCTATTCGATTCAATTTAGGGTTTTAGTGATACGCAAGATGTGATTTGTTCGGTTTATGATTAAATCTTTAGATAATGTTACCGGGAGTATTCATGAATTCATGTTCAAACAGAGGACTGAAAATATGACCTAAATAACAGTGGTGTTGTCTTCATCTGCTGCAGTTCACGGTGACGTAGTTGAACGCGTGGATTGTCTCCTCGGATCCCTTGGACCAAACATGAGTTTCACTAAATTAAAGGTCTAATGATGGAGGAAGGTAGTCGGGTCACTGCGTGCGTGCTGCTGCTGATGTTCGTCTCCATGGTGACCGCTGATTCACCTGCTGCAGGTAAGTGATGTCATGGTCTGCTTTTTTTGGGGTGGGTGATCAGTTTGCATCCGGTAATTGGATGAGTTGGTTGGCAAGATGATAGGAATTTAGCCTTTTGTGGGAGACCTTTAAAACTGCTGTAATGCAATGCAAAAGTTTTGAGGACAATGTTTTTTTTCTGATTAGCAATTCATCTTCACATTTTGGTTCAGTTTAAAAGCAGGCCAGATTCAGAGTCAGTCCTTGATCATGTTTATCCTCAAGTAGGCATTGGATGTTGATTGGAAATCATTGACTACATGATGAAGCATTTCCCCTTCGTTTTAGAAGTCTATTTAGCTATCATAGCTGTGCATAGACAGTAATACTGTATGGTAGCTAGCTGCATTTTATTATTTGCTTATAAAGGGGTCTTATAATGGTGCCTGCACTTTTTCAAGTCTGATTGTACTGAAATATGTGTTGGCAGTGCATGCACGCAACCTCTCATAATGATACAAATCTATTCCAGCGTTTTTGTTTTAATCTCCTTAAATGTTTTTCCCCTACCTCAAATTGAGCCTTTCTATCGTGTGACGCCACACGGTCGCACGCCCCTCCCGCGATTGTTGATTGACAGCTGAATTTCAACACATCCTCGCCCTGTCATCGATAGTCCGTCATTGTTGATGACAGTGTAAACATTGTTGATATACATCAGTAAACATAGTGTACCGTACATCTCATAGACTGTAAAAGGTAGACATCTCACTAAGTTACTCTAACTGTTACCATGCCAGTACATACAAAAATAGATCAGAGTAACATTATGTTAAAGGTGCCGTATGGAATAATTGAGGTATAAATATTCAGAAAATGAGCTACACGCATCAAAAGAATGAGAAGAAATAAGTTCAATGATGTCATTAAAAAACTGAAAAGTTATAGTGCTGCCAAGATATAAACCTAAATTAGCATGCTAAATTACTAGCCCCGGTCCGTCAGGTGTCGTAATACCAGTTTTGGCCATGGGAGGCGGTATGCAGGCGCGCAACATTACCATGAGCCAAACTGCAGTACACGAGTAAGTCGCGCCGGCTTGTGTGTGGCCCAGTCCCAATTCTCACTTGAGCCCTAAGGCCTTCCTGGAAGTGGACACTTGTTGAAAGTGCACTTAGCGAAGAAAGTGCGCAAGGGCCCGAAGCTGTGAAGAGCAGAATTGGGACAGTTTTGCACACGTCAAAAATCTACGTCAGTTCTGTTGTGATCAGCAAACACTGTTCATTTGGCTAATGTGTGTGCGGTGTGCCGCTTATAATAGCTGTAATATGACACAATCCTTTGAATGAAAAAATCAATATCTTTTTTTACTCTTAGCTACCAACCTTTCTTTTAATGTTATTAATATTAAAACAGTTTTGGCAAAGATAAATTGTGATTGAGGTTTACCTGAGCTTATACTGCCTTACCGTATTCACAGCGATTCGAAAATGCAATTTTAATTGTTATTATGGAAATTGATAATGAAATTCTTCCCATCCCATTCATGAAAAAATACATGTTGGTTATAGGCTATATATTAAAATATTCTTATATGAAATCAAATGACACAACCCTGTCTTTTTTTGTTAAATTTCAGTTTTATTGATCAACAATAGACATTATTAAAGTATAAGTAGCCTAAAAAGTATAAGAAGCTGTACAAGTCAAGAAATAAGGCAAGCTAAAAGATTCAGTCAAATATAACAGGCTAACGTTACAACGTTACAGTTAAATAGCCTAAATATAGTTATAAAACTTCACTTTCCCACGATTTGCCAGGGAACAATAATAGATTAATGAGACCAAAGATCGCCTGTTAGATATACACCAGCCGATTTATAGCTCATGTTTAACCACTAACGTTAGACACAGAGCCCGCGGGAAACGTCAGAATGACTAGCCGGGGCAAGGATGTGGTAGGCGGGGTACAGAGCGCTGAGCACCGGCCCGCCGCCCGGTGATCACCTGGAACTCCGAAAACGTCAGATCATTTTTTTTAAATAGGCGCTATCTTTATAAATAAACCACAGATTTGAGCTTTAAACAACTACATTCTCGAGTGAAAAACTCTTAAAACTACATTTAGTAACTTAATAACACTAATATTTTTACATTTGAACACACCACACCGGTTTCCTTTCTCGTCGGAGTTTGCGCTCCCCGAACAGCACCATAGCAACCGTTCTCCCCCATTGGTTAGCTGTTCGAAACGTCACAACACTACAAGGATTCTGGGTAATATCCTACAGCAAAGTGAGGTCTGATGCGCACTTGCGAAAAGGGTGCATTAAGTGCCCTTATGATCACCCCTGGAGAACACTGTTAGAGAATCGGGACACCTACGGTCTTGCACCCCTTAGCGAGAACGCGCATTGAGGGGCACAAGGGCGCAAGTGCGGATATTGGGACAGGGCCTGTGTGTGTGTGTGTACTTGAACCTGTCCTGATGTCAGTCTTGTGGAAATACAGCCGACTGCTACACAAGCGCCAAATGGTATTTATTGTTTGAATTGCGTAATAAAATTGACTGAATCTGAGAGCTTAACTAACCTGCTTGCTAAGTGTCATTTGCGTGTGTCTCACAATGAATTCGTGAGAGTTGGCAGCTCTGAATGGCGCTAGCTTGATCAACATCAGCCAATGCTGTCTGTCAAATTAATTCAAACTAACAATAAAAGTGTAATATGAACAAAACAAATACCATAAATTTCAAATAATTGCCCAGGCTTTTATTTTCCCATATCGTTTAAATGCACCAGCTTGTTTTTGAGACAGGCGTCTATAAGACGTTCTTCATCATTTAGTGTTCAGATGTTGTTCATTGAGTCTCTGATCTCTAAAAATCTCCAAATGCTCCACGTGAAACTGTGGTCTTTCAACCTTTTACTATCGTGTCAAATTATTTGAATAATATGTGCGAGAAAGACAGAGCAAAACAGCGCTCGTTTGTGTTGTTTGAAGACGTGAGAGTGCGCGCGGCCGCGGCACAACTACATTTCTGGAGGTATACTGCCCCCATCTGTTATGGAATATGATTAGATTTTAAATGCAAGATGGCACCTTTAACCAACCATTCAGAAACGTCCGTTCAAGCCTTAATTGTCGAACTTCTTTGTGGACGTCATCTGGTCCGATTCCGGTTCAAACTGATACGATTGCACAGATGTGTCCTCAGAGACTCCTGCTGCCATTCTTTCTCCAAAATATACCCTCAACTGTTGTCAAGGCAACAGTCCACAAGCGTTGTGTCAAAACGCCCCACAGAACAGAGGGGTGGAGTGAGCGAAGCTCATTATCATTTAAAGGCATATGCACTGAAACGGCATGCTGAAAACAGAGCTGTTTTTGACCAGGTAAAATTTGTGTTTTCTTACAATACTACTGAGAATTTTTAATTAAAGTATATTACAAACTTTTCATTTAGACCTTAAAGAATCAAATTAACTTGTATGAAAATTGGCATTATATAAAACCCGTTTTTCCCTCCTGTCCACGACTCAAAAGTTGAGTACCTCTGCTTTGGAATAATATCCTATAACTCTTTTTCTTCTTTGTTTACACAATGCAAGCAAACTATAAGGCCTTAATTTTCAACTGTAACACTGTGTCTACACTGGACGCGAAGCCGCACAATATGACGCGACAAAAGACAGTAGAACCCATAATACTGAACAACTGTGTGCGTGCGACACGACAAATCCCCAACAGTAAACTGATGACTTGTTCTATATATGACATACTACAAGCACTCAAAATACTTCTCATAGGAAGGACAATGAGATTTACAACTGTCGCTTTGTTGTCGTCCAGTGTAGACCGCTTCTAGCTGTTGCGGCGCGACGAGACGTGTCACCGGTCGCGTCTGGTGTGGACACGGTGTAAGAGACTCATATCATTCCAAATCTAAAGCTCTGAGGTGTATGAAAGAATCGAAAAAACTGATGAAACAGTATGATGATTTTTGTTTTTGCAAGGATGGAGGCATCTCTTTGAAACTCTCATTTCTCAGCCTAGTCTCTTATTTATTTTTGGAGTTTTCTAGTCTTGTTTGTCTGGAACCTTGTTTATCGTTATTGAGGTGAAACTCCTTCAATTAGCATAGTCTCTCATAATGTTTCTTTTCTATGTCTTCAAAATATCTAGATCCTGGTAGAAAAATCTTTAGATGTGATTGGATTCATTTGCACGTTGCAGTGGTTTCTCAAGTTCAAACTCAAGACTTGTGAAGTTTTGCATTCATTTTTAAAATACAGCGTGTCTATCATTCATTCAAGAAGATTTTCATAGATCAGCTGTCAGAGTAAACTTGACTGCTATGCGATTCATTCCAATTACCCGTCTATTTATGCTGAAAATCAAGATATTAGGAGCTTATCATTGAGTGAAGTGATTGTGCATTTATATCATGTCACAAGCTGTATTGGAATGATGTTTATTTTCAGTGGTCCACTTCACTAATTCTTAAAGGGATAGTGCTAGTTCATCCTAAAATAAGTTCTGTCTATTCACTGACATGTCAGTCCAAACCTGTATGACTTTCTTTTGAAGAACACAAAAGATATTTTAGAAAACTTTGGGAACAAATCAACATTTGAGCCAATTGGTGCAACTTCAATTGTATGGACAAAAAAATGCCATTTCTCAAAATATGTGTTCCACAGAAGAAAGTTATAGGCCTACAGTTTTCGAACAAAATGTGGCATAAAAGAAAAACAAATCTCATTCAGTACCGATCTCTTAAAGAGAGTATCCGTACGTTCACACCGCCGCGCGAGCGCGTCAAAGTGGCCGGAAGTCATTCATTTTCAATGTGAGCCGGCGCGAGCTCGGCGAGGGCGGCGCGCGCCGCGTCTTGGATGGTGAGATCGGCAAGGAAAGTTGAAATCAGTTCAACTTTATAGTAATGAGCAATGACGCGGTTCGGCAGCAACCAGCGGCAACCAATCGGAATGTAGAAGTGTTCCGTTTAGAGAATTCCAGAGAACGCAGTCCTGTAAACTTTGGTTCTGGCCACATTAGTTCCCAAGCAAAATAGAGGAGGTTGATCATTTGAATTTGATAAGAGGCGCGCAACACTATTTATAGGCAAGATTTTCGTGCTAGAACACTTTTTCAGCGGTAATGCAAATTATAATAGCACTTAACCATGAACACAAAAGCCACACCACACACATATGGCTTTTAATTTGTTTATTTCATTAGCAAACATGTCACTATAATTTTAAAGTTATTTCCATCGATCAATTTTCTGCAAAAATAACGACCAGACATGCTTGTTTGCTTTGTGGCCCCTTTAAATACCGTTTTAAAAAAGTCACGCATTTCGATCTATGTCAGAGCATCAGAGCGTCCACGAATCTTTCCAGGCGTCGTTGACAGAGCGGCAAGAGCGAATTTTGACGCTCTCGCCGGCGGCGGAGTGTGAACGTACCGGTATGGTTGGGTTGGGCCAGCATTTAAAGTCTTTTAAACTTCATTTAAAGTCTCAAGGTGTGCCTCTTCTAAAAGTGTCCTGGTGAAACAGCATGCTACTTTTATGTACCCGCCATGGTGGCTGGTGGGGGAAGCCAGTTTACCAGCCACAACACAAAATCACCAGCATTTGGCTGGTGCTAATTTCCATCCCTTAGTGGAAAGAATTCCACCAGATGGATTGAATAGCTCTATTTGGAAAGAAGTATTCATCTTACAGTGATTGGGATGATTTTGTGTAGGAGTGCATCTGCATGGAATATAATAAACAAATTACAAACATGGATGAATACTATAAAACAAAGATACAAATGAAAAACACTGCTTTGTTTTTCAAGTAAACAGTATTTAGGTACAGAAACTGAAAAACCAAATGTAAAATAACATTGCATACTCATCACTGTATAATTTAAATATAATTATTGTTTGTCAAAGCTACAAAAAGTGATTTTTTTCAGTTTTTTGTTGTTGTTGGTTTATTAGGCTGCTGTCACTTTAAGACTTTTAATATAACAATATCCATTTTCTTTCGAAACGTTCACTTAAGATTTAACCGACTGTCTGTGTGTGCCGAGACTGGCATTTGAGATAATTTTAGCCTTATTTGGCAGTTTGAGTGATGGTGTATTATAATGCATTATAAATGCATGCATTATTGCTAAAGCTTAGCAGATCAAATGGTTTCATCACCTTCTAACTCCATACATTTTTTAATTTTTTCCTACAAAAAAAATATCGGAAAGGGTATTTGTAGTGAACATCACAGGCATTAAACAGATCTATAAATGAGCTGACTGAGCACATGTTGCTAGTGTAGAGCAGAAGAGGTGGTGGGTGGAGGAGACATCAAACTCCAGCCACTCGTTCAGGGGGTAGTTCAATAATAAGGTGTGCTACTTTTGAATCAAAGCCTGAAGACATGAGTTTGTGTGTATACATGTTCCTATTTATTCTTTTAATTGTAGCCAAAGTCCCAGCCTTCACCAGCCCGATATTAAGACTGCTTTCCTGGCATCTAAATGATATGCATGTGCAGAATTTAACCTTGAAAGTTTGGTGTTGCAGTATCTGAATGAGTAGACTGACAGTAACAGAACTGAGTATATGAATATGTGTCAGTATAAAAATGTAGTGCTCAATTATCACCAATGTTGAAAACATTTGTGCCACTTACTATTTTTGTAGAAACCGTAATTTTTTATGAAGAGAAAAGCATTTATTAGACATTACAACTTTTTGGCCGGATTAAGAGTTTTGAGGCCCCTGGGCACAATGTCTTGTAGGGCCCTCTTAAGCAGGCCAAATGTAGGCCTATATATTTGTCCAAGGACATTTTAATATGGCATTTCCAGTTTTACTGACTTAAAATTAACTTTGTTGAACTATGCTGGAGTAAAGTTCATAAACTGGTTGTTCTTTCCTATAGGAATTTCTAAAACTATGTTGGGTGGACCCTTAATATAGCATTTACAGTTTTACTGTTCCTCTAGGGGGGTTCAGGGGGGCTTACCCGCAAGAATTTTTTTTACATTTTAAGGTTAAATGCATCAATCTCGTGCTCTTTGAGAGATCAGAATTAAGAGCTTCAACCCATGAACTGCTCGTTGAACAAAGAAAAAGCATATTTTGTACCCAGACAATAAAGAGGGCTCAAACATGTTTTTAGTTGAGTCTACATTACATTATCAATGGTGTTTTAGGATCCCAAACAATTACTATAATAATGTAATAATGATTTATATAATTATTCCTATGACGTAAAATCCATATAGCCTATAAATGTACTGTATAAATTAAAATAAATATTTCAAAACTATATTTTAGTCTACATTACACTATAATATAGGAAAATTAAAATACTTTTGTCCTTATTTCTTCACTAAACTTTCTTCAAATAAACCCTTGAGCTTGTGGCCTATTTAGGAGAAAATACCAGATGACCATCCTGATCGCGTGAGCAAAGTGCACACTTTTCTTTAAATCACCCAGCACTGATGCCTATAATGTCTTGTACTGTTTTATAAACGCAAAAAGCAATGTCATGGTTTCGATTTTAGTTCGTTGGCAAAATAACACGCTAGAGACCTATGTTAGGGAAAGGGAAAAGAGACTTCGGCAAAGGCGGATTCGAACTCGGGTCCGAGCGCTGCACACGAAAAGCTGACTCACGCGCTTAACGCGTTTACGACCTACGCCACTTGAGCTGTGACGTGAGCGGTGTCTTTTATAGTAAAAGACAGGCACTTAGTGCAAACATACGCTCCGTTTTATCAAACCGTTCCTCGCGGCCTCGAAACACTACCGGCCCACCTGGGAAACTCCCGAATTCCCGATTGCCACTCCGCCACTGGTGTCCAGGGCCCCTTAGATGTCGTGGGCCCCTGGGCTAGTGCCGAGTTGCCCTGATGGTTAATCCGGCCCTGACTGTACTGTCACTTTTGATCAATTTAATGTGTCACTGCTGAATAAAAGTATACATTTCTTAAAAAATCTTACTCAATTTAAACTTTTGAATGGTAGTGTACAAGAATATGAATAAGATTGCAGAGAGGCTGATTTGGTTACATCATTCACAATGGGATTTTTGGCAAAATTACACTTTTTGATGTGGTTGTTTAAATCACACTTGTGATTTAACGCTAATATAATCCTATAACAATTTCAGAGCTCATGGCAGATCTGTCCTAAAGTTTTATGCATAAAAACACATCTACTCTATGGAGAAGTTGAATGAGATTTTACTTTCAGAATTCTACTGTCCAGAATTCGATTTCAACTCTATAGGGCAGTCTAATTTAAATGACAAATTTTTGGATATGGTTTTGAAGAAATCCTTCTCTTAAATGTCACAATGGCAATCAGTGGATATACCGATGTTCCTCAGACAGAGATGAGAGCATGTGTGGACACACGATCAGCTCAGGCGTAACCCTACTTCTTATTCTTGTAATTGAAAAGCTCTCTCACAGAACTCACACAGGATTTCAGAGTCCCATGAAGAGCGTTGTTGAGTTTTGGGGATTGCAAGAAGCTCATTGAAAAACTCCTGGCTAATTACAAGTGTTGCTTCGTTTACAAATGAAACCTGATCTCTGAGGGATGACAATGAGTTCATTCATTATTCATCGCCTCTGGGACTGGGAACCGATCAGATACGCCGGGCCCATCAAAAACCACAGGAGCTGGATGCTGAAGCCACTGGCTTCTGGACAAGCAAACAAAGTCCCATTGAGAAACTGGGATAGTTAGATACAAGCTTCTTTGATGATGAACCCTTTCCTTGCCGAGGAGGACTTTGTGTGTTTGAAGGATAATGGTTTGGCTTTCACCATAGGGATGCATCAACTTGTGGTCAAGGTCAGGTCAATTTAATGTTAACTCGCATTCAAAGTAAACCTAGAGGGTGCCAAAATCAAAGACGTTTAATATACACCACCCAGATGGAGTGGGATTTTGGGCAGATGAGATTTAATAGTGGGTGGAGTTACCCAGTTTAACATGACATGACATATAACCTATGCCAAATAGCACATTTATAGTCTCGTAGCCTTCAACAGGCTGAAATCTGAAACAGATCACATCACCGCAATAGTCATATGCGTATGATTTAATATGAAGCATTCGTAACGCATTATTATGGTTGTTCATAGAAAAGTAGAGGGATGAAATGTCGATCATAATAAGCATAAACATAATTTAGCTTGTATTTGTAGTTATTATATTATATAACTTAAATTTTGAAACGTTACGGATGTGACGGAGCACTAAAGCGTCGTGACCTCTTAATTATAGCCCTTATAAATTCAACAGGCAGTGCTGTTATGACAAAATGAGCATATTTATTTTCTCGGGCATGCCTCCATCTTTCTGCAAAATGCTTTGTTCAAATGAAGTTTAAAAAGGGGTCTTTGATCCCTCTTTTGAAAACATATTGTTGCTCACCTCATATGTGGGGAAAAACAAGGCAATTTTCTTAAAGTTTCTTATACAGAAAAACATATTACAGACCTAAATTGACAATTTAAATAGGGTTTGATTTTTAGGGAAAAAAATATTTTTTTGACTGTAAGGATGACATTTGCGTGGAATTGCCCAGTACAAAGCTGTTTCCACCATTGTTCTAAGACATCTGCAAGTAATTTGGCCTTTTTTAGGGGTAAAACCCCTTTAACAAGGTAGTTTTCCACAGCTCTATAGTTTTTACATTCATAGACCAGTTCTTCTCATTTAATGGCCTTTATTGATTTAAAAGAAAAATCTGAAAGCTTTGGTATGCATTGATATAGCAAGTTTTCACATCTTTGTTTTTAGCACACAATCTTGACAGACTGCCTGGCTTCAACCAGGAAAGTGTCAAAGTTAAGAAATGCATTTGTCTGTCATGAAGAGATGCAGTTGTCTTGTTATGCACATTTATTTTTGTATTTTTTGAAGGAGACAGTGTCTTGTGAGGCTTGTGTCTTTTCTTTGTTTGAAGGTACATTTTTATGCGAACAGCTTTTCTTCATTGTGAATAAAAAAAAGCCCAGATCCCGACTCGGCACTGAGCACACCTGGGCTTATTTTATGAGTTTCATCAGCATAAGCACAAGACATTAGATCTGATTATAAGAAACTTTGGTCTTAATGTTTCAGTTTTATGGCTGGGAATGTTTATATACTGTATACCAGAATTTTGATTTTGAAAAATTCCATGATTCCCCGGTTTACACTAATTACTCTATTAAAACTACTATTTCTTAACTAGACTTGGTACTTTTTTGTAACTGTTTTAGTAAAAATCTTGATATTTAGTGAGCCCTTATTTCCAAGCATTTGTTCTGTAGAGCACTCATTTGAAGTGACACTCATAGATAAAAGGGCTCTATTTTAGTTGTTACTCAAAGGAACTGAGTGAATGGAGGCCTGTGAGGCTGAGATAGCGCTGGGCTATCAGTCAGGCTATTTATTTACACCTATCTATTCAACTGTGACCTCCACTACAGATCTATATACTGATATTTCATTCACCCCATTTCATCGCCTTTGTTTTAAATGTATCCCATTGTTATCTATAATTTACTGTAGTTTGAATTGTCATTTCTGGGTTTTATTACTCCATAAACTCATTTTATGGACTACATTTAATGTACTGCAAGACCTATGTGCCAAATTCACCCACATGGCGATTATAGTTCACTAATCGAATACATCCCAGCATTTTGATTCTGTTGTGAATTTTAGTTGAGGTGACTGTGACAGAAGGCTGACATGGATGTCCATATTGCATTGGGTTCACATATCTGTACGGTTCAACACATGTCTGGATCATCTCACTCTGAACAGATGGTTACATCTGAGCACAGTCGGTTTTGGGTTTGGGGTTTTGGGGGAATTAAATGTTCCATCTGAAATGTAATAAAATAGATTAAACCCTACATTTTAAAAAAATCACGGAAATTGGAGTGTTAAAAGAAAAATCATATTTCACTTACACACTCATTTTGATACTTTGCTTTTGAAGAAAGATCACTACTAACAGATTAGTCACAATAATACCATTAAGCATTGTCCTCGACCTTTCACCGAGGTTGTCAAACCATCTTGCCTGATGGAGTTTCAGTGTAAAGGCCTGTTCACACCGGTACGAATTTCGCGCGCATTATTTGCCGACTTTTAACGCCTTGTGACTAAACAAAGGGGCGCGAATGTGAGTGTTCACACCAACGAGTAAAACGTTAAGTGTAAAAGCGTTATTTTTTTAAAACGCCTCGGGTTTGTTTTTTTTTAGTTTGACGCGCCGCGTCAGAAACTATCCGACCAATGAAATTGCCGCTTTTGCTCACGTGTTTGAAGCTTCTGAAGAGACAGTAAAACGCATCTCGGGGGCAAATGGGCGGCATCTAATGTCAGGGAATGAATTTGCATTCACTCGGGCTTATCGTCACCGAAAAATGCTTGGGTGTGAACACAAAAAACGCTGACGAATAATGTGCGCTGATATTCGTCCCGGTGTGTACTGGCCTTAAGTGGTGATTCTTTCTCTCCCCTCTACAGGAGTCTGGCTGCTTTGTAGTCGAAGGGTCCACAAGTTTATTCAGTGACTCAGTCCAACCCTAAAAAAACGTAGCCCTCACAGTGACACAGTCTTCAGGGCCTCTCCAGTTACAGGCCTGGCCTTCCTGTCTTTCGAAGAAGGCTGAGGGTGTAGGGGAGGAACGTGTAGGGAACTTGAGTGTCCTCCAGTGAATTGCACAATAAGCCAGCAATGGAAAAGTCTGCTTCTCTGGAGACCATTCCAAATGTTCAGAGTTAAAAGTGTGTCCCCACCTTCCATTACATCCCCTCATCTGTCTCAGTCGCTGTGTTTTGTGTTTCATTCTCATCTCCCTCACAGTCTGAGTCTTTCTGCAACCGTTATTCAAGTTCGCCTCTTTGTCTCAAGTGTATTAGCACAAAGTATCAAGGCTATGCACCATTCAGAATTTGAGTCCTTGAAAGGTCATGGAAATGTATTTAGCCAGTATACATTTTTGTACTTATGCTATTCTAAATTATTACTTGATCTAGAAAATACATGTGTGAATGCAATCTCTATTAGTTTTTAGAACTAGTCATCATAAACCATGGATGGACAACATTGGTCAATTTGATGGAAATGGAGCCAGTTCTTAAATTTTCAGTTTTAATTCATTTGCTGAATGTTGTGCAGAAGAGATGGACCAGCAGCAGCAGACATAACCTCGGTCAGATCAATGCAAACCGCCAGAGAAAGTGTTTCGCCTGACATGACTCTACTCTGCCTGTGTGCCATGTTAGGCAACACGTTCCAGCCTGATTTTACTCAAAACAGACTGATTTTTCTCAGCCTCTCAACCAGATGTTAGACTGCAAAATTCAGGTGAATTAATTTGACTATTAGTACTCTTTCACTTTGGACAATTTTCTCTGGCTTATGTTCGCAATAACAAGACTTTTTGTGACATAAAGGAAGCAACTGTTGTGTTGGGTTTGTTGGTCTTACTCATTTTCTGTCTGTACTGTGTAGTAGTTCACTCTGTGGCTATACATGGGAAATTTCAGTTGTCCCGAGCACTTAGCTGCTGATAAGACAAACAACAGAGCTCTGTTCATTGTCAGAGGGGCCAATCGCACATCGTTCTTTTCTTTCTTTATTTTTTAGAAAGAAATTATTTTATTCAGCAAGGGTGCATTAAATTGATCAAAAGTGACAATTAGGACGTTTACGCTGCTACAAAAGATTTCGATTAAATTACAAGCCTCAAATAAGTACAATTGAACTAATGTACAATTTTATTTTCAGGCAGGTCTAATGCAGCCTTCACACTGGCAGTTGAGAATCAGCTCAGTTTGGGCGTGTACAAAAACAGCTGCGGACAGTGCGGACGCGTCGTGGACTACTACTGTCTGCTAAGGTACGCTCAGTGAACCGCGTTCCACACATGCGCAGTAGATCGGCTGGGACAGTAGACAAAGACATGCTTTTTTAAGCTTTTTTCTTTGCCTTGACCATAGACTGTAAAAAAAATAGGCCTTGACAAACCGGGCCCTAATATATTTCTACTTCTGCTGACACATATTTTTGCCTAAATTATTGCACATCTGGCTGTTTATGATCCTTTAATGATGGGTTGTCGAGGTGTGGGTCACGCGGACTTCTTCGCACAGATCTTTTCGAAATCGATGTCCATTTTTCCCCAGCGCTTTCGCGGTTTTAATCTGGTAGTGGCCGCACGTACTTTGACCGCACGGTCACAAAAAGCGACGTACTCTCTCGCACAATCTCTTCAAAATCAACGTCCATTTTTGCCCCCAGCGCTTTCGTGGTTTTAATCTGAGTAGTGGCCCCCGTACTTTGACCGCACGGTCACAAAAAGCATTTTAATCTAGTAGTGACCACGTGTACTTTGACCGCACGGCTAAGAATGGGAGGCACACGGACGTCCACAAGGAACCTCCGGACAGACCCTCCGATGACTATTTTTAGGTCACGCGGACCCTCAGCAATTGCGGACACGGAAAGTATAACACTAGCTTAATACGCAATACCCACTCAACGGACATCGTACTACACAGTGAAAAGCGTCGAACGGGTAGAACAAAAATGGCGGAGAGATTAGAAAGGTTGATCGTGTCAGTTCTGTATGATCTCTCTGATGAGGTTTATGGAGATATTAATAGGAAGGCTGCTACAGTGAGGAAAGTTGCTCAGGACGTTGACATGTCAGGTACTAAAAAAAAAGTGGTGTAGTGGTATAATGTCAATAGTTCAATGTCTGCCTACAATTTAATTGTATTAACTGCCCTAATAACGTTAAGAAACGTAAACATGAAAATAAAAAAATGACATGACAACTTATCGTTATAAAATCATTGTTTATTTTATTAAAAGTTAAAAATTCAGGTTTGTTTATCAGTACCATAGCAATGCTCAACTTCCGCTAAAATTGTCAGACAGGAGTCGTACGTAGCTTTTTCGCAAGAGTTACATTTTTTGAACGCATACGGGTGACCAGCGGACCAGTATTCTCGCACCGCACTCCAGTTTCGATCCCGTTTTCGGACCCCATTCGCATGTGGTCTGTGAATCTCCATAGGAAATGAATGACTTCCGGTCGTTTTGGTGCCGGATATTGGAGCTGATTTCAACTGCCAGTGAAGAAGGCTTTTCTAGTTCAGAAATTGAATAATCAAATGTAAGTCTTAAAAAATTAAAAATAGATGAATCCTTATTGAAGTAGAGACAAGTTATTCAGTCAGAGAGCAGTGACACCTCTTCTCTTGTTTTCCATGGAAGAAAGAAAATCTAAAGTTTGCAACATCAGTAAATGATGAAAGGTGAAATATTTCTTGAAAAAAAATTAACGGGATATATATCTGATTTCCATTTTAAATCCATGTTATTTGCAGCTTGAGTTGAGTTCAGTTACAAAACTATGAAAAAGTATAGACTACAAACAAGACTGGCTGAAGGATGTAGTACACAGTAAATGTAATGTAAGAGAAACCACCTAAAACAACAGTCTTCCTCCCATAAAAGCATTCTGAGATAAAAACAAATATCAGCACAGACTCTGCCTTGATTGTTCGATTAGGCTGCGCACTGGGAGTCTGTGCCAGCATTAGGCAGAGGTAGTCACGCAATGGGATCAGCTTAAAACAGAAACATGTGTGGGCAAAGGGGTTTGAATTAATACCAAAGACCTTTTCGTTGCTTTTTCTTTCTCTCTTTTTAATCTTTTTTTTCTGGAATAGCAACAACCATCAAATGAGACTTTCCCTAGAATGAGCCTGGCAAATAGAAGGAAATTACATCATTTGTGTAATTTATGGCTTAGTGTTTTTCTGCAGTAGATTTTGGCTAGTCTTACTTGTGTGTTTCACAGCAGCTGGTCCCTTCAAATTAGACCGTGTAGTCTAACCCTGAAAGTTGCAGGTAAATTGCCTGTAAATTAATCAGTGATTTGGGACTGAGCAGTTAACTACATATAACAAATTAAACTAAGACTCAAGTCATTAACTGGTTTACACAAACGACAAAAGTTACCATGATACTTCGGTTTTCTCACCAAGGCTCCATTTATTTGATCAAAATATAGTAAAACTGTAATCAGAAATACAGTAATAGGGGACAAAATCTGTTCACTCAGAGCAGGATCAGTATTTTAACATTTCTTTTTCTGTTCATTCTTTAACGGTTTGATTAGAAAAAAGTACAAGTTAAAGGGGTCATGAACTGGCTTTTTAAATTTTATTATATTGTTGTCTGAGGTCAACTTATGACGTTCGCTTGGTTTTTGTATTCAAAAACATCAAAATAAATAAGTAATAGACTATTTTGTACCTAGTATTTTGAAGCCTAGCTGAAAAACGCTCGGTTTTTATGGGCGTCTCGAAACTGAAAACTTGGAAATGCCCACTGCTCACTGCCCATATGCGTGAAATGCGCGAAATCTGTGGGCGGGGCTAAACCGGGCGTGTTGAAGTAGGCCGTGTTGAAGTAGGCGTTCTTCTGCGGGGGTGGTGTTTTATCCTCTTTGACGTCATAGTTCCCCACTTTTAAAAATGAGTCGTTTGCTGACACTGGTTTTAATAAAAGCTTTTATTGGACTAACAAGGATGTTTTCAGTTCTGAAACTTACAGGATATTCTTATAACATGATGACCTCTTTGATGTCAAAAGCTCAAGGAAAATTTTATTTCAGTTCATCACCCCTTTAATAACATAAAAAATTGCCTATACTTTATACCAGAACTTAAATAAAGCTTTTTACTAGAGCTTGTAACTAAACCTTGAGCTCGTAACTCCTTTTAACAGTTAACTCAAACTGTTTTCACAACCTCATATAGTAGCTCCACCCAGCAATTGTGAATGAAGTGCTGCCCACATTTTGGACACTGTCTCTGCTTGTTTGCAGTGCAAGGGTTAAATAAAGAACTAGTTTTTTAAATAGGTAGCATTTTCATTATTCAAAAACCACGATTTTGCAAAGGCTAATGTTTTATGTGTTCGAAGGAGTTGAGAAGAGTGTCAATCTGTAATTTGCCCTCTAATCAGCCAATATCATAGCACTTCAATTTGTATACAGAAGATGTTGGCCAAATGTTTTAAACAACAGGAAAAACTGGGTGCCCACATTGCTACAATAAACTTTGTAACCTGTTAGTTTATAAAAACATAACGCTGAACGCCATTCATGACACAAAATTAACAGAAATATCCTGACATTCGCTGGTGAAATATGAGCTTGATTTTGAGAAAACTTTAATAATATAATGACACATGCAAGTGCCACAGTACTTACTATGACAATATGGTGTTTAATTATTAATTTATTTATTTTTTTTCGCTGAAATAGTAGCGATTCTACTCTAACCTGCAGTTTTCGCTGATTTCACATCACGCTGGATATTACCCGTCATTCATTTTCATAATACTTTTACAGTTTGTGACATACCCTTGTAAAATTCCTGACATCCAAAATGATGACTTGACAGCTAAGTGCGGGCATCTTTTGTAGCACTTAAACTTCTTTACCATCACATTTAATCAATTTATTGTATCCTTGCTGAATAAAAGTATTAATGTATTTACATAAAAACATACTGACCCCAAAACTTTTGAGCTGTCGTGTATATAAGCCTTATGGCAGATTGTGGTATGTCCAATTGATGAATACTGCACCATTTTTCATGGTAAATTTTTTGTTAGTTGGCTCAGGCAGAAGGAAATGTCTCTTTTATTTACATTTACATTTATTCATTTAGCTGACCGCTTTTATTCCAAAGCGACTTTACAATTGCTATATACACTCACCAGCCACTTTATTAGGTACCCCATGCTAGTAACGGGTTGGACCCCTTTTGCCTTCAGAACTGCCTCAATTCTTCGTGGCATAGATTCAACAAGGTGCTGGAAGCATTCCTCAGGGAGTTTGGTCCATATTGACATGATGGCATCACACAGTTGCCGCAGATTTGTCGGCTGCACATCCATGATGCGAATCTCCCGTTCCACCACATCCCAAAGATGCTCTATTGGATTGAGATCTGGTGACTGTGGAGGCCATTTGAGTACAGCGAACTCATTGTCATGTTCAAGAAACCAGTCTGAGATGATTCCAGCTTTATGACATGGCGCATTATCCTGCTGAAAGTAGCCATCAGAAGTTGGGTACATTGTGGTCATAAAGGGATGGACATGGTCAGCAACAATACTCAGGTAGGCTGTGGCATTGCAACGATGCTCAATTGGTACCAAGGGGCCCAAAGAGTGCCAAGAAAATATTTCCCCACACCATGACACCACCACCACCAGCCTGAACCGTTGATACAAGGCAGGATGGATCCATGCTTTCATGTTGTAGACGCCAAATTCTGACCCTACCATCCGAATGTCGCAGCAGAAATCGAGAACTCATCAGACCAGGCAACGTTTTTCCAATCTTCTATTGTCCAATTTCGATGAGCTTGTGCAAATTGTAGCCTCAGTTTCCTGTTCTTAGCTGAAAGGAGTGGCACCCGGTGTGGTCTTCTGCTGCTGTAGCCCATCTGCCTCAAAGTTCGACGTACTGTGCGTTCAGAGATGCTCTTCTGCCCACCTTGGTTGTAACGGGTGGTTATTTGAGTCACTGTTGCCCTTCTATCAGCTCGAACCAGTCTGGCCATTCTCCTCTGACCTCTGGCATCAACAAGGCATTTCCGCCCACAGAACTGCCGCTCACTGGATGTTTTTTCTTTTTCGGACCATTCTCTGTAAACCCTAGAGATGGTTGTGCGTGAAAATCCCAGTAGATTAGCAGTTTCTGAAATACTCAGACCAGCCCTTCTGGCACCAACAATCATGCCACGTTCAAAGTCACTCAAATCACCTTTCTTCCCCATACTGATGCTCGGTTTGAACTGCAGGAGATTGTCTTGACCATGTCTACATGCCTAAATGCACTGAGTTGCCGCCATGTGATTGGCTGCTTAGAAATTAAGTGTTAACGAGCAGTTGGAACAGGTGTACCTAATAAAGTGGCCGGTGAGTGTATGTCAGAGGTTGCACGCCTCAGAGCAACTAGGGGTTAAGTGTCTTGCTCAGGGACACATTGGTGTCTTACAGTGGATTCGAACCTGGGTCTCTCACACCAAAGGCATGTGTCTTATCCACAGTGCCATCACCACCCCATCATTTCAATTTATGAAATGATCTTTAAACTCAGCGTTCATTAGTGAGGCTTACAAATAACAGACTGTCAAATGAATCTGATATTAGCATTGAGTAAGTATTTGACAATAAGAGATTATCACAAAGTGTATGTATCATACTGTCTGGATCGTTGTTCCGGAATAGTTAATTGGGTCATTTCTCCCACTTACCACTGGACAGGAGTTTAGGGAGGAGCAAATTACATTTGGGTGTGCTGAACTGAATCATTTATATGGGTTTGATCTCATTTTCAGCCTGCTTGTGGTTTCAGCCTGGAGACATCATCCCTGTTCTCAAATGACTACGATAGAGAGACACACAGAAAGACGGAATTCGACCATACACAGTAATCCTGTTTCTGCTGCAGATTTCATTTAATTTTAGATCCCTTTGTTTTCATTTTGAAAGCATCATACAACATCAATAGGTCATAACCATTATTTTATTATTGGTGTGGCCATGAATAGCTTGAAATAGAAGTAGCTCACTGTTTCCTTTTGTGATGATAATTCTGTCTCTGTAGTTCTTTTCTCTTATTTTCCTTTTGTTTTTGACAAAAACGGCGTGCTTTTAAAGTCCTTTTCAGTGTTTTCCAATAGTTTTAACATCAAGTGTCACACCAACAGCAAATTTAGAAGCATTTCCTTTGGTTAATGTGACTTTCATCTTTTTTAATCTTGAGAATTCAAATTGAGTTTTGTATTATGTACTTAATTATAACATTGTGTTGTGTGTACATACTTTCTTTTAAGGTCCAATAAACTGTTATTGTCTGGTTTTGTAAGCACACCCTGTCCCTTAAAAGGCCCGTACACACCGGGACGAATATCAGCGTATGTTGTTCGTCAGTGTTTTTCAACGCGTTTTTTTGTGTTCACACCCAAGCGATTTTCCCTGACGAATGAGCTCGAGTGAACATGTAAATTCATTCCCTGACATTAGATGGTGCCGATTTGCTCTGCAATACCACTCCAAAACAGTTCTCTTTTCTTAAGATGTTTGTAGTCCCTGTCGCGTTCTTAATGTTTTAGCACCAACGAGAACAGCAGCTCTACATTCATCTTGCCTTGCATCTTCCTCGTCTTATTTCTTACTGGTTGTGTAGTGTAGACCATAGATATGTATATAAAGGCTAGATGTGTTACGGCGGAGTTTCCATTGTAATCACCGACAGCGGCCATGTAAGCTGATGTAAGATGAGTGGTCAACACGAACACAAATACTCTTATCTCATTGAAATCTTGATGGATTTACAAACGGTTTGGTTTCTTACAAACGTTATTAACGAGGCTATAATTATCTGGACTGATTATTTATTTATACACTTATTGTTCACAAGTATGCTGTGTCATAGCTACGTCTCCGTAACGTCTACAATAAATGCAAACCGTTTTGAAAATCGGTAGAAAATTGAGCAAGTTATAGTTATTTAAATAGTGTTAATGTACCATTAACACAATGTTGACGAGTGAGCGAGCTGCCTGGTGACAAGATGGCCGCCAGGTGCAGACATCCGACCTCCATTGGCCAGCAGCGCCGATGACGCATCTAGCCTTTATATACATATCTATGGTGTAGACGGCGACGCGTATATCTTCTTCGCCGTTGCATATGTGTGCTCAGCAAGAACGTTTGGTGTTTGAGCACCACCAAGTTTTTTACTGTAACTTCAGAAGCTTCAAACACTGAGCAAAAGCGGCAATCTCATTGGTCGGATACAGTTTGTGACGCGGCGCGTCAAACTAAAAAACGAACCTGAGGCGTTTTTTAAAAATTACGCTTTTACACATGCCTATTTACGCGTCTGTGTGAACACTCACATTGTTTAGTCACAAGGCGTTAAACGTCGGCGAATAACACACGCAAAATTCTTCCCGGTGTGAACCTTAATATAAACGAACTACACCACTGCCCCACGACTTCAAACGTCACAACCACCTCTGAAGCTTCGACATTTTGTTCCAGTTATTATTTTTTTTTATCTAAAAATATTTTCCCAGACATTTTGAGTTAGAATAGTTTATAAGAGCACAATTCATCATAAAGCTAAGCACAATTCATCACAACATCATCATCATCATGCCAAACAGGTAAGCTAAGTCTTGCTTCTACAGCTTCGTAATGCTTATAACAAAGCTGTAAAAGCAGATTGAGCTTACCTGTTTGGCATGATGATGATGTTTAAAGTCTCTGACAGCCTCTGTTGTCTCATTTAGCCACTTATAAGCAGTTGCCTTTTTCAAGACAAATTTTATGTCAAAGAACTTTAGAGAAACAATAAGAAAACCATTGACTTTCTGCATTTTGGCCTATAAAGTTTACCTCATACCTGCATCTCTCCATAGGTAAGCGCAGTGGCTTCTGCTTTTTCTTAAAGACTGCATAAAATCAAATGAACTAACAAATGAAAATACAACAAAGAATATCACATACATTGAGCATGTCAATTCTATGTGTTATGTAAGCCTCACACTCTCTTCTTTGCATGTGTGAAAGGAATAGACTGTGTTCTCAGCTAAGTGATGGCAAGTCAGGCCGCCTTCACACTACATTTTACAGTGTGTCAAATATGCCGTGCATTGAGATGATTTGAACAGTGCACTTTAAAGACGGAGAGCGAAACTCTCAAGCGTTCAGTTAAGTCTTCAATACTATTGAAGGCGAGTAAAAAATATATCTGTGCTAAACTTATTCTTAGCCTCTAACTCAATGGCTTGTATGATCAGCTAAATTAGTAATTGTTGTAAAATGTAGTATACTGTTGTTAAACTGCAAGATGCTCTAATAAAAATAAATATTAAAATAGCTATTATTGTATTTAGCCGCTGAAAGTGAAACTTGTTCCTGAAACACGCTCTCTGTTCATGCCTTAATGGTCAAATACACACTGAAATGAGTCGGAGCTTGGTGAATATTTGCTGAAACACAGTTGGTTATGTCTTAAGTGAACATCGAACAGTTGGGAAATAAATTGCATGCATTTTGGTATATTAGATCCTTTCTTTAGATCTTAAAGCTGACAGAAGCCTAATTTACCTGCTGCTGTCTGTGCCACTAATGTTATTCAGATGACAAAAGACAAAGAGAAAATTAATTGCTGCTCTTTTGTAGATTAGTAGGATTAATCTACATTTCATTTATACAGTGAAGCCTATGCAGTGTTTTACATTTTATTATTTTCTGTAGAGTATTTTATATTCAGGGCTCGACATTAAGGCTTGTCCGCTTGTCCGGAACAAGGAGAAGATAAAATGTAGTTGTCCGACCGTAGAAGTTAAATTTCAAACAAAAATAAAATGCCATGTTACTTCACGTTATGTGCCACTCGTTACGTCTATTTTACAGATTTAATTTTACCGATTTGAAACGAACACATTTTTCGCGCTGCCTGTGAATGTCCTGAATGTGACTCACAGAAAGACGCGCGCCATATAATGCGCATGCACAGACTGCGGCGCCAGAAGTTCTCTTTGCTGCTTGAACGAACATCAACACACACAATTAAGCCAAAATGTCATTTGTCGAGTATCTTCATAACATAAGAGCAGTCTTATGATGGACATAAAGAGTTGTGACTCGTGAGAGAATAAGGCGCGTGTGAGAATGAGGGCGCGTCTCTGTCCACAGGCTGCTCTTAAAGGGCCAGCTACCAATGAAGCGTTCGGTCAGTAAAGTTAATGAAAGAACAAAGGGAACAGAGAAAATTACTCACTGCTCTTGACTAAAGAACTTGTGTAGCTTTAATAAGGAGTAGTCTATATATAATTTATAATTTATGCAGCGCAGCTGTTTGATAACTTTATTCAATTTCTGTATATGTCCTACCTGTTAGACCAGGGGTGCCCAAACTTTTTCCTATGAAGGGCCAAAAATAAAACTTGATTGTGGGCCATGGGCCAAAAGTAAATTTTGCATCATAAATCAAATGGTTTTACATTAAAGTTGCTATGGGTTTATTTATTTTATAATATTTTAAAATAAATATAAAACAACTTCAATACTGATTAACTAATGCAGTTTTATTTGTAAAGTTTTGCATTTTAAAGAAATCCCCTTTCCCCGGACGGTATGGCGGGCCCAATCAAAGGATACCACAGACCAACTTTGGCCTGCGGGCCCTAGTTTGGGCATCTCTGTGTTGGACAGTTTATTTTTATGGCTTATTGATCATTATAGATGTTATCAATCATTTAGTTGTTATTGCTGTGTGCATTTGGTTTAGAACCAAACAAGTTGACTCATGAAACCATTTGTTTATTATATTCGCAATCGCATATCACAACCGCAATATTGACCTCAATAATCGCAATATGACATTTTACCCAAATCGTGCAGCCCTAGATAAAATTATAAATCTTTACCCGGACAAGTGACTTTTGTGGCATGGACAAGTGAAACATAAATTTAAGCGCCTCAAAAAGTTAATGTCAAGCCCTGATTATTTCACAGGAATGCTATATTTGTTAAGTTCTAAGCTTTTCTCAATCATCTCTTTGGACAGGAACATGTTGCACATGTAGTGTTTTATTTTTTTCTGCTGTTGATGATGACCACAGGTTTCAATTAAACTGGTTTCGAAGATTTGCCTAAAACTTTAAAAACTGCACATTTATCGCATATGTGCATCGTCCCAATGACATTTACATTTGCATCTAACACATATTGCTTGGGTAGATCTCGCTGTCTGTGAAAGTGATAGCTCTATCTATTGTTCATGCATTACACGGTTGCATTTCTGTACCAGGTGGCAGAGGGAATCATTGCTGCACTGTTGTGTGGAGTCATGGTATTTCCCCTGCTGTTCGTCTGGTTCCGGGCGAGAGGCTCCTTGTCATTACTCATGATAAACACTGCTCATTTAGGCTGAAGGTGACTCTCTTACAATTAATTATTGAACTTTTCTGCCGATCAGGATTATTAAGTCACTCCATCATTAATTACTTAATTGTCTTGAATGTTGTTTCTTTTGGTGCTATTTTACATCATTTCACTTGGTCTGGCTTACCAACAATGTCACAAGAACATATTGTTAATATATTGGTTTTAAAGGTTAAACTTTGAAAGATATATTTGTTGACTATCAGACTGCATATTGAAGAGAAGAAATGAAGAGTAAAGGATATGGAAGATTGCTAAAAGCTTTTTAATCTTTTTTAGATTTAGTTATTGGTCAAGTATAACAGCCTATGGTTTGTCAAGTAGATTCATGAAAATATTTAATACAAGTAAAATACAGTATTTATACAGTATAAAATGTAGTTTTTATAAATCCAACGCAATTTTATATGCATCAATGTAACCTAACTATACTTAATAGTAAACAGCAATATTTACCTGTATATACATTGACCAACCCCATCTTAATTAGTGGAAATTATACAGAAATCCAATTCTTTTTCATGCCCTGTTTCCAATCTGCACCAACTTTCTCCTTTGAAACACTTTACCTCTTGTTATTTCTGCTCCTATCTCACATCTCTTGTAAATATGTTTCTTATTTTTGCCTCTGTTTCTGTTTCACTAAAGAAGGCTGCTGTTACTCCTATCCTTAAAAAAATGAATCTGGACCCAAATTACAAATTTCCCCCCAATCTACCGTTTGTTTCAAAAATCGTGGAAAAGGTTGTTACCCCTCATTTGCAGTCATTTATAGCTGTCAATGATCGGTTTGATATTTCAGTCTGGTTTTCAATACTGGCATCACAGTATTGAAACTGGCTTAGGAAGGGTTATCAATGACCTCTTACTTTCAGGTGACTCAGGCAACCTCTCCATACTCCTATTACTTGACCTCAGCTCAGCTTTTGATACTGTCTTACTCATGCACCTCTCAGAGATTGGTATCTCAGAAACTGCCTTCTCCTGGCAGTGTCATTGTCTTTCATCTGACAGACAGACAATACTACATCACCATGCACAATTATAAGTCTTCCACTTTCTTCATCAAACAGGGTGTTCCACAGGGCTCAGTTCTCGGCCCAGTACTATTTATTATTTACATTATGCCTCTCTAAGAAATTATTCACCTCCCTAGTTTTTAATACCACTGTTATGCTGGATATTGCTTGCCGACCGGATTCTGTTCACCATACTACATTATTGTCATGTATCAATGAGTTAAAGGGATAGTTCACCCAAAAATTAAAATTAAGTAATTAATTACTCACTCCGATGCTGTACCATCAACCATGTAAGACCTTCGTTCGTCTTCGGAACACTATAAAAGATAAAAGATATGGAAAAAGATATTTTTGATTAAATTTGAGCGACTGGATCACTGCTACATAGGCTGCCTAAGGGATCAAAACTTTATCGGCCCAGAAAGTCATTGAAGAAAATGTTTAAATATTCCATGTGACTACAGTGGCTCAAGTATAAGTTTATCAAGCGACGTGAATACTTTTTGTGCGAAAAACAAACAAAAATAACGACTTTATTTGACTGTTCCTTTACTTCCTTGTAGGCCTGAGACGAGAGTTCAAGAGATTTCCACGACGCAGGGATCTTCATTTTTGGGTGAACTAACCCTTTAAAGACCTGGCTAAACTCAGAATTTACTCAGTTTGAATTGGACTAAAACGGAAATCTTAATTCTCAGTCCCCCAACAAAAAAAAGTTAACTAATGCTACCAGACTTGACCTTGAAGCTACAGCAATTATTCCAGCTTCCTATTCTCAGCTTCACCGTATTGCCAAACTCTGCCCCTATGTCAGCCCAAAAGTGGCTGAATCATTAGTACATGCACTTATCACATCTCACCTCAATTACTCTAATGCTCTTTTTTTTCTGGACGAGCTCCCATTTGCAATATATTCGGAACGCTGCCGCAATAATGTTAACTTACACTAAATGTCTCTGCTCATATCACTCCTATTCTAATTAACCTCCACTGTTTACCTATGTCTTCCCTTATGACTTACATAATTCTTCTGCTTGCCTTTAAATCACTCTATGGTCTTTCTTCTTCCTACCTCTCTGACTTACTTTTTCATTATATTCGACCTTCTCGACCTCTCCGATGTTCTGGCTGAGAACTTCTTTGTAGGTCTTTCTCCGTCCTCTCCGTCCTTTCTCCGGATGAAGGAAGAGCAGTCAAGCGCAGATCGATAGATAGCGTTCATTGGTGCACAGGACTCCCCTTGGAGCCAATCAGCTTCTACGTTTTGTAGCATATAACGTACCCGCCATGAAACAATTGAAATTCAGTTTCTGGTGGCACATATTTCAGCCCATACTCTAATGCTGTTTCTTTTGATATCAGGGCCAGAGTGTTATATGAAGGCATGATCGCCCTTATATCCATGTCTTTTGTATTTATTTTTTTATTTTTTTGGTCTAAAATAGAGATTTGTGGGTTAACAAGTCGTCCGTATAAAGCACATGTGTCTGGGGGGCCTTCACAAGGCTGAGTAGTATGTCAGTTATTGCTTTATCACAAATCCGTCTGGCTCATCCTGTAAATCTCAGACGTTTGTTGAAGGACTGCTATGAGTGTTTCTATGACTCGTATTCATGTTGTTCTGAGTTTCATCATGTATTTTAGAATATGCATTCATCTTGTTTCATCATAGGATTTGCATCGATATAGTTTCACGTTGTATCCATTCCACCTTGCAAATAATCATGATACTATATTGAAATATAGGTCATGACATTATGGTCCAAATCCATAAAGTGCACCAGGTAGCACAATGGAAATTTGGTTTTATTATTATTCAACACAGGTCAAAAATAAATTAAAGAGGAATAATTTACCTAAACTCCTATGGGAAAACTAGTTGCATCCTGAATAGCGTTAAGACCGTTTTGCTCACTCTGATGCTTCATTAAGAAGCTCCTCACCTTTGCCTTCTATCCTTGGTCTCCGAATGGGTCATTTCATTACTGTGCAGCTGCTTCTGAATATCAAGCCAAACACTGCCAGCTTTTATGCCCAACCTCTGCACCCACCATTAAAAGCAATGCACATGGAAAGTTTACAAAACATGTAGTGGAATATAAACCAGATACTGCTTTCAGGAATCCTTCTTGAAAGTGGCATGCTCAATTATTTAAATACTCTCCTGTTTCATGGCCTTGGCACATTCCAAACCACCCGCACATGTGCAGATTGTGACTTTGGTAATCACGACAATGTGACTTATGTTGGAGAAAAAGCCTTGAAGCATCTGGGCACAATAGCATGATGAAAGTCCTCAACTCTCAGACTTTTTGATGTAACTGTGAAAAAATATCCAGTTATCTCGACTCACACTGCACTTGTGTTTTACTCTGATTAATGTCTATTAAGTTAAACAAGCCACATCAATAAATAGCACTCAAGTAAATAATCAGTTTTCATAAAAAACATTGTTAGTGTGGTAGGTTTTATTATTCTTTAAAGCTACACTGTGTAACTCTTTTAGTTTATTCTTAGCTAAAAACACTTAGCTCTTTCAAAAATATACGTGCTCATTAATGTATAGTTACTTTGTTCAAGTAATAAGTATTCTCGTGTAGTGTATAATATGCCATTGAAAATACATACGGGTAAGGGGCTCTAATGTCGGCCGCATGTTGCCCCTCCATCTTGAAAGTACATTAGCCAAAGAGGGACATACCCGTTAATTTAAGCTTCGCCTTTCGCGTTTACGTTCCAGCTTAACACTCATGGACGAGGTCGAACTGGAAGCCATGTTAATCTTGGACTACATTGGCCGACGTAGGAGTTAAAACGAAATCGGAATTGAGAGGAACAGAAACTGATATTCACTGGATGGTCATATACCTTTTCACCACTAGATGGGGGTAAAAATCACACAGTGCAGCTTTAATATGTTTTAAATCAGTAGATCAGTATAAATTTTATTTTAAATTTCAAATATTATAAAAAAATTATACAAATATAATGCCTTCCTGGAAACTCTTCTCTTCATGTATGTTAATGAATTCCAATCATTCTAGTAATTGCACAATTTGTTCTGCTCAAATCATGAATAAGGGTTCCATCATTGTCATTAATAATGTAAAGCACTTCTTATCGATCATATTAACATTACAGGCTAAATCTTATAGTGTAACCCTGTTAGTGTAACCTTATTTAGGGCCAATTCTATTTTTGAACCGTTTCGTTAACAAAGCCTATTACTTTTGCTTACAACTATCACAGAGACGTATGTTAAATTGCATTGATAAGGCATATATCAGCATTGATTTGTGCAATGAACTGTTTTTCATATAGTTTTGTTGCTCTTTCTGTAGTTTGCATCAGATAATTTCATTTGTTGGATTTTTTTTGTCTTTGTCTCCCTTAGTCTGGCCTTTGGAGGCTCCAAACATGCCAAATGAATCTTCGATGGAAGTGCTGCATAATGCATCCACCGCCTTGTCTGGATTTTCTCTTTCATCTAGTTTGGATCCATCCACAGCCACCGAGAATTACAATCACAATTTCAACACTGAATCATTATTCACTTACTCCTTGAACTCTGCCACAATCCCAGAGCCTCTTGCCACACCTCCTCTACTTTCCTTAAACTCTCGAGAGGCAGATGGATCTACCCACAGAGGGTCCCACAGACAGCCTTCGACAACTAAATTCTCCAGTGCCTACATCTCATAATGTGCCCTTATCTCTGGTCTGCTATCAGCCCAGCTCCCCAAATTCCACAGGGACAGAATTCATCTGTGCCTTCTAGCTTGCCTTTAGTTGGACAAAATTCTCCTTCGAGAATTCCTGATGAAAATCCCATTCCTTCCCCTCAAACAGAGAATGGGACAGTGGGAGCCAGTGACACTAATGTACCTTTTGGACACCAATTGGAACCATCCAGCAGAATTAAAGACCTTCAGTTACAAGCCAGCCATGACCCAAACACTGAACCAGGCTATCAGCAATTAGAGCCAAGTAATGTGGTTTTCACACATACAATAACTTCAGCGTCTCTCGAGCAAACTGTTGGTCCACCCGAAGACTTTTTCCCAACCTACACTATGGATGTGGACTATGGTTCTGGAGATTGCCTAGAAACAATGTGCCTTCATGGGATCTGAAGGTAACGGCTATTCGCTGGTTACCAATCTCCCATCTGATGTTTATGACTTTGAGGACTCAAACTCCGAGACCTATGGACACTACGTTTCCCACAAGAGTGGGAATTTCGATTTTCGAGCAAACACTTGTATCCCTCCTCTACCAGTGTTACTAGTTCTTTCTCCAGCAAACTTGTTGAAAGTTCCAGTTTTAATAGCAATTCAACCTCACATGGAGCCAACACTGACATAACCAAACAAATAACAACCTTTCAGAGTTTTACAAATGTTGTGCCCTTTACCATGTCAAGGCCTTCAGTTTTTACCAGTGTTTTGACATCGGCCCTTGGCCACACCATTTCTCTATCACTTCTAACCATCCAACCAACCAGAGTCCATTCTCTACCAATTGTCCCAACAACTTCAGATGTCTTAAATCTGAACCAGTTGGTCAATGAGAGCTCAGAGTTGGCATCTGACTGGGCAGGCACTGTTGCCATCCAACCCACTGATGTCCTTTTACCAGACATGAACAGTTTAGAATACTACACCATCCAGTTTGACCAAGGACAATGGTAGCTTGCCAGAGCAGCACTGTCAATCAGTCGGCCTCTAGTGTTTTCTCTTTCATGCCGGTTGGCACCACAAATGTTGTGAGCACTAGAACCTACACCATTGACCCAAGCTACATGCTAACAGCTTTGTTTGATGAAGATCTACAGCCTGCAGGTAACGGTTCCTGGACTGAGGAATCATCAACAGACATCTCTGGATTTGAGCCTTTTAACACTACTAACCTTGATCCCTCTGAAGTTACACCTAGTCTGAACGGATACTACAGTGCCATATTTGGAGCCGTCATTTACACGGACACCCTCAATAGACCCTTCAGCTTCATTAGGAGATATAAACTCAACCACTGATTGGGCTACCACACCTTTTATAGCATACGACACTTCCTTACTGGTGACTGACCCATCTCCGGTGACCAAAGAACCGGGTGGCATGTCTTCTGTTAATGACAGCCAATGGATTATCACCTCACTCCCAACAGAGACCCTCTTTACTAGTAGTGTACTTCCCACTGTTTTAGTAACCACCTCTATCAGTATTTCTGAATTACCAACTGACTCAACCTTAAACGTCACCTCCTCCCCTCCTGCAACCGAAATGGCTGACGAAGGATTTTGTGTCTGGATCACCATCTGACACCATGGCTACTGATGACGATAACACTCACTTCCGATCAGTCTTGACAACCATGTACTCTCCAGTATTACATAATGACACCACTGTCACGTCTTTTACCATCACAAGCTCCAACAACACAATAGGGACTACTGTGAAAGACACATCAGGTACAAACCTAACCACAACCCCTGCAACAACTATTGCCCGGAATTATATCTGCAACATCACTGAAACCGGACACCTGACTTGATCAGAGTTGGTAAGACAGTGAAAATGAATTTGCTCTAAACAGTTTGTACATATATACAGTGTGTATATATATATATATATATATATATATATATATACACACACACACACATATATATATATATATATATATATGTGTGTATGTGTGTATATATGATCAATGTGTGACTCAGTCCATTAAACACATGTGCCTTAAACAGTAACTAGATTTGCATCCATGCAACATTACTCTTATCTTATTTTATTTTAATTTTGTTTTTATATTTAAGGATCCTAGAATAGCATCAAGTTAGATATTTGCTCTGTTGTAGGGTTTCCTCCGGGGTTTACTGTTGGATATGCTAAAGCCAAAGTCCGAGAGATTCTCAAAGCGCAGTACAGCCGCTCAGTGGAGCTACAGGTACTGTAGATGTGCGATATAATTGGTCTATGTTATGGTTTCCTTCTTCCTCCTCTTTTTTTTTGCTTGTCTTTATTGATTTAAAGCAGTGACAGCAACTCTTCTACATCTAAAACTATTTTATACAATATTAAACAATATATTTACAAATACCTTGATTGTAGATGCAATTTATGCTTTTAAAAATTCATTTATTTATTTTTGAATGTAATGCTAAAAGCTTTTTAATGGAGAAAATTGTGAAAACGGCATCTGGAAATATATAACCTAAAATCATTCTGCGTTTCTTTATTAAAAGAACATTAGCTGTGGTTTCCATGCCTATATTTTTGGATATTGCATGCATATTAAATGTAGAATATTGAATTGATTATACAAATGGAATTCACATGTTGGGTCGAAACACCAAATATGATATATAGGTGTTTTTCACCTAATTTATCAAGAAATCCCTAATGAAATGATCAAGAAAAGTAGTTTCTGTTATTTAGACTGAGAGAAAAAAATGCAAAAGCCTCTAAATGCCATTTGAAATTTTCTTCTAAAATTACCATTTTTATCAAGCTTGTATATTTAAGTTCAGTAATTTCACTTAAATGACAATTAATAGGTAATCTTCATTGCCATTTAAGTGAAATTACTGAACTTTAATATACAAGCTTGATAAAAATGATCATTTTAGAAGAAAATTTCAAATGGCACTTAAAGGCTTTTGCATCTGAATATATATATATATATATCATAATAGGGATTGTTTAAATCACAGAATCTTTAAATATGTTTTGTAATCCAGTGATGTGTCTGTTGTGTGAAACCGATAAAATTTGTCTTTCCTGTTTTATCTGTTCATAAATAAACAACACCTAATTTGGCTCAATGGGAATGAAATGGTTCTTTGCAACTCCCTGCATTTAAACACATACCGCCTTGACTTTTACAGGCTCACTGAAAGTCTTTTTGATATTTGTCCATGTTCTTGAAAAGGATGTGAAATTGCTTTGACAAATATGATGTACAAATGCTTGACATTTAATGTTCATAATAATTTCTTCATGTGTTAAAGGTTGTAAAAGCTCCTCCAGATTTTGTGTTTCTGTGTTGTGTCTGGTGCAGTGGTTTACACTGCCATATCTGGTCATTAATGCCCTGAGAATCTCTGCTCGGACCACTAGCTCCTTTATCAGCGTGTCACCGATCAGTTCCTGTTCCTGAGCCTGCAGTACCATGTGCATACAGGTACACTGGAAGTGAAAACTGCATGTCACAATTATTGAATTCTCTCTATTTAGATTTTTTTGCATGTCAAGATGTCATGAATTGCACCATACATTTCAACTATATGCATGTGTTTTGCAGTACTTCAGTTTGTACCCAGCCACATAGATGTGCGAATATGTACCTTCAGTGAGCAGACACAAAAGGGTCTGATCACAGCCTTAGCTGAAGTACGCCAACGCTCACAGCAGTCCACAAACTTTACTGTGAATGTAAGTTGACTGCTTTACCCAGTTAACAGTATTAAGAGCTCAACTGAGTTTCAAAGACCAATATCCTGACACTGAACCCCTTTAAATCCTCTTAATTGCTTCTTATTCCATTCTGATTTGCTTAAATGACTACTTTATAACGAAGTTTTAGTAGGCTCCACTCTTCAGGAACCTTTTAAATAGATGCGTGAGTGTGATTGAAGACAAAAGACTTTTTATGTTAAGATATTTATTATCTACTATTTTAGTAACTACATCATTTAATTGTTTATTTTTTAGCTCACATTTTTTGCCTTTTAAAATAGCAAAGAGATATGTCTATTGGATGCTACGGAGGCGTATTTGCATTCACTTGAAGAAAAAAATCTGACTCTGTTTTTCTGAATTAACGAGTTCATTTTTCATGAGAAAAATTTTTTGCTCTGTTTTTCTGAATTAACGAGTTAATTTTTCATGAGAGAATTTTTTTTTGCTCTGTTTTTCTGAATTAATGAGTTAATTTTTCATGAGAAAAAAAGTTTTTGCTCTGTTTTTCTGAATTAACGAGTTAATTTTTTATGAGAATTTTTTTTGCTCTGTTTTTCTGAATGAAAATTTTTTCTTATGAAAAATTAAGTTGTTAATTCAGAAAAACAGAGCAAAAACCTTTTTCTTATGAAAAATTAAGTCGTTAATTCAGAAAAACAGAGTAAAAAAAAATTCTCATGAAAAATTAAGTTGTTAATTCAGAAAAACAGAGCAAAAACTTTTTTCTCATGAAAAATTAAGTCGTTAATTCAGAAAAACAGAGCAAAAACTTTTTTTCTCATGAAAAATTAAGTCGTTAATTCAGAAAAACAGAGCAAAAACTTTTTTTCTCATGAAAAATTAAGTCGTTAATTCAGAAAAACAGAGCAAAAACTTTTTTCTAATGAAAAATTAAGTCGTTAATTCAGAAAAACAGAGCAAAAACTTTTTTCCATGAAAAATTATCTTGTAATTCTGAGATAATTAAGTCGTTAATTCAGAAAAACAGAGTAGATTTTTTCTTCAAGTGAATGCAATACGCCACCGTAGGATGCTGTTTTTCCACTGTCATTTCTAAAATCCCTTTCTGGAGAATGAGTCATTCTAATGTCTAATTGCTTTAGTTTCAGATAATTGTATCTTAGAGACTGAATTGTTTTGTAGATTTTAAACATCACACTGAGTCCTGTGGGCATGGCGGCACAAATGCAGAAGGTTCCGGTTGAGATCACCTTTGCTGTGCGCGATATGCGCGGGTATGTGCCAGGGACAGAGGTGAGCGCTCAGCTTCGACAACTTAGCATGGTCGAGTACAGCTACTACCTGGGCTTCCCTGTGCGCCAGATTGCAGAACGTGAGTCCACACACTCATTACTGTTCGATTATATAAATACACTCCCAACAACTTATATATAGTATAAATATCATGAATGCAGCTTAAAAGCTGGCCCACACTAATGGTGCTTTTCCATTACCAGTACCGCCTCAGCTTGCTTTTCGCGCCGTTTTCCTTTGCAGACATTACCGCACAAATAGTACCTGATCATCATAGCGACGTCTTTCGTTCTAGTTGCCCCATCAAGCTCTCGCTGGATCCTCTCTTCGGCAACCAAACAAAGGAAAGTCTGCACCTCCTCGTTTGACCACGGCGTATTCTTCCGAGTTGCCATAATAATAATAGTAGTAATTTTAGTAACTATCACTGGCCAAACTATTTAAACATGGCGGGGTTAGTCTGGATACTCTATCTGGCGCGTGACGATTGGTGACTATCTCTCTGACCAATAAGCAGTCGGCATTGTTTTTACGTCACATTTTAGTATCGCCTTAGGTCGCTCAGAACCTCGCCGGAGGTGATACAAAAAAAGTACATGAAACTTGGTACAGGTACAACTTTTACACAGTGGAAAACCAAACAAAGCGAGTCGAGTCGAGCTGGTACTGTGTAGTGGAAAAGCACCATAAAAGATTTTGAAATCATGAGAGACCACAAACATGAAAAAAATATATAATTTAACAGTTTTGTTCCTGTGGTGTGAGGACGATTTGACCAAGACAAGACTCCACACACTAACAGATTCCATTCACAAACAACCAGAGTCCCGACTGTGAACACAGGAAATCTAGCAAAATCTCTCGTGGTCATACGTGACTTTAGAGTAAACCAACATGGCGGACAATGGGCGAGAAGAATTGGCGATAATAGTGTTTGTACTGCTTTTTATAGAAAATTCGCTATATAAGTGCCTCATTCATTAACACATCTCGCACCACAGGAAAATCTGATCATATGATTTGTAGAACCATCAAGATAATCAGGACTTTATCTAGGATTGACTGAAATTTTTAATGTTTTTTTCTCCTCTCTTCACCATTAGCATTCCACTACCCGAGAGCTAAACACAACCCAACTTCTGCGTTCTTCATGGGTTTAGAACAGGTACTGGCCTGCTGATGTTAAGCTGTTAGAGATGTTAAGATGTTAACAAAATGCACTACCGTTCAAAATGCCGTTCGTGTATGTAATATATATATATATATATATATATATATATATATATATATATATATATATATATATATACTCACCGGCCACTTTATTAGGTACCCTATGCTAGTAACGGGTTGGACCCCCTTTGCCTTCAGAACTGCCTCAATTCTTCGTGGCATAGATTCAACAAGGTGCTGGAAGCATTCCTCAGGGAGTTTGGTCCATATTGACATGATGGCATCACACAGTTGCCGCAGATTTGTCGGCTGCACATCCATGATGCGAATCTCCCGTTCCACCACATCCCAAAGATGCTCTATTGGATTGAGATCTGGTGACTGTGGAGGCCATTTGAGTACAGCGAACTCATTGTCATGTTTAAGAAACCAGTCTGAGATGATTCCAGCTTTATGACATGGCGCATTATCCTGCTGAAAGTAGCCATCAGAAGTTGGGTACATTGTGGTCATAAAGGGATGGACATGGTCAGCAACAATCCTCAGGTAGGCTGTGGCGTTGCAACGATGCTCAATTGGTACCAAGGGGCCCAAAGAGTGCCAAGAAAATATTCCCCACACCATGACACCACCACCACCAGCCTGAACCGTTGATACAAGGCAGGATGGATCCATGCCTTCATGTTGTAGACGCCAAATTCTGACCCTACCATCCGAATGTCGCAGCAGAAATCGAGACTCATCAGACCAGGCAACGTTTTTCCAATCTTCTATTGTCCAATTTCGATGAGCTTGTGCAAATTGTAGCCTCAGTTTCCTGTTCTTAGCTGAAAGGAGTGGCACCCGGTGTGGTCTTCTGCTGCTGTAGCCCATCTGCCTCAAAGTTCGACGTACTGTGCGTTCAGAGATGCTCTTCTGCCCACCTTGGTTGTAAGCGGGTGGTTATTTGAGTCACTGTTGCGCTTCTATCAGCTCGAACCAGTCTGGCCATTCTCCTCTGACCTCTGGCATCAACAAGGCATTTCCACCCACAGAACTGCCGCTCACTGGATGTTTTTTCTTTTCGGACCATTCTCTGTAAACCCTAGAGATGGTTGTGCGTGAAAATCCCAGTAGATTAGCAGTTTCTGAAATACTCAGACCTGCCCTTCTGGCACCAACAATCATGCCACGTTCAAAGTCACTCAAATCACCTTTCTTCCCCATACTGATGCTCGGTTTGAACTGCAGGAGATTTTCTTGACCATGTCTACATGCCTAAATGCACTGAGTTGCCGCCATGTGATTGGCTGCTTAGAAATTAAGTGTTAACGAGCAGTTGGACAGGTGTACCTAATAAAGTGGCCGGTGAGTGTATATGCTGTATATTTCAAATAAATGTACTTTTGAACTTTCTATTCATAAAAGTAACGTGTTGTTACCATACAATCAAATAACCAGTCTATTTTTGAGACGAAAATGAGCAATTGCAATACCATAATGTCTTACAATTACATATTCTTTGTTTGTGTTCAGTGTTGTTGGGAGTATTGGACCAGCGTGTGAGTGACAAGGTCTTCCATGCTACTATTGAGAGGAGACTGGCTCTGTTGCTGGGCGATGCATTAGGTACAGGACGTCGCTTTAAGAGAGCAACTAGTGTGGGAAACAACAGTGTGCAGGTTTGTAAATCATCTGTTATGTGGCCTTATCCTATTCATGCTTTCCATGCATGTGCTCATTGGATTCATTTATAGAGCTCTTCCTGTGTGCATGCCTAATGCCTCTCTGGATTCTTAATCAATCTCTGTCTTTGTGGAGCATCCCCACACCTGCTCTCCCTCCACACATCATCATTCAGGGACAAGAAGTATCCATGGCAACACCCTCCTATTCATCCTCGGCCTGCAGAGCCACTCAAAAAAACAACCATTTCACCCCTGTCTGCTGTCGGCGCGTCTTACTCCAGCTGCAGTCTCAGATAAATTATTGAACACTGCTTGCAGACAGCTAGTGTGATTCTTAAAGCATTAATTGCTTATTCTGCCTATATAGAGAAGATTTTTCTGTTTCATAGAGACCTGATTGCAGACTAGCTGACCTTATGGTTTCCAAATGACTTGTGTTGATAATGACAGTCCGTTAATGGCCGCTGAGAAGTAATGGAGCTGTGTTAATGATGCTCAGTGATGTCATTTCTAATTTTAGAGGTGATGAATTCTGGAATATCTTGCAAGCACTCTTGCTTGAATGTAGGTTGATGATAATCTGCAAAGCTTGGATGTACTTGGATGATCTTATGACATTGTGTGGCCATCCTCTGTCCTGTTTCTCATAATGCACCCTGAGGTAGCAACACATTTAAAATGAGCTTTTAACGTCCCGGGCCATTGAGAGTTCACTACTCAGGGCTCGTAATGTAGGTCGATCTCAGGTGAAGCCCTCACTTTGCCACTCTCTGTTTCCACCCCAATAACCATGGAGACTAGAACAAATTTTTTAGACCCTGTCTCTCTGAAAGCCCTTTTGGGTTTTTGCTAAAAGATATTTAATTCAGAGTTCTGATTCCTATGTTTGCGTGTGAGGAACAGCTACGCATTTGTTAAAGTTCTGAGTTTATCCAAAAATATACACTACCGTTTAATACCGTTAAACATATACACTAAAAGTTTAAGATCGGTAATCGATTTTTTATATTTTTAAAAGAAGTCTCTTCTGCTCACCAAGGCTGCAATTTTTTGATAAAAAATACACAAAAAATACAGTAATATTGTGAAATATTATGACAATTTGAAATTACTTTTTTATGTTAATATATATTAAAATGTAATTTATTTCTCTGAAAAAAAGCTGAATTTTCAGCATCATTACTTCCAGTCTTCAGTGTCACATGATCCTTCACAAATCACTCTAATATGATGATTGTATGCTCCATGTATGATTATTATCCATGTTGAAAACAGTTTTTTACATTTTTATTTCAGGATTCTTTGATGAATAGAAAGTTCAAAGAACAGCATTTATTTAATTAGAATCTTTTCTAACATTATAAATGTCTTTACTGTAACTTTTCATCAGTATAACTCATTCTTGATGAATAGAAGTATTGATTTCTTATTTATTTCCCCCAAAAATAAAATACAAATTCTTACTGACCCCAAACTTTTTAAAGGGTAGTGTTTAATGTAACAAAAGCTTTCCGTTTCAGATAAAAGCTGTTCTTTTGAACTTTCTATTCATCAGAGAATCCTGAAATAAAAATGTAAAAAACTGTTTTCAACATGGATAATAATCATACATGTTTTTGGAGCATAAAATCATCATATTAGAGTGATTTGTGAAGGATCATGTGACACTGAAGACTGGAGTAATGATGCTAAAAATTCAGCCTTTTTTCCAGAGGAATAAATTACATTTTAATATATATTAACATAAAAAGTCATTTTAAATTGTCATAATATTTCACAATATTACTGTGTTTTTTGTGTATTTTTTATCAAAAATTGCAGCCTTGGTGAGCAGAAAGACTTCTTTTAAAAACATAAAAAATATTACCGATCTTAAACTTTTGACCGTTAGTGTAAATTCTGTCATCATTTAGTCAACCTTTTTGTTGCTTCAAAGCCAGCACGTGGATATGTGAGCAAAAGCCTAAATTCAATATGTTCATATAAAGCGATCGTGTCTCTTCAGATAATTTGGACCAATAAACCACTCAATACATATGGATCAGTTTTACGTATCTTTTTTGACCTTTTTGAAAGTCAAAGTGGTAGTTGCGTAGACTGTCAATGGAGGGACCAAAACTCTCTTAAAAAGATCTTTATTTGTGTTTTGAAGATGAACGAAAGTCTTACATGTTTGTAACAATATGAGGGTGAGTAATTAATGACCGAATTTACATTTTGGGTGAACTAACCCTTAAACCATATTAATTGTATTGCCCTTAATCCTGTAATTGTGGACAAATGTGGGCACAGATGACTCACGTGTGATCCTAGTTTTTATTTATTATAAATGTTATATTATTGTCTTCGATTAAAGTTTTATCTATCCATTTATGGGTTTTTTTATTTATTTTGGGGGTATTTTTGAATTTATTTACCTAAAAAAATACCATATTTTCTATGTAAATTATGCTTATTTTTATGTTTTCTCTTTTAAAATTTAAAACTACATTAAAATATCATTCTAATAAGTTCTTAAAGTGACTTTGCTGTCACCTGGTGTCTTATTTTTGCTTATTTTAGTATGCTCTAAATTACAGTTTTTCCTATTCATTTCTATGGGTGCCCATTTTTGACCCAAATACAAGATTAAGGAGGGTTTTTTTTTTTTTTTTTCATCTGCTTAACATTGTAGAATTGAGTCAAAAAAATTGTGTCTTGTACCGCTCAGATCAAGGGAAGTATTTTTTTAAAAATAAATCAAAACTATTTTGCCCACATTTGTCCAGAATACGATTTTAGGGTTAAGCTTCAAAATTACACCATTAAAGTATCATAAAGCTGGTCCATTCTGGTGTTATAAATTTATTCAGTACGAGTCATTTTAGAACTTCAACTTAAATGATTCTATTCACAAAACGACACTGAATGATTCTTTCAAAATTGGACTGATCCAAATGCACAATAAAATAGTGAAATGGAAACGAGGTTCTCCATAAACTCCTACACAAAAGAGTTTTGCAATACACTGTTGTTGTTGTCAACATTTTGGATCGAATAGTTTCAGATGCCGAATGACATGTATAAAGACATGCATATACAACGTATAAAGATATTACAGTGAATTAAATTGCATTTTGAACTTTGTGTAAAGTTTTTCTTTTTCCAACTGTGTTCAGATTGTACAGACCACTCGTCTTGTGGGCCCCGACAACCCTCTGGAGATCATCTACTTTGTGGAAGGAACTAACGGACAGAGACTTCCCGCTGCAACCACAGCAAACACGCTCAACAGTCTTGACGTACAGCATGCAGCGATCATCATGGGATACTCGCATCCAGGGAATATTAGCACAGCGTGAGCATTCAGACTTTTAATACTTTCAACGGGAAGAAACTACATAACATAGCATTGCAATAAACTAAAAGATAATAATGGTAGGAAAAACAATGATGAAGTGGTCATTTAAATGATGTTGATTGATGTTACATAGCAGGCAATGGTTTATGTGGTAACATACTTTATTTCTTCTGCTCTAAACGTCAAAGAGGAGAGTTCTGTGACATCTCAAGAGAGCTCTGCTTTTTATGTAACATTTAAATGTGCCAGGCTTACAACTGCATCACCCACAGCATAAACACTAGATTCATTAGACTAAATTTAGTTGCTTCCTGTTGTATAACATTCTTGAATTTTAGCATAAATCTTTATAGGTCTCCAATTACAGTGAATTCAAAAACAGGACCGACCTGAATTATGGATGTTTGCCGTTTAATGGATTCATCATCATAACATTTATAAAATGTGCATTCAATATATGGCAGATTTTAATGCAAATCTGATTGTACTGAGGTTTGAGATTTTGGATGTTAAATTTCCTTTACATTTTAGATCATATTTGCCATCCCCCAACTCTCGCTTAAAGTTTATTTTTAAAAACAACTAATTTAAAGGAGTAGTTCACTTTAAAAAAAAACTTTTGCTGATAATTTACTCACCAGCATGTCATCCAAGATGTCCACGTCTTTCTATCTTCAGTCGAAAAGAAATTAAGTTTTTTGATGAAAACATTCCAGGATTTTCTCCATATAATGACTTCATTGGGAACCAAACGGTTCAAGGTCCAAATGAGAGTTTCAGTGCAGCTTTAAACGACACCAGGCGATGGATAAGGGTCTTATCTACTGTCAGACCCTTCGAGTCATGACTTCGAAAAAGATTTGTTCATTTTGATGAACGAGTTTGAACAGGAGAGTCGCGAACGCTCATCACAGAACAGAGCAAGGCAAGCATTTGTGCTTATAAAACATAAACTTTTTTATCAATTTTTTAAATGGCCGATCGTTTTGCTAGGTAAGAGCATTTATTCATCATCTGGTGTCGTTTTGAAGCCCTTTGAAGCTGCAATGAAACTCTATTGGAAACTCTATGATGTTAAATTCAGCTTTGTATAAATTTGAATAAATTACGTTTGAAAATGTATTCAGATAGAAAACAATTATTTCAATTAGGGTTGAACAACTTTCAGAATTTTTGAAGTCGAACTGTTAGTCGACTAGTCGCTGACGTACATTCATAAAAACATAAGAGACGTGACTGCTTTGCAACATGCCACAACTTACAATTAATTAACAGAAATTATACAGATGCCGACAACTCATAATGGGGCTGTTTACACCTGGACACTTCATGAGTTTTTATTGATCTGATTTATCAAAACGATTCCATTTACACACATAAATATGTTTGCAAAACGGATACAAATCTGATCTTCAAACAACGCGCAATATGCAGATTTTACGGAGTTCATATTACCGAAAGCAACAGTAGCATTTTATTGATCATCAGCTAATTTCAAAATTTCAGACCGCAATAGAGAGACAGCACTGGTAAGATCATTTTATTTCTTTACTTTTAGCTGAGATGATTGTGTGTTAAGAGTCTGTGACTTACATTCACTTTGATTTACGATAGTTTGCACGTTGGCTTTATGAATAGATGCAGCTGCGGTGATGCGTGTTGCCATCGCTTTGTCATATATTGAATAACACATTCTCACACGTTTTCCTTCAGCATTTTCGGGAGAAGTCCAATTTATATATGCGGTTTAAATTTAAAATCCATCTCGAATGCGATTCGAAGGGCATTTAGCCTACACATGGTCTTTTCGCATAGCAATCAGATCACAGAAACACAAAGTGGCCAGATGTAGCTAAACAGCCGCTGTTTACATCATCATTTAAGATGAAAAGAAAAAAATTATTGCGGGTGAATTAGAGATGCATTGATATGTTTAAATAATATATGAAAAAAAAAGTTTGATAATTTTAAAAGAGAAACTCTCATTTCCCGGTAAAACAGTGAGCGTCCGTCATGCTTTCACTTTCGTTTTCAACAATATTGCTAAGTTAGTAAAGTATTTCCATACACTTTATGTAGCCTACCAACGCTGCTTTCTTGCTGCAATGACCCTCTGGGCTCTTCATCTGTTGTCGTCTGCAACACGGCCATATAATATCAAAATTAGCGCAATCATAAAGTGTCACATGATCCACGCGACTTAGTCGACGTCAAGCTTAAAGCGTCACGCCATTGCATTAAGGTCGACTATGTCGACTAATTGACTAGTCGGTTCAACCCCTAATTTCAGTATGGTAATAAATGGTCACAATATTACTGTTTTACTGTATTTTGATCAAATAAATGCTGCCTGTACTTCACTAAAAACATTAAAAAAAAATCTTACCAACCCCAAATGTGTAAACGATACATACTGTCCTTAGTCACTGACATTCTTGTTTACCCCTTTGTGTGTTCAGCTGTGGAGAAACAGGCCTCTCCTTCTTCAGACACAGAGAAGACCAACACGTGGATAATCGTAGGGTGGTAGTTCCCGTGGTGGTGGTCGTCATTATAATAACTATCCTGTACTGGAAACTCTGCCGCACTGACAAACTGGAATTCCAGCCAGACACCATGAGCACCATCCAGCAAAGACAGAAGGTGAGAGAGAGACTGGAAATGCTATGTAATGATTTAATATTGAAGCACTGCTTCTCCTGACAAATCCCGACAAAACTAAGATTCAACCATATGCCATGCCGTCATTTTGTTTTGTTTCCTTTTCTGTCCACAAAGTCTGCTGATGTGTCAGTGACATTGCTAATAAGTATGTGGCTCCTGCGAGTCTGAGCTGCTTATCTCGTCTCTGATTTAAATGACTGGAGCCGGATACAAGCCAGCTTTGAAAGATCAGAATTGGATACATGGGGATGTGTTTTTTAGTTACTCTACCCATTTATGCTCACAGTTAATCTTGGCATTGGGAAGTTCATTTGAGAGTTCATTTCAATGATCCGATTAGAGCCCTAAGACAAGTGTTCCCAGAAGTCCCTGCGTCATTTTCTGTATTTAGATAAATGTTTATCTTTTCTTTCTAATGTTTATCTCCATGTAATTTTTCCAGGTTTTTTGTATGGGTTGTGTCTAGGCATGAGCTAAACATATTTTTAAACTTAACTAATGAGTGTGTTGTCAGTCTTAAGGAATCCCTGTGTATGTGTGTAGGGTCTTGAAACGTGTTTTGATAAGAGAGCCAATATTTTCCACATTTAATTAATTATATACTTTTTAGATGACTAGCCGACCATCTGCTCATCCTCTCAACTAAGATCGTTTAAAAAAAATGTATGATAGTGTGATCAATAATTCACAATTATATAAATTAGACCCTTTAAGTTAATTTCATCTCATTGAATCATCTTTAAAGCACCACTGTTATCACACATTACTTTGACTTTGGCTATTGCATCACATCCCATGCTGTTTTTGAGTGCCCTGTCCTTGCAGTCAAATGAATTCAGACATTGCTAGTCATTCTAAATCTTGCTACGATATCCAAACTTGTCATGCACAAGCACACACTCTTGCAGAGTCACAGCAATAATGAAGTCTAATGCTCAGCTGGCTTTGGGGTTAATTCTCAGCAGTGATGTTCTTATCCAGAATAGCGCCCGCTGATCCTCTCATTCTCAACTCCTTGATTTAACTACACTCATCTGTGGAGCACATAGTCATTAAACACTCCATGTGTGCCCTTACTAGCGTACTCACTACCCTCATGAACTATCCCCACTCTCATTTACAATCTCACCAATGACTCTTCTTAATCCTTCAATTATGTTCTCTGGTTTAATCAGTTTATATTGTTAAATGGCCTGCTTCACACTTTATTCTTCATGGTTTTACTTAACTTCATGGATTTGACATAATGTACTTTACACAAAGGAACAGTTTACCCCCCTAAAATGTAAATTGTCATCATTTTATAGGTTTAATTTAGATTCTAATACATATCTTCATGTTCTAATAATTTTTTTAACCTTTTAGAAAATCCACACTCCTGCTTCTGCAAATACATTGGAGCCCATTTAGAGCTTCTCTATCTCTTGTTCATCTAACACGCATCCATTCATATCTTAAAGGGATACAGTTTTTTTGGAAATAGGCTCATTTTACCACTCCCCCAGAGTTGAACAGTTGGGTTTTACCGTTTCCGAATGTATTCAGCCGATTTTCTGATATTTAGAAGAATATCAGTAACCAGACAGTTTCTGGTCTCATTGGCTTCCATAGTATGTTTTTTTTCCTTCTATGGAAGTCAATGAGAACAGAAACTTTATCTCTGGGGGAATTGTAAAATGAGCCTATTTCCAATAAAAAGTGGAGTATCCCTTTAACACTCTCCCTCTCCCATGCTTGTGCAGTCCAGCTCCTCATTACAGAAATCAATACCAGATATCCAGAGGTCAATGACTCCTGTCAAGAGCAAAAAGCTTTTAGATAGTAGTGATGAGGAAGAAGAGGAGGAGGAAGAGGAAGGTGAAGAGGAGGAGGAGGAGGAAGAAGAAGATGACGAAGAGGAAGAAAGGAGAGATGAGAAGGTAGAGGCTGGTAGATGAGTCGTCATAGTAGACTGTAGAATATTCCTCAAGTTTAGTCCTCGCACAAGATTCCTCTTCGCCCCTCAGCAGTCTGAGGCACCAGTGTAACCGTGTCTGTGTTTGGACTAGTTTGTAGTTCTCTGTGGACTCTGTTGACTTGAGTATGTAGTCTGATTTGCAAACAAATAACTATTAGACTCTTCAACTGATTCTTTTAAATTAATCAACTCATTGAGTCAAAGATAAATGAATCTGTCTTAAGCGGTTCACACCCTCACTGAATCAGTTGGAGAGGTTCTCATTAATGCCTGGTTCAGATTACTTGATTTTTTTTGTCTGATACGATAGTCACTGTGTCAGATTATGCAATTTTGACTCCTAAATGCGCATGATGTCATTGCGAAGGCGAAACTCAGTAGTAAGCGACTTCTGTAAACGAACGTAAACAAACAATGGATGAAGCGTTGAGTGTTGTATTGGCTGTCCTGTGTTCAGAAAAAGTACAAAAATAAATAAATAAATCGCGTCAATGGACACAGTCCTGGATTGCTCGAATAGGACAGTATGGGCTGTCAATCCTCCAAAGAGAACTTGAGGTAAAATATTGTTTTCTTATATATTTTTATTTTTAGTTTTAACGTCAGCACCATTGATTCTCTCTTTCGTTTCGCCATTTTTGAAAAAGTTGTGTACGAAAAAGCTTCTGTGCTCCTATTGTAGGGCCCTATAAAATCCGTTTTATTTTTTCCCAAATTCCATTTTATTTTTGTCCAAATTCCGTTTTTTCCGTTTTAATTTTTGCAAATTCCATTTTTTCCATTTTAATTTTTGGGAATTAATTTTTTTTTACCCTTTACTGTTGTTTTAGTTGTAAAAAGAGTGTGCTTTTTATTCCGTGATCGCAGAAATTATAGGGCCCTACTATTGGTCAACTTCATACATGTGATGGAACCGTCGTGACGACCGTTAAAAAATTAAACATGCTAGTCATTTTGTCGTGATGTCGTGAAGCATCGCAGACGCAACGTAAGTTGTCGCCACTATGACACACTATACGAGATGAAACGGATCTAATCTTGCGTCCCGACGCCCGCTGTCGTTTACGAATCCTCACGACACTTATAATTGAGACTATTATTTTTGAATATAGTCTCAAATGGGTAGTGCCAAAATCGGGCTAAAATCGTGTAATCTGAACCAGGCAAGCATCTGATTCTCTTATGGTAAGTCATTATCCAATTGGAAATAAATCAAGATTCTTTACTATGTTATGTGGGACCAATATGATAGATGCTATAGAAAACATTACCGTCAGAAGTTTGGGGTCTGTAAGATTTTTGAATATAGTCTCTTATGCTCACAATGATCTGAATTATCACAATTATATAATTAAGTCCAATTATTTAATCAAAAATACTGTAAAAAATTATATATTTTGTGATCTGTTATTAAAATGTAATGTTAACTGTAATTTTATTCCTTTTATGGCAGAACAAAATTTTTAGCAGCCATTTCTCCAGTCTTCAGTGTTGCATGTTTCTTCAGAAGTCAGTCTAATATGCTGATTTAGTGCTAAGAAACATTTCTAATGTTGAAAACAGTTGTACTGCTTACCATTTTGTGGAATTTTTTTTTCTTTGTACAGAAAGTTTTAAAAAATGGCATTTTATTTACATAGAAATGTTTATTGTCTGTACTGATCAATTTAATGCATTCTTCCTGAAATAAAAGTACAAGTAAAAAAGTAAAAAAAAAATGAACAACTCTTACTGACCCTAAACTTTTGAACTGTAGCGTAGTTAATGATCAATTGTTGGCTGACTCCTCAAGTACGAAAGAATCGTTCAATTTCTTATGATTCCCATCCCTAGGCATGTTTATTAGTACCAGCAAAAATAGTGTTTGTGAGAATGTAGTAGATGGAGCAGTCCACCATTTTGGTTAGCTATTGGAATTGAACTTGATAGGAACAGAAGCAACTTCTTATCACCCTTATCCAAATCAGAAACCTGCAATACCTGCCAGAAGCTTAAAGAAAAAGAGAGTATTGAGGAAGAGGAGGAAGAAGAAGAGGAAGAGGAGGAGAAAGAAACGGCCAAAGAAGAACCCAAGAAAGCTGTAAAGAAACCATTGCCGTATAGAATGAGGAAGTCGGAGGTATCAGAACTGATATAGTGTTTGAAAGTACGTGTTGTGATGTAGAGATGTATATTCCTAGAATGCAGCAGTTAGTCCTAGTTTACATAACCTGCAATTGGAGAGAAAAAACTATGTATTCTCAACAACAGATGTATGTATTTGAATGTGTCAATAATTATGCCTTTTGGTCTAAGCCTGTGCAGCTTCGACTGTATTGTGGCCTAGATTTGGTTACAGCAGCAGTACAGTCCAACAGAATCGAGAATAAGAGCTTTCTTTGTCACAAACAGAATTTGTCTAAACAGCCTCATTTGCATTTTAAAGGAAATGTGATGGGAAACCGAGAAATAGACGTACTCCCTGAAGATGAGCGTATTTCAGTCTGTCTTATTGTGCAGCAATGCTCACTGCACGACTCAAAGCTCAGCCTATGCATTTTTCATAAATCTCTGTGTTTTCTGGCAATATATGAAACAGAGAATTTGATTTGACCCACCCTGACCCTTTGCACAGTTTGTTTGATCTGGAAAGTCATAAAACAAACAACAGTAATTGATCCTCTTAAAAGAAACAGTTCACCCCCAAAATGAAAAACTTGTCACCATTTACTCGCTCTTTGTGACAATATTCTTTCTGTTTTTCTTTAAACGCAAAAGATATTTTTCTCATGTCCAGGCTTTTTCCCCCATACAATAAAAAGTAAATGGATCGAAGTATATCCTAAAAGTGGTCCATATAATTGGTCATATGAAGTTGTACTATATGTGATGATCAGAGAGAAACTGCTCTTCTCTGTTTACTGTTGCGACTAGACCGACCGTTTTTGCAAACAACTCAAATCCCAATCAGATTCATTAAAATGTTCGTATTTTTCAAATGTTAGTTGGTACGCAAGAAATCTCACACCTACTCCCAGCCACGCGTAAATGGTGTGCTTAATATCCGGACGTTTTGCTCATAAATAAGGCTGCATTTTAATTCACCTTAATCAGATACATATTTAAACAGCATTTTGAAAAAATATTTTATATAGTAATTACAATACGGTTTTTCTTTTTACTTCTATTATGAGAGCCAGTAATTTATGGAAGCTTGTTTCCGCCACTGATTTTTTAAATTATTGCGACTTTTTATCACACAATTGCGTGTTATATTGTCAGAATTGTGAGATATAAAGTCAGAATTTCAAGATATAAAGTCGGAGAAAAAAGAGAAAAAAAGACAGAAGTGCGACTTTTTATCTCACAATTCCTGACTTTTCTCACAATTGCAAGTTTACATCTCGCAATGCTGACTTTATATCGCATAATTGCAAGTTTACATGTCGAAATTCTGACATCTTTTCTCAGAATTGTGAGATATAAACTCGCAATTGCGAGTTATCAGGCTAATTCTAAGGGGGAAAAAATACTAACATTTTTCCCCCTCAGAATAGTTTAAATCTCACAATTCTGACTTTATATCTCGCAATTGCGACTTTATATCACACAATTCTGACTTTATATCTCGCAATTCTGAACTTACATCTCGCAATTCTGAGAAATAAAGTCAGAATTGCGAGATGTAAACTCGCAATTGTGAGAAAAAAGTCAGAATTGTGAGATAAAAAGTTGTATATTTACGAATGTTTCATGAATGAGACCCAATAAGCGTTGTGCTTAATTACTTTTCGTAAGAAACAAAGTCTCAGCTTTGAAATTCTGTAAATTGTATCATAAAATTCAAACATTAAATGTAATTTAGACACTTTAATACAGCATGACAGATCAATGTAGTCCCCTCAGTTCAAGCGGCAGCATGGAGCCCATATGAACCAAACAACTTTCTGTTTACTACAGAACTGTACTAATTATACCATTAAATAAACCTGAATGAACATCAGAATGTATTTTGAAAGAATCCACGTTTACAGTGGTTTTTATAATTAGTTTTCAGCTTGGCAGACCCTATCCTTTTTCACTTTTATTGTATAGAACAAAAATTCACCTTTGTTTTTTTACAAAAGAAAGTTGTTCTGGTTTGAAACAACTTAGTCTACCCAAAAATGAAAATTCTGTCATTTACTGTTGTTAAATGCAAAAGAAGATAATTCGAACAGTCTTGATAACCAAACAGTTGACGGTAGCCACTGACTGCCAAACATACTATGGCCCCATCCACACTACTGCGTTTTCATTTAAAAACGGAGAATTAAAACGAATACGATCTACGTCCACACCAGCGTTTTATCTGCGTATCTCCGTCCACATTAAAACGACTGAAATGCGGATCACGTGAAATGCTAATCGTCAACTGTTTTGCTACTGAATATTCTTCAAAATATCTTCTTTTGTGTTAGACAGATGAAAGAAACTCATACAGATTTAGAACAATTTGATGGTGAGTAAATGATGACTTATTTTTGGCTGAACTATCACTTTAAAAGTGATTTTCTTTTTCGTTTTGGGTGATGTTTCTCTTTAAAAAAATCAAAATCTTCTTTTGAATATCTCATTCTTCTCAACTTCACTGCTTTTCTTGTGGCTGCTGGTCTCTGAAAGAGCCAGTGTGAATTTGCTTTCTCTGCTGTTGTGTTTGTTCAGTTCATTTAATCTTTCATGGCGCAGCAGACAGACAGGCCATTATAGCTCGCCCAGCTGGTCTGGCCCGCAGTCAGTCTGCTGACCTCTAATCAAGTTCATCCATTTTGAAAGCTCACGCTTCTCATTGTCTCTTACAGAGTCAATTACTGTCCTCTTGCTCAATTTATTGCTATGATACTGGCAATCTGAGGATTATGGAAATTCACATTCTCTCTCTATGCCCTGTGGATATGCCCACGTTGACATCTCTTAAGACGCCTAGACCGAAAAAGCCTGGCCTGAATCTGTCTTTTGTTTGTTAGCAGTGTGTCGTCCCTCTCTCCTTTGCAATACCTCCATTCTTCTTTACTCTGCAAATAATTTTGATTCTCCATATCAACATTTTTCCTCTCTCTGGGGTGGTGGTCTTTAGCTGCAGGCACCCAGCGTGAAGGGTTTTGACTTTGCCAAGCTGCACATGGGGCCAGCACAGTAAGGATGATCTGATGGTCATTCAGGAGCCGTTTGCCGCTTCCTGTATCCGCTAAGGAGCAAAGCCCAGCTGAGAATGCAGAGGTGCCCACACCAAAGTCCAAAACCTCCACCAAAGCTTCCCGTAATGGCCAGCGGCGCAGGGGCCAGTAAGTTTACTTCTAATAAATGTTTCTTTGATATTCAGTATCAAACATGTTACACATAATTCAATTTTTGCTAACACTTTGCAATAACGTTCCATTTTTAACATTAGTTTATTGCATTAGTTAAAATGAACATTAGATCTACAGCATTTATTGATCTTAATGTTAATTTAGATTAATTTACTAATCCATTTAAAAAAAATAATTCAATCCGAGTATGAACTAACGTAAAAAAAACAATGAACAATTGTGTTTCATAAACTTCAATAAATTCGGATTAACACTTACACATTAAGGTTTCATTTATTAAAGGAGTAGTTTACTTTAAAAAAAAAAAAAACTTTTGCTGATAATTTACTCATCCCCATGTCATCCAAAATGTCCATGTCTTTCTTTCTTCAGTTGAAAAGAAATTAAGGTTTTTGATGAAAGCGTTCCAGGATTTTCTCCATATAATGGACTTCATTGGGAACCAAACGGTTCAAGGTCCAAATAACCATTTCAGTGCAGCTTCAAAGGGCTTTAGACGACACCAGATGATGAAAAAGGGTCTTATCTGACGAAACGATTCGGTCATTTCAAAAATAAAAATAAATATTGAAAATGAACAAATCTTTTTTCGAGTCATTTGGCTAATTCAACGAACAAAATGAACGAAATGACTTGAAAAAAGATTCATTCATTTTGACGAACGAGTTCGAACAGGAGAGTCAATCAGAACAGAGAAAGGCGAGCATTTGAGCTTATAAAACTTAAACGTTGTTATTTATTTTTGAAATGACCGATCGTTTCGCTGAGATAAGACCCTTATTCACCATCTGGTATCGTTTAATGCTCTTTGAAGATGCACTGAAACGCTCATTTGGTTGAGTAAATTAACCTGCTCCTTTAACATTAGTGAACAAACAATGAACAAAACTTCTACAGCATTTCTTAATTTGAGTTAATGTTGGTTAATATCATCATTTGCATCTGTTAACATTTGTTCCTTGACTGTAAACTATCATAAATTTTATTAACTAAAGCAAGGCGTACAAGGTGTAGGTGATTTTTATTTATTTATTTTTTTCCTCTCTCTCTCTGGAGGAGTCGCATTGAAATTCGATAGATGCTCGTATGGTTAAAGCTCGCATTATGTGAGAGGAATTACAAGCTGAGCCGAGTCAGGTTAGGAGCACTTCTCGGCCTTCCGCTAATATTTAAACGTGTAAAAAATTCTGGTAGTCGGCCCAATTTTGACCAGATTGTTTTCTATTGTCACATCATACACAAACATGTCACACTGACTAAATCTGTGATTACAATTATAGTCCAGTGGCTGCATTTTGCTGCATGAACCTCATGTTAAAATAACTTGTTAATTTATTTAAAGGTAGTAATCTAGCTAGTGAGTTGACTGCTGATCAATAGACAGCTTTTTAAAAGGATTACATCTCGCACTCTAATCAATAGAAGGGTCTTGGGGGTGAAATTACCACAGATCTCATGTCTTGCAAACATTAAAAGTGTCTGAAACCATGTTATAAGTAAACCGAAGTAATGCAATTCTGAAATATCCTTTACTGTGTTGGCTAAATTGGAATAACCCATATTTTTGGACCATACTTTAATATAGATCAATAAAATTGAATAAACACACATATACCAAGTGGTCCAAAGTTAAAATGTCTAGTCAGAGACAAATACATCCCTAATGATTAAGACAGTCAGTAGGTCAAGTAGTTCTTGACTAAAAGGGTAGGGAATAGGTAATAGATTCAATGACTAAGTCATGAACTTTTGGCTGGTCACATTAGATCTGAAAGTGCTCTTTGAAAGCATGACAGGATTAGGTCATCATCCTCTTGCTTTTTCCCTGAGAGACACGTGCCTCATCAAAACTGGATGAGGGATAAATATTGTTGTCTGTCAAGATGAGGATGTCATGGTTCTGAGGAGATGTTGTGATTAATTAGATCAGAGGCTCATGTGTACATTTAAAGCTGCAGTTTGTAGCTTTTTTGGGTTAAAAATGATCCAAAATACATATTTGAGAAAATACATAACCAGTCAGTGTTTAAAACTATCTGTTTGCTCGATTCAAAGCTCAGAGTTTATAATAATGTTTTTAATTCCAGTGGTACTGGTGGATTTCCACGGGAGATTCGAGCATGTCTTTGCAATCATTACCGTCACATCTGTACACATAAAGAAGAAGTCTCGGCTAGTATAAGCTATATTGCATGTGAGGATGTTGGAGGTGGAGATTTATAGCCTTTTCTCACAGAACTTGATATAATTAAATGTATCAATTTGATGGCGGATCACAGAAAGGTTCAAACAACAATCACTAGTAACAACATATGAACCCGCTGTAAAATGCAAAATAAAATACAATAGACCGGACCAATGCGAAACAAGGATTCGTATCTGGAAGGACAAAATGTAGTCACACAATGCTGATGTTTGTAAGGTTAACAATTTGAGAACAAAGTATAATTTGCATGGTTTTACGTGATATGATAAGCGATTATTAAATTTAATCAGCGCGATTTACAGCAATGTCAGAACCAGAACAAAAGTGGATGTTACTTAATTGTTCAGATGACATTTTGTGGTGAAAATTCTTATGTTGGTCATACTTCCAAAAATAATAATCTGTGATTCTGAATGCCAGTATCCACACCGGCGTGGTGACTGACAGCCTCACACTCTCCTCAAACATCGTGTTCATCCACGCTGTGCCGTGTCGAGGGTGTTGAAATACAACTCGCGTAAAGTCTATAATTCCGTGAATGACTACAATTCGAACAGAGATGGCGCAAAGGAGGGAAAACTGCGGACTGCAGCTTTAAAAGTGGGATAAATGGATGAATTTGTAATTATTTAAATTGTAGCTTTCATTGTATTTTCCCACTTTGTTTTTAAAATGTCTTCAAAAGACACTTTTTTGGCATAAATTGCATGGCATGTTTTCATACCATGGTTTAGAATTAAAGGTTTTCCTTGTATCTTTTGCTTAGGATTTCTCCATCAGAGGGCAACTCTATAGACAGTGATCCATCCAGCAAGAGAGGATCACCTGAGGATGGCACGAGACCTGCTGGTCTGCCCATTTATCCAAAGCAACTACACGTAAAGCAGCTGTTAATGGATTAAACGGTACGTTTCTGTATATTTTAACTGTATAGTTCTATATTAAATTTTTTTTATATTGTGTATTTTAATAAAATTATATATCATACATGTATTGCAGTTCTTTTTCTCAATTAAATTGTGATCTAATTGTGATTTGACAAAGTATTGAATCCTGACATGTATCGTAATATGCCTGATATCATGTTAATTAAAAAAATACTTTTAATAAGTAAAATAATAAAGTAATTTACATGACATATGCATATGACAATAAACTTGAAATAATTTCATTGAAACAATTTCATGTTAATTGTTCATTGATTGAATTAGTTCAAAAATAAAAATATATAATATCTTCAAACAGATAGACTTAAGATTTAAAACTCTTTTATATATGTCCTTAACATTTTTGAGAGAAATGAAATTCATATTTAAAAAATATAGTTAAATGTAACCGTAAAGCAGTGTTATTATTGTCAAATTAAACTATTTAAAAAATTGTGAAAACTGAATATACAAAATAAAAGCTAATTCAAAATATTAATAATACAATATTAATAAATTCAATAATAGTATATACATAATACTAAAATAACATGGCAGTTCAGTAAATATTTTTTTAAATGTTACTTTTAAATTTAGTAGAAAAACTTAATTGATTAATTAATTTCACATGTAATTGGACAGTTTACATGTGAACATGGGCAACCAATGACATTTTGACTAAATATAAACACGCCCTTTTGATGCATGTTGGCTGCTATCAAAGACAAAAGATTCCTTTTGTTTTATTAAATGGCAGTCCTAGGCCCCCATAATAGAAAGCCTAAGTCCTTCCCTCATTGGACCTTATTTCGTAAAAAAAATGTATGGTAGTTAATGACGAGAGACAACTTTTTTGTTTTTCGTTGAACTGCCCTGAATTACACATCTGGGGCTCTATCTTGCACTCTGCGCAAATGACTTTGTACACTAAGGCATGTATAATTCCTATTTTGCACCCACGCAAAGCGGGCTTATCCCTCCACAGACGCACGTTGGTAAACTAGGAAATTAACTGTGCGCTCCTGGGCGGGTCGGCGCAAAAAAGGAGGCATGTTTCGGCACAAGAATTCCCTAGGGGTATTTTGCAGTTTCAGAAAACTATTCCGTCACTGACCAGAAAAACCTAGTCTAAAGTCAGTGGTGCGTTGTGCGTTGTTCATAATGCTATTTTAAGCACGCATGCTTGGCCTAAAATTAGCAGGTGCACAACGCGCATACACTTTGGTTCTCTCATCAGCACAGATGCAGCAGTTTTTATTTTTGCAAATCATACATTATAACAAGGAAAAATAGTAACACATGTGGAAAATCATTGTGGTGTCCATGAAGATGTAAAAAATGTAGGCCTAAATCTAGCTTACATATTTACCCAAATTTTTCAGGCTAATTGTAGTAATGACGGATCAGACCTGTTTGCCCAATAGTGGCAAGACACATATGCATACAAGGACATCTGGCAAATCAGTTTGTCCGTCAAGAACCAGGAAAAAAATCTCCCATCCCCATACAACTTCATTTGAATGGGAAAATGGGACCTGATCTTAAAGGGTATGTTGGATGATGTTCTGATTGGTTTATTTCACGTTACGCCCAAACCACACCTATGAATGATGAAGCCATTTCAGACCAACCCCTTTTAAACTTGCGTCGGGTGCAAGAGTCATTTATCCCTCTGGTGAAATAGCAACAGCGCACAAGACCCGCCCACAAAGTTACTTTCGCTTTGCGCTTGATACTTAAGTTTCAGATCGTTAAAATAGGGCCCATGATGTTTGTCAATTTAAAAGATAATTATGAAAGTCAAGAAAGTCGTAGTTTGTCATAAAACTGAAGAGTAACATTTAGTTTTATGTGAAAATCGTGCAATGAACTACATCTCCCAGGAAGCGAAACAACGAGCAAGGTCCGTTGCTCCTATGTGTGCAGCCAGGTACAAAACACTCAGGCATGATGGCGTAACCGTTATGATTGTAACGCAAGACTATAGAAAAAATGACAAACGTTAGCTTCAGTAAAGCTAGCTTCATTCATTGAGAGAAAATGTGCACCTTTGGGGTTTGTAGTCATATACCTCCACAGTTTTACATCAAACTGCGACTTTTTTACTTTAAAATCTTTTAAATTGACAAACATCATATGTGTAATTCAGGGTATAATTCAAACAAGATTATTGTCTCTTGCCATTGACTACCATACAATATTTTTCCGAAAATAAGGTCCCATGGTGGTCGACCGGAAGGGGAGGGACTTAGGTTCTCTATGACCAGTGGTAGAAAAACATGTGATGTAAGATTTACAGAGAGGGGAAAGTAATAAAACCTGCTGGCTCTTTCAGCTGAAGATTTGTGGCTCTTCCTCTTGATTTCCTCTCTAGTCAGCCCAGACTCATTCATCCTGCCTCCTTTGTAAAGAATGACTAACCCTCATCTTTACTCTTCGCTGCTTGGATTTTTTTTCTTTCACTTTCTTGCTCTCTTTCTCTCTCTCTGTGTGTGTTCCTCTCTTGTCAAACAGTGCCTGTGGCGATAACCCTTTCTCAGCACTCATTTCTGCTTTACCAGACTAAATAGGCTACAGTCTGACTTGCCGAGAAATGACATGGAATTCAGTCTTAGCACCTCACAATCTCTCTTCTCTGTCTGATTGCCATTCCCTTTTAACGCCCTTCCTTTTTGAAAATCCCTTTCATCCTCCTCTTCTCATAGTTGTGTTCCAGTGATATTTTCCAAGATAAAATACTGTCTTATCAAGCATTCCACTCAAACATGTTTTTACTTACAACTCATGCTATATTTCATCTCAATTAAATGATCTTCCATTACTTTCTGCCATCATTTAACTTTTCTCTTGTTCTTTTACGCTCCCTCCATCCATTCATTCATCCGTTACTGGCTCACAGGGAAGAATAGAAATTGGTAAGAGTGGTGCTGTTTGTATAGTAGTGTTAGATCTTATAATTAATGTTGATAGTTTTTTATGTTAAAAAAAAAAAACCTGATGGATCATCCTCTAGCCTTGAGGTCTTTCACATTTGAAATAAGAGTCAGGGAGACGCTGCCCCCACCTGGTGTGAAACGATACTCAAGAGAGGAGATTCAGACGAACCACTTGCTTTCTTTGTCATTTGTCAGACCATATGAGGCTAGCTTTGTTTTGATAGTGTGGAACGCATTAGATATATTTATGGTTTGTTAAATATATGCGTGTGTATAATATACAGTGGCCTCAAAAGGTATATACATGTCAGCGGCCGACCTGGCGTTATGAATTTAATTACAATATATATACAAAAATCAAATCAGTGATGAAGTAACACTAAGCCAAATAGTTCAGAATAAATAGTTTTTTTATATAAATGCAGCATTTATTGTAGATGCCAAATTTTCTGTCATTCTTTTTTCTGTATCATGAAATGAATGCTTTCTCATGATTTACAATTAGGTTTGGGCCATTATACACAGAAACTTCTAAAAACCATAGAATTATAGACTACCGGTCAAAAGTTTAAGATCGGTAAGATTTTTTATGTTTTTAAAAGAAGTTTCTTCTGCTCACCAAGGCTGCAATTTTTTGATAAAAAAATACAAAAAACACAGTAATATTGTGAAATATTATGACAATTTAAAATGACTTTTTTATGTTAATATATATTAAAATGTAATTTATTCCTCTGAAAAAAAGCTGAATTTTCAGCATCATTACTGCAGTCTTCATCAGTCTTCAGTGTCACATGATCCTTCAGAAATCTTTCTAATATGCTGATTTAGTGCTCATTTACCAGAAGCATATCATTATTAGTAGTATTCAGAACAGTAATATTATATTCTTTCTATATTGCACCTGTGAAATTTTGACACCATCTTGTATTTGTCCTTATAGGTCCACCCCAACGAATGGCATAGATGAGCCATTATCTTCAGCTTCCATTTTTGAGCATGTGGAACCGTTTGTCCCGGCCAATCGACGGCCCTAAACGCCTCCATAATAAAATCCAGCTCATCGCGATGCAGCCGATGCCAGCGCTTCCCCTGCCCAGCCCAACCGCCAATGACAGAGCTGCAGAGAACACCAAGCTGAATAAAGAGGTATCCTTCACCATCTAATTCACATTCAATTCACAAGGCTTTTCCTTAGGGGCCCATTTCAAACTTCAAGGTCTCTATGGTTATGAATTTGATTCACAGCATCCAAAAGCCTCATTACCAATAATCAATGTGTGCTTCTCATTGACTCTGAGGTCATTGACTGTTCCTTCTTCTCCAGATCCAGGTAGCTTTACGACACAAGTCTGAGATCGAGCACCACCGCAATAAGATCCGCCTGAGGGCCAAAAGGAAAGGTCATTATGACTTTCCTGCTATGGATGATCTCATTGATGGTCTTGGCGACCCCAAAGAGCAGGACCGAATTTACCTGAAGGCCCAGATGCAGATTGACAAGATACTCGATCCAGATATTCCCATGCCCTCTCTGTACACCGAGCCCAAGAAAGGGTAAAAAGATCTGCAAATGATAATGAGACTAATCCTGAACACAGAATTAAGCCCTGTTCTCACCAAATCGAAATTTTCTGGACTTGCAACAGTTCTAGAACAAGAAAATCACTTTTCACTGAACTTGAATATTTAAAGGGCAAATGCTCACTCAAGAGTGTGTGTGTGTGTTTGTTTATGTTTTGCAGCAACCGAGGGAAGCGTTCTCCTAAACAGAGAAGGAAACAGCAGATGAACGGTGATCTGACAGATGCTGACCGAGATAGACTCATAACGACTGACAGCGATGGGACATACAGGAAATACCCTGGAGTTAATAACATAGCATATGTGGTCAGTCTCATGAGGAGATCTGTAACTTTCTCTCTCGCTCGCTACGCTGTACTTCTGCATGTAACTGTGTAATCAACTCCATATGGTTTGTTTCCTGTTTTCCCCATATATTTGTTATTCAAAACATCTCTAATCAGTTCCATGTTGTGAATTAGCAGGTGCTAATTTCCTGCTTCTGAAAAAGATAGTTTTAGGATTAATATTAAAATAGTGTAGTTTTTGGAGTAATATAATCTTACTTTAAGTTTATTTAAGTTTCCTTAAAGTAGATGGTACTGTTGAAAATATTTAAATGTACACTTTGTTTATACACCTTCATAAAATCCAGTATAAAAGTGACAATAGGGCTGCTATGATATTGGAAAAACAGACTTTACGATATTTATTTTTCTGCATTTTTATATTTCAACAGATGACTTGATTAGTTCTATTTGGAAAGAATTAATCATTCTAGAATGACGGGGTGGTTTGAGTCCATCCACGTAGAAAATAATAAACATATTACAAACATAGATAAATACAGATACAGCAAAGATAGATATTCACCCTCTGATGGTCCTCGGTCACTTCTGACCAGAATAATTTTCTGTTTTGAATTATTAAAATCATTTCATCGGAGGGTTTTGATACTTGGTGACTTTTTTGGCATTTGTTATGTGAATACAAAAAAAATTGAGGTCATGATCCGAGCATGCTAAGTGGTTGTTAAAAAAAATAGTCACACTCGTGGTCTTCGGTCAGAAATGACCGACCCATAGGAAATTAATGGGAAATTGACAAAAACACAAGAAAATCACAATTTTATTTATTTTTATATAATTTTTTTTATAAAAAATAGTTTTTGAGATTGTTTCAATAATATATTCAAATCCACCACCCCCAAAAAAATAATAAAAGTGTTCATAAACAGCTGGGGAATTCACATGCCTCTCCATAGAGAGCTGTACATAACATCTAGTGGTTACACCATGGTGCTACGCTTTTTCTCTATACTGTAACTAGATGGTGCTAATTTTCTTCAATATATTTTTTTTCTGAAGGCCTAGACTCTATATTAAACAAAAATACTGCATTAATATATTTAAAAATAATAATAATAATATATATATAGAAAATATTTATATTTCCATTGAAAAAATAGACCATAAATATTGCGTAAATATTAATAGATTCAATCAAATTGTCTCAAAATACTAAATTAAAAAGAATAAATATTATAGAACAAAAATAAATTGCATTGGTTTTGGAAGAAGGGATGGAAGAAGTTTAATTTTTAGGCCTCTTGTCACTTCTACCGGGACTCATAAAAGAAGACAATCAGAGGGTTAAATAAACTTTGTTTTCCAAGTTTGTCTAACAGTTTCTGGGTATAAAAACTCTCATAACAAAAAATAACTTTGGAAAATAACAGTCTGCAGATTTGCATAGTCTGATCTGAATAAATGAAATATAATTATTTTTTAAAGTGATTTTTTTTGTCTTTTGTTGTTTGATTAATATTAATGACAGAGCGACAGCCCTGACTGACTGTAAAGACATTTACAATGTCTCTATTTCTATTTCAAAGAAATGATTACTCCAGTCTTCAGCTTTTCCATCACAGTAATACATTACATTTGAAATATGTTAAAATAGAACATAGTTGTATTACATTTTAATATTTCACTATATTTACTGCATTTTTCATCAAATAAATGCAATATTTATATTTAGTTGCAGTGTTGAATGTTAATCATCTTTCATTTGCTTTTATTTTGCAGTCGGACCCAGACCAGGGGCCCGAGCATCATAGCCCCTCCCCGACGGATGATGTGTTCCATGGTCCCGTTTCTCCTCCTCCTGGTCACCCTCCTCCTCCACCCCCCTATCTGCCCCCTCAGCCGTCTATAGAGGAGGCCCGGCAGCAAATGCACTCTCTACTGGATGATGCCTTCGCCCTCGTGTCTCCTACGTCTCAGGGCAGCACAGCTGGCATCACTCTGCCTGGTGTCGGCCTCAACCCCGGACCCCGCCTCCCTTGAGCCCGCCATCCCGTGGCCCTCGGCCCTGGGGCCCAGGATACCTGCCTTTGAATCCCTACACAGGGGTAAGAACAATCCTTCACCAAAATTTTAAAACGATTATTTTCTGGCCTAGAGCATTGGGGAAAAAATATCTATTAGTTATCTTAAAAATCTTTTAGTTATCTTAAAAAAAATAAATGAGTGTTTATGTAGGTATATATAAATGCATACATATATATATATATATACAGTGTGTATGTATATATATATATATATATATATATATATTATTTTTTTGTTCTTTATTAAAACTAACATCATAAGTATGATATTTTTTAACTTTGAGCAATAATGGAGCTATACTTGACTTTTCTTAGGAGCTTATAAAACAAAGCAGCTCCTTGGACAAAATGAAATGTAATATTGTAGTAGTTATAAACAAAGGTTTATTTTAGTTCAGATTAACATTTGAGGGCAGCAATTGTATTCATAATGTTCAAAATACAATGTGATGTTGAAAGCATTATAGCCTTCCTGCCAAACTTCCATTGTAACAGTTAGTGTCAACAGTAAATCCATGGTTAAGGTTGCTGATCTGTGAACACTGGATAGTTCATTCATGGCACAATGTTTCTTTCTGGTTTCCATATCAGCGCTGTTTGATCCGTTCCGCTTACATTACATTTGCCATTTGATGTTGGGCAATGTTGTGGTCACGCAAGCATCTCTTGCATTACGTCAGCGCGCTGTACCACGCGCAATGCGCCTGATATTTGAAATAACGAAATTTTGGTTGGCAGTAAAAATGGTCCAACAAACCGTTTGGTTCAAAAATGCGTACTGAAAACCAAACCGAAGCTCGGTTCACTTTATTAGGTACACCTGTCCAACTGCTCGTTAACACTTAATTTCTAAGCAGCCAATCACATGGCGGCAACTCAGTGCATTTAGGCATGTAGACATGGTCAAGACAATCTCCTGCAGTTCAAACCGAGCATCAGTATGGGGAAGAAAGGTGATTTGAGTGACTTTGAACGTGGCATGATTGTTGGTGCCAGAAGGGCTGGTCTGAGTATTTCAGAAACTGCTAATCTACTGGGATTTTCACGCACAACCATCTCTAGGGTTTACAGAGAATGGTCCGAAAAGAAAAAAACATCCAGTGAGCGGCAGTTCTGTGGGCGGAAATGCCTTGTTGATGCCAGAGGTCAGAGGAGAATGGCCAGACTGGTTCGAGCTGATAGAAGGGCAACAGTGACTCAAATAACCACCCGTTACAACCAAGGTGGGCAGAAGAGCATCTCTGAACGCACAGTACGTCGAACTTTGAGGCAGATGGGCTACAGCAGCAGAAGACCACACCGGGTGCCACTCCTTTCAGCTAAGAACAGGAAACTGAGGCTACAATTTGCACAAGCTCATCGAAATTGGACAATAGAAGATTGGAAAAACGTTGCCTGGTCTGATGAGTCTCGATTTCTGCTGCGACATTCGGATGGTAGGGTCAGAATTTGGCGTCTACAACATGAAAGCATGGATCCATCCTGCCTTGTATCAACGGTTCAGGCTGGTGGTGGTGGTGTCATGGTGTGGGGAATATTTCTTGGCACTCTTTGGGCCCCTTGGTACCAATTGAGCATCGTTGTACGCCACAGCCTACCTGAGTATTGTTGCTGACCATGTCCATCCCTTTATGACCACAATGTACCCAACTTCTGATGGCTACTTTCAGCAGGATAATGCGCCATGTCATAAAGCTGGAATCATCTCAGACTGGTTTCTTGAACATGACAATGAGTTCGCTGTACTCAAATGGCCTCCACAGTCACCAGATCTCAATCCAATAGAGCATCTTTGGGATGTGGTGGAACGGGAGATTCGCATCATGGATGTGCAGCCGAGAATCTGCGGCAACTGTGTGATGCCATCATGTCAATATGGACCAAACTCCCTGAGGAATGCTTCCAGCACCTTGTTGAATCTATGCCACGAGAATTGAGGCAGTTCTGAAGGCAAAAGGGGTTCGAACCCGTTACTAGCATGGGGTACCTAATAAAGTGGCCGGTGAGTGTGTGCTATCAAAAGAGCAATTTTGAAAATAATTTAAAGTGATTTGTATTTCTGAGCATATATATATATGCATGCATGCATGTATGTATGTATGTATGTATGTATGTATATATATATATGTCTAGAAATACAAATCACTTTAAATTATTTTCAAAATTCTCTTTTGACCTGACTTTTAACTTTGCAAACAAACGAAAGGCTTTATTTATCAAACATTTCTGTGTTGCATCAGTCTGTAAGTCGCTGATTGAGGAGGATTAGATCCGTGCTCTAATCAGTTAAGGACACCCCCATCTGTCAACCGTAAATATACCCTTGACATTAGATGTCAGGTCAAACTGACCTTGGAACAGCCTCTCTGATTTCAGCCCTACACAAACCCGGAACCAGCAAGATCAGATCTTGATTGTAGTGAAACAGTAACATTTCTAACCGACTTATTGAGGAAAAACTCACTATATTACACCCTTACTCTTCTACTGCACCACTTAGAAGTCTCAGAATCGGAGATAGTGTGTGCTTATTTATTATGTTTTGTTCATACTTAGGTTTAGATATTTTGAACAAACTGTTAATGCTTAGAGTTCGGGTCCTGCTATGAAATCATGAATGAAACCTCAAATTGTGCAGTTTGTTGAGGAGAGGTGCTATTACTTTTCTTAGCTTGGACGTGGGATTTTCCAGTCTTTTTCGAACACATCCTGTTCAAAGAGAAACCCCTAGAATGATCCACATTCATGTGAAGCTTATGTGTTACTGTTTCCTTTGTACAATCCAATACTTATATATATTTCCCCTTGTCTAAAGCTGCGGTCACGTGCTACACTTTATGCTCCATTTGATTTCCATCCAGAACAGAGACTCAAGCATATGTCAAAGTTTTGTCTTCGTTTTATTGAAATAAAACATAATTAATAATAAAATAATGAATACATTAGTCAAAATAAATAATTCAAATAAATAAATAGTTTAATTGTACATCACAATATTATAATGTAGATTTATGAATTGTGACTTTGCTTAATTTAATTACATTTAACAGTCATATTACATTTTTAGTATGGTTAAAGATCAACTTGAGCATAGGAGGGTGGCAAAGGTAATTAAAAATTTGTCTAAAAATACAGGAAATTAGCATGTAAAGAAAAGGACATTTATAAATGCAAAATAACCATGAGAACATCAACATTTGACCACCCACATTTACATTTAAGCATGTATAAATCCATGTTTTCGTCTTTATTGTGACGCATTTAAAATTAGTGTCTGCTTCATAAGACCAGAGGTGCAATGACTAAAGGATTTCTGGTTACAGTGGTTTGTTTCAATAAGTTAATTTCTTGATTTAATTATGAATATGTTTTGATGTGTGATAAACCGTACTGGAGCAATAATTAGATGCTCTGGAATCACATCAGAGGAACACCGACTTGGGGTTTTCCACAGATCAGGAATAAGCATCCCAGAATGGAAGCCTCATCTGTCAACACTGTGTCTTAAATGAAGTATTTCTGTTAGATTGGGGCCTTTGAGTGGAAGGGAAAGAGGGGATTGCAAAGGCCAACTGAGGCAAAATATGAACTGACTAATAACTCAAATGTTTATTGAAGAGTCAAGATGGAACAGGGAATGGTGCGTGTCCTTAAAATGACATTCCCAGCTCAACTATTTAAAAGCGCCCCTGTTTTCTGGGTCACAGGGTTTATTTAGGCTGACAGACAGAAACACCAGTTGTGGTGGAACATACAGCTACTAATGTGTTTTAGACTTAGTAATGTAGTAAATTAAACCTTTTATTAGGGGTGTAACAATATACCGTGCCACAATATATCGCAATACAAAAATGCAACAGTACATATCGTGGATAGTGACGATGTATTGTGAATAGTTCCCCCAAAATAAAAATTACTGTGAGAAAAATTCAAGTTTTCAGAATTTTACTGTAAGTATGCATTAAACTACTATATATAATGTTGAATATAATGTATAATAATGCGGGAATTTTTTTGGGTCCTCCTGATAATGCCAAATGTCTGACGTTACCAGTAAAAAGTGGCCAACATTATTTTAAATATATCTAGTCAGTGAAAGAGTGTAAGCATATTTGTCTAAAATAATTCTGTATTTTCAGCTACAAAATCATGAATATTGTTACTCTGGTGTCACTAATGTCCTTGGGTTACAAGCACCAAGTCCAAGCCTATTCATTTAAACTCACAATATAATATCAAATTTAGCATTTTAATCAACAGTACATTTTTTTGTTAACCTTTTACCAAATGTCTTGGAGTATCGCAATAATATCTGTATCGCGAGTTCAGTATCAAGTATCGAATCGTGAAATGAGGGTATTGTTACATCCCTACCTTTTATGCATTAAATCATTAAGTGCCAAGTATCATCAACATGTTATAATGGTGCGTTCTATTATGCCCAACGAACCGACTTCGGACCTCGGATTTGACGTCACGTCCACACTTCAAGCGTTCTTTTGCGTGTCCGAGTCGAGAAGAAAATGGACGCCACCCGGAAAGCTGTTATAATCATATCTATGGTTATAATGGTAGCACTGACTGAGTATGGCTGCACTTGTATGAAAAAGAAAAATTATTACTAACGTTACACCTTATCAAAACGCAGCCATTTGAATTTGAAAATGTTCACTTTATTTAATGTTTTTCCTGTTAGTCTTCTACTTAGCAACGTTAGTAATTGCACTCACAACAACCGATTCCCATACCTACAGGGACGCAGTAATACGAGTGATTATAATCGTCATTTAAAATACCAAAGCGGTTCAAAAACAATGAAAACAATTCATTCTTACAAGTCACAGGGCGCAGCCATCTTGAATTCCGAAACGGAATTCTTGCTCGGTGTCCTCACGGTTGTCCGACGTCCGAGAGGAGAAATCCGAGGAAAGAGGGCCGTGTTGCTAGGCAACGTCTGTTCGTTCGATTCCGATCTCCGAGACGGATGAATAATAGAACGCACCATAAGCTCAACAACTGTGTGTTTGTGTGTATTTCTTTCAGAGATATGCTGAATTAGGTCTGCCTCCTTCCAGTGTGCAAGGTTTACTACATAGGTGAGTCTATTAAGGATATGGATGTTTTGATCTCCGAGCATGGTGGCCGATTGCCGACATTAAGGTGATGCGCTACATATGATATCACACTATTTAATTGAAAGATAGTAAATAACACATGCACAACAATTGTAGAAATAAAAATTATATTTACTTTACATATTTACTAAATTAGAAATAATTGGAAAATACATCATTATGCAAAAAAAAATATTTAAGCTTGATTAAAAAAAATTATCTGTAATATAAATGTATACTTCTTGATTCTGTATACTATACAGAAATGGTTAATGAATAAATATGTAGGGAAATAGTAACAAACAGTGCACTCAATAATCTGGTCTGTGTGCACTGGCAATTCGTACTTTCTCAAATAAATACGGGGTAGCACTACTTTTACATTGTTCTCAGCACAGCACTGTCAAAATAAAAGTCAACTTCTGATGCTTAACTTAATCTGATAATTAAAAAAAAAGCCAAATATCAGCCAATATATCAGCCATGACGAACCAATAGTTTTATTATGGTCATGAAGATCATGAAAGTTTGTGTAATATTCTGGAACTGTGAGCAAATCACATTTCAACTGTCGCTTAATGGGAAATATTAAGTCACTTGAGTTGAGTTTCTTTATTTAAAGGGACAATGCACATTAATTAACATGAGTACAAGGTCTAACAAGTTTCATCTGCAGTCCCTAGCAGGTTAAAGATTAAAGCAATAAATACACTACTACATTACAATACTTTACAATACACAATACTTTTTTTACATGGTATTTTTAAAAAGAGTTTTACAGAGTTAAAAAAATATGGAGGAATTTATTGAGTGGAGGGGGAGCCATGATACCATGAAATATTTTAAATACAAGTAAAATATCTGCAAACTTAATCATGTTTTCCCAATTTAACAGGTCATATTTAATTAAAAGTTTACAATGGTGATATGAATTTGACTTTTTATCTAACATTTTTAAGGCCCGTTTATAAAGTATTTCAACTGATCGTAATGTGGTCCGACTCTGTCTGTGTCCAACTGGTAAGACAGTAATTAATGTATGATATAATCATGTAGATATTTGACAGTGTCATCAGCATACATCTGGCAGGTGACATTAGGTAGACAGACCTCAGGTAGATTGTTAATGTATAGCCTGAATAACAGGGGACCCAAAATAGAACCTTGGGGTACACCCAGATTAATATCAGTTATTTGGGAGATGTTATTATCCACAAGAATATATTGTTTTCTGTCTGTAATATATGATTTTATCCATTTAATTGCATCTAATGAAAAAATGAACTTTGATAATTTACTCATTAAAACCTCATGATTAACCAAAAGCATTAAAAGCTTTTTTTAAATCAAGAAAAACAGTTCGAACCACCCCACCCTTCTCCAGTTTAGCCTTTATATTTTCCAAAAGAAAGACATTAGCACTAACTTTTTGTTAGTGCAGTGTGATTTCTTAATAGCTGGGGTCTGAAGTCTTCCTATCTCTACAGACAGGGATTGGGGCCCGGCTACATCCCTTCAGGAGAAGCCCTTCCTGTTGAACAGCTCCAGCCGGAGTCGCTTTACACTGGTCGAGTTGGACTCACACTCACAGATGATCTGCCCTCCTCCGCCAGGCCACGACCTGTAGGTGGCACTACAGGTATGAGTTTAAAGGTTTAACTAGGAAAAAAATGTGCTTATATGAAATGTTTAGTTAAAACATTGAAAGAAAAGAGCGATGGATGCATGGATAAAGACAAATGGCGTAATTTAAAGTATACTGTAGGTTACATGTCTGTTCTGTTCACAGGTGCCCAGCTACATCCTTTAACCCACGCTGGTCTGACGGGTCGTGTAGGGGACTGCCGGCAACCTGGTGGGTTAAACTGGAGCCCGTATCATGAGGACGACAGCAAATTCGCTAACAACAGAGACCCTGTGAGTTTAAATACTTTCTTACTTAATTAAAAAAAGAGACAAATAACATATTTGCATATAGAAGTCTTTAAAGTCAATTTGTATGGACATTACCATAGATAGATGGATAGATAAATAATATTATAGTATGCATTTATAAATGTTTTGAATGAAACTAATATGTAAATGAAAACTAAAAATATAAGTACAATTTTCTTATTTTTTTACTTTATTTTTATTTTAGTTCAGTTTTTAGTTGTTGTTTTTTGTAAGTCAACATAGTAAACCTTTTTCAGTTTCAGGTAACATTTTCTAATTTAAGTTAAGGCTTTTTTATCTAATGTTTATATTTAAAATAAATACAGAATACAGAAATTATTCAAAGAAATAGTATACATTATAACACATACATACATTATAAGAGAAGCACAGACTCTTGGCACTTTTAAAGTTCTTCTTAAGACGCATTTGTTTAAACTTGCATTTGATTGCTGATGTCTCTCTGTGATCGTTTAACAGCTATTTTTATTTGTATGTGTATGGGTGTGTATATGTGTGTGTTTATGGTTGTATGTATGTATATTGGTATATGTATGTATATATTTTCGGCTTTTGTTTTTATTACTTTTATTAGTTGTTTTTCTGGTGAATTATGTTTTTATGTACAGCGCTTTAAGAAGGCGCTATATAAAATAAAGTTTATTATTATAAGCGAGCCTTCAAGATGTACAGAATATTTCCTCTTCAAACACTTACTATTCTCACTCCTTTCTTCTTCCGTAAGAGTCTTTTTCTCACTTAAACTCTTTAATCTTTGTTTTAATCTTCTTTCACTCATTTCTGCCTTCCTTCCTTTCTTCCTTTCTTCATTTCTTTTGTTTAGGTTCTTGGCTCTCTTGACTACAGCTCCATCTCTGTATTCCAGACCTCCAGGAATGGCCTGAAAGAGCCATCTTCCACTTCCGCCCACCTGGATTCTCTCGGCCTGGGCTACGCTCCCTCCGCTCCCCTGGAGGAGCCTTCCCCTCCCAACCACTCATCCGCCTCCCTCATCAAAGCAATCCGAGAAGAACTGATGCGCCTCTCCCAGAAACAGGCAGCGGTACCCAGCTACCACAGCTGAGACCTGCCCCCTCCAGCTCCAACAGGCAAAAACTGCACTACACTGCACTGTACTTCCCATGGAAGTGGCTTTTTTGAGAGGACGATGACTGTTCGTCATATAGCCTCTGCTGCCGCCTGGTGGCTGAGAGCATTAGGACAGGAAGAGTAGACATTTCTCCTTTACTTCCATGTTCCTCTCAAGTTCTCCCAACAATTTAGTTGTTTAAAACACAAGCAGTGTCCTGAGACTGAAGAACAATTTCTTTTACCCAGTCGCATATGTAATTTGGTAGCAAATTATTATTAGAGTTTTGTGTGTGTGTGTGTGTGTGTGTGTGTGTGTGTGTGTGTTTATTTTCACTTTTTTGTTGTCTTTGCTGTGTACACTGCCTTCACATTTTTTCACATTCTTCACATTTTATACCTTGCACTGGCTCTTGAAAATTGAACTGCTTTTGATACCTGAAATGAATTTGTAATTTTTTTGTTTGTTTTGTTATGATTTATTTCTCAGTGCATCTTCTGCCTGTCCTCTTGGGGTGCTGATTCTTTTATATCTGTTTAATGGACATAGCATTCATAATACAGTATTGAACCCTACACATATTGTCTTAATTACTTTAGGGTCCAGTTATAGTGTTTAAAGTTGTGACATTTTCCCATCTCCATATGCCTTGATTATGTTTGGCATCTACAAAAGAGCTGGGCATACAGCTTTTATGTTTTAAACGGTGTTAATTAAAGCAATGTTCCAGGTTTAACTTAACAGATTGTTCTCGAACTGTAGTCTGCAAGTTCATTTGCTGATTTTTTTTATGATATTAATTAAATAATAATAATACGGAAGAGGATTAAGGCCATCTCAAGATTAATGCGAAATTAAACTCGTTAAATTTCGAGAAAAAAGTTGAGATACAATCTTGAGAACAAACTCATTTAATATCGAGAATAAAGTCGTCATGTTTAGAGGAAAAAAACTCGTTAAATTTCAGAAAAATTCGAAATACAATCTTAAGAATAAACTCATTAAATATTGAGAATACTGTCGTTATGTTTCGAGAAAAAAACTTTTAAAATTTTTAGAAAAAAGTCTAAATTGTGAGAATAAACTCATTAAATTTCAGAGAATAAAGTCGTCATGTTTCGAGAAAAAATTCGAAATACAATCTAAAGAATAAACTCATTAAATATTGAGAATAATGTTGGTTTTGAGAAAAAACTCTGAATTTTGAGAAAAAAGTCGAAATACAATCTTGAGAATAAACTCATTAATTTTCAAGAAAAGAGTCGATTGTGTTGCAAGAAAAAAACTTATTTAATTTCAAGAAAAAAGTTAAAATTGTGAGAATAAACTCATTAAATTTCAAAAATAAAGTTGTCATGTTTCAGAAAAACGCGTTAAATTTCGAGAAAAAATTCGAAAATACAATCTTAAGAATAAACTCATTAAATATTGAGAATACTGTTGTGTTTCGAGAAAAAAAACGTTTTAAATTTCGAAAAAAAGTCTAAATTGTGAGAATAAACTCATTAAATTTAGAGAATAAAGTCGTTTATGTTTCAAGAAAAATTCGAAATACAATCTTAAGAATAAACTCATTAAATATCGAGAATAATGTCGTTGTGTTTCGAAGAAAAAACTCATTGAATTTCAGAAAAAAAGTCGAAATACAATCTTGAGAATAAACTCATTAATTTTCGAGAATAAAGTCATTGTGTTGCAAGAAAAAAACTTTTAAAATTTCGAGAAAAAGTCTAAATTGTGAAAAACTCGTTAAATTTAAAAAAATGAAGTTGTCATGTTTCAAGAAAAAAACTTCGAAGAAAAAAGTTCGAAAACAATCTTGAGAATAAACTCATTAGTTTTCAAAAATAATGTTGTTGTGTTGCAAGAAAAAAACGTGTTAAATTTTGGGAAAAAAGTTGTCGTATTTTGAGAAGAAACTCTTTAAATTTCGAAAAAAAAGTCGAAATACAATCTTGAGAATAAACTCATTAATTTTCGAGAAAAAGTCGTATTTCGAAGAGAAAAAACTTTAAATTTCGAGAAAAAAGTTGAAATACAATCTTGAGAATAAACTCATTAATTTTCAAGAAAAAAGTCATATTTCGAAGAGAAAAAATCTCTTTAAATTTCGAGAAAAAAGTCTAAATACAATCTTGAGAATAAACTCATTAATTTTCAAAAAATAAAGTCGTTGTGTTGCGAGAAAAAAAGTCAAACTGAAATGTAGAGAATCAGTGTACATTGCATAGCCTACTGATAGAGGACATGGCAGATTTGGATCACTTGTCAAGCTATAGTTTAGACTTTATTTCAGTAATAAAGAAATACTATCAACTTTAGCAGTAAAAGCGTCACTGAATTTGCCCATGCAGAACTTTACTGATAAAAGATGTTTGAGCCGTCACTTGAACAACGAACAGCGCTGGCCCAAATGCACTCTGGCATATGAACAGCTATGATCAATTAAAACCGTATGTACAGCATTGCCAATAATGGCTATATAGATGGTTACAGTCGTTACATTCTGTGGATGGAGGCATACACAACCAATCACGATCCTAAAGTAATAGCCAGTTAGTTAGCTACTAACAGTTACTGGCATAGAAGGGTGTCCCGAGAGCTCCGCCCGGACATGGGGACCGAAAATGGTAGTGTGCTCCAAAGTAACCATGGAGACAGTTTCTCGAAACACAACTTTATTCTCGAAATTTAAAGAGTTTTTCTCGGAACACGATGACTTTATTCTCGATGATTGTATTTCAACATTTTTCCTCGAAATTTAACGAGTTTAATCTCACATTATAAAGACTTTAATCTTGCTTGGCCCTAATCCTCTTCCGTAAAATAATTATAATTGACTCAGTAATAAAAAATAGAACAATAGTTAAATAATTGTAAAGTTCAAAAGAAGGTTAAGAAAACTTACTGACCCCAAACTTTTGAATGGTAGTGCATTTCAACATACAGGGTAGAAACTAAAAATAATTTGTACTCTATTCACAACTATATTTATTCACCTCTATAAAACCCTCCCCTATTTTAAGTACATTACTCTAAACACATTATTTTATGTTTTACAAACTGTGGTAATCAACATTACAGAAAATCTGCTCATTTTGATCCCGGAACATGCCTTAAACTGTCTCTCAAAATTATTTTTTTTGTGAAATTCGGATGCTAAATGCATCATGTAGAGTAGGTGGTGAATCACACACATACACACACAGTGTATTGGCCTGAGTACTTTCAGGATTACCACTCTGTATTGCAATACTTTGAACTCAAAGTATCGATTAAGGTCAGGGTTATGTCTAAAGATATTTCTGGCTTCTTTCCTCAACTGTTTGCTGTGGCCATGAAGTGCTCATCATTTCATAGCGGAAATTGTTTATTATTATAATTATCGTTCCAGGATGCACTATTGCTCATTAAACTGCTGTTGATCAAATGGGTACAGTATATTCCTCTGTAACTTCACGCTTTTGATGTGTTAGGAAAGCAGAAAACCGTAGTATTAGACTCACTAAAACACTGATCCTTTAGCTATTTGTACTTCATTTCATGCTGAAATTGTGTTCTTGCCTTTGTGCTAAAACTATTTTTGTGTTAATGTTGGAAACAGGAGCATCATTTGCTCTAAGAAAAGGATAATTCTGTTACTTTCTCAGTTGATCTGCCCTTGTTTATTTGTTGGAAGTATTATTATTTTTTATTATTCCAATTTTGTTAAGTTTGTCTGGTTGGAACTTCCTTGACCTGAAAGTTACAAATCTGCTGATTATTTAAGTGACAATTAAAAATGACTACCATATGATTTACTGTTGTTTGCAATATCAAGCTTTACTTAAAAATAATTGGTATGTTTTCATGTTTAAATCAAATAACTGTCAGCATTCATCAGAATTGAAAAACATGTAGTTGCAATTCAATTCATAAAAAAAAACATTGAGATCTTCTTAGACTCACTTACACGGAGCGTATTTTTTCTGCGGAGTTGCTTTTAAATTGCTTAAGTACAATCAACTTAGATGTTTAAATCATTTCAACTTAAATTAAATTAGTTGAATCTTGTGTAACATAAAAAAAGTTGAAAATTCCTTTATTTTGATGAGTTAAAGCAATGTAAAAACATGTTGTCATAACTTCTTGATCATATCATTTTTACAGCACATAGTGGATAAACTGGTAGTACAATATCAGATGCATTCTTACTGAAAATGCATTTCTTATAAAATTGCAAAAAGTGTTTTTCATATTTTTCATATTCATATAGTATATATATTTTACCTTTAGATTAGATATAGATTGTAGTTGCTGCGTTAAAAGAACTTGTAAAACCTGATGAGTTAGTTCAACTCAAACTGTTTGAGGAAACTGATTTCCTTAAATCATTTAAGTTTATTAACTCAAAACAATTTAAGCATAAAAAATATTTGATTTGTTTCCAAGTAACTCAATAACTTATTGTTAAGATAACTTGGGTAAATAAAGTTAATAGTTCTAATTCCATTCAGTTACTATAACTTAAATCTATGAAGTACACTGTAAACCTGAATAAGTTGGCAGACCTCAAATCACTTTTAAACTTAGCATTTAAATGTAGTAAATGCTAACATATTAGAATCAGTATGTTAGAAGCACTTACAAGCACAGAAGCACTTTCTGTATGATTGTATTAATATAAAGAGATAATTTGCTCTCAAATTCTTAGCATAACAAAACATTAATCACTACTAAATCTCACACTTAACATTAATCTTACACAAAAAAAACATTATATTGCACTTAATTTTAGCATTTACACTCTCTTTCGAGTGCCATCGGCAAAGCATGCTGGGAAATATATATCCCAGCCGTTTCAGTTAAACTTAAGTTCGTCTAAATTAAAATAAACAATTTCATAAAACTCAAAACAATGAAACAGTTCAGTTTACTTAAAATATATCAGTTCTGTGAACTTGAAAGAAAAAAGAAAGTGTTAAATACTCATAAAAATTAATCTGACTGAACTAATTCGTTGAATTTAAGTTTGTCCTACTCAAACCAATTAATTATTTTGACCGTTAGGGTTTACAACAACTGAAATATCTGAAACTGACATCTAAAAGATAGAAAATCTATGCCTTATTAATTTTTTCAGACATTACACCATTTATTTTAAATCCAGTCCAGTAAAGATGCCTCCAAAGTCACTTTATTTTGCATTTACAGCCCAAATCCAATAGATGGCGAATCTTATAGGGATAATTCACCTAAAAATAGTTACTCACTATTAACTAGTTGCTTAATACCATGCATATTACTAGGATATCAGCTATTTAGCACTTATGAAGCACAATGCCTTATTATTCTGCATGACAATATTCCACATTCCTAATACCTAAACTCTAAATTACTCCTAATTTCTATTAATAGTTAGGCGTAGTTAGTTAGTTAAAAGTGAGAATTGGACCCCAATATAAAGTGTGACCAATTATTTTTACAAATCTCAATTGTTCTTGGCTTATTATATTTACTTTTGTGTGTTTTTATAAATGTGCAGATACACTATTATGAACTGCAATATTTAGAATTTAACATTTTCATCCACTAATATCAACTTGTCATGCAACAATTCGGTCCCCTTGGAATTATAAGGTTCTATCTGACATTTTTGTCAAAATTGAGTTATTCACATATTATTATTCTGTGACAATTTATTTACATTATGTGATGTGTTTTGTACATTTAGGGTCCCTGTTATTTTTATGTTTGAAAGAAACTTGTTCCCCATACACATTTTCCTTTATGGAATGCAAAAACTTTGAAGCTCAATATCTCAAAACTGCTCAGAACGCAGATAGAACCTTATAATTCCAAGGGGACGAATTTTATCAGACTGACAAACCAAAATAACTTGAGGCTTGTTGTTTTCTTTAATTATGCAGGTCTAAATAATCAGGCTTTCTCTAAAATCCACCCATCTGCACATCTGTTTTTTAAAATACATGGATAAAAGCTTTGTTATTAAGTCATAGTAGCTTCACATCACTTCATTCAGAGGCTCATTCTCACTGAACCGACGTTTCTCTGGTGCAACATATGGTACCTCGGCTCCTCGTGGAGTGGAAACTTCAGTCCTGTTTACATTCTCGAACAAAAGGGCTCATCAATGTTTCAGCGGCACTGCATTGTTCAATTTGTCCACCTTGTGTGATGTGGCGACTGAGTGCTAATATTGGCCTTCTCAAATGTGGACCTATTTTTAGACTAATCTATATATTTATGCATATGATATTGAGTCGTAACATGGCTGCCTACCTGACTTTATATGTGATCTTTTCTTTTCACCAATGTACTGTGTTTTTTGTAGTTTTACAGTGTCAGTAACCTGCTGGATAGACTATGGCTATTCACAAGCATATTTTGTTTTGTTTTTTTGATGCTATATGTTTAGCCAATTAGCTAGCTGAACCAGCAAGTTTTCCTTGATTAACTAATGTCAAGAAAAAGATTGAGGTGGCTAAACAGCATCTTTAGCTAAGTTTTGCTAGTGAAGGGCTTAATTTTGCTAGTGTGTTAGCAAGACTAGCACAAACCCAGCATACGCCTCTCTTTCCCTGCTAAAAATACCAGCTAGAATTAGGCTAATGTCTTTAACTACTAACATGAATCTTTTTCTCTCTTTTTTTCAACAAAAGTTATATTTTTGTCAAATGTAATGGCCCTTTCACACCAAAAGTGAAATGAATAAGCTTTTGCAGGCTGAATGCAAATTCCCGTGTGTACAGTAGAGGGCGCACCTCAAACAAAAACCTTCAAGCTGTGCACTGCAGAAGAAAAGGATGCAGGAGAAGTAAGTTCAAGTTTTAACAAATTTTCATTACTTTTAACTATATTTATTTTGTTTTTAAAATCTGAAGTAATGTTTTACCTATCTAGCTACTTGAAATAAGTAATCTGATTACGTAACTCATGTTACTTATAATGCATACCCTAACACTGCTTGCACATAAAATAAAATTAATGATAAAAGGTGACTTGAGAGTACATTTTGACTGTGTAACACACTCCAAGTACATTTTAGAAAGTGTCACAAATCAAGTTTTAAAGTACATTTAAAGCCATTATGTTTTAGTATTTAGTTGTTTTATTTTAATGTGTCGACTAAAAGCACATGTAAAGTTGATGTTATTTGATGTTACATTTAAAATGTATATATTTTAAATGTTCTAAATTTCACATGATATACAAGTTTCAGATATTAACTTTTATTTTAGTTTATTGTAAATACGTGTCAGTTCATTTGACAGTAATCTGTAACCATATTTCAAAGTCAATAATTACTTATAATTGCTTAAGATGTACTTATGTCTTACTTAAGTGGTTCACTTTTCGTATTAAATATACATATAAAATAATCATTTAATTGTAAATAACATGAAATTAATTGTCCCTTACATTACATTCAGCACTTAAGTACTATATATTCTTATTGTAATAGATGTTATTTCTGTAATAAAAAACATGCTAAAGTGTACTTCGTTTTCACAAGGGTATGCTAGTCTATATAGTATTGCTAACAGGTTAACATAAGAATTCACAGAGACCACTAAAACCTTAGATTATTAGTCTTAACTAAACAAGCAGCTTTACGCTTGTGAAAAAGACGTATTATACACTTAATACACTTGTGTATTGATTATGATTTCACTTTTCTAACTTTAAATAGTGTGTAATGTTGCTGTTTTAGCATAAACAACATCTGCAAAGTTACAATGCTTCAAAGCAAAGGGAGATATTTTCTTTTAAAGAAATTGCTTTGTAAGGACTACAACAAATGGCTGACAGGGACTTTGGGATATTTCTCACGGGTTAGTGACATCACCAACCAATTTACATAAACCTCGCCCGAGAACACAATTTATTGATTATCATGACAGAATGCTAATCAATGACTAGAGGATAACTATATGCTACTGTACATAAATTCATCAACTAACTACATAGACATACACTAGACCTCACCTTGGGGTTCTAAGCATGCGTCAAAACCGCCGCCATCTTGGAACAGGGGTCTTGTCATAGGAAGTAGCTAGGTAACGCTGCTATCTCTGCCTTTACTTCGAATTCATTGATGGTGGCGGACTTTTGTGCAGCGTATGATGTTCATGGATGAAATCTGAACTAGGAAGAATGTTTTAAAAAAAAAAAATTCTTAAAATTTTCTTAAAAAGAAAAATCGCATTCATGATGATTTATGGTGATTTTATTTCCGTTAGACCTGTGTCTACTACATTGATGCTGATGCATTAAAGTGGAGGGGCTCCCCTGTTTCAAGATGGCGGCTCTATTGACGCATTCGTTCCAATGAACTGCCGTAGCCAAGGTGAGGTCTAGTGTATATGTCTATGAACTAACTATTCAGAAATGTCCTATTGCATTCTACATGTTGTCACTTGTTGTCATGTTGCCAAGCTGTTGAAGCTCCGCCCTCTGTGACAGGAGCAGCAGCTCATTTGCATTTAAATGGACAGACACAAAAAAAACATGCATTTTTGCTCACCCTCAAAAAGTATTATTTTTTTTGTATGTTATACACAAATATCTGTGGTATATTTTGGGCTAAAGCTTCACATACACACTCTGGGGACATCAAATACTTATTTTACATCTTGTGAAAAGGGGATTATACCAAGATAAGATTAGAATAAGATTTGCAAGTCCAACGACCTGTTCTGATGTCTCTGATAATGCTTTCTCCCTCTTTTGCTCCTTGCCACAACCCGCCACAATTGAGTTTCACTAAAGGCCTATCAGTTACTCTGGCTCTGAAACCCAACACCTCTGCTTGGCACACTGGGATGCGCAAGGACAATGCCACAGGCCCTTGGCAGGGGGAGTACCTGCTCAGGTAACCAGACACTCGGACACCCCCACAAACCCATCACTCGCAAAACCCTGAGCTTCACAATCATCCTCAGAGAGAGCAGGTTAAGAGGAAGAACCAGTACAGAGGAGATTCAACAGGTTTTTACTTGATGATTTGACCGGGATGTGTTCAGAAGTTTCTCAGAAGCATTCATGGAGAAAGTTATCGGGGCTGTTCATCTGCAAAACATGTTAAGTCTCTGAGAAAAACGTAATCGTTTGCAGGAAGGTCTCTGGAGGTGAGTTTTCTTTTAGATCTTTAGCGTGGAACCATGGAAAACCCTCAAACTCTGATGGACTCCTGAAATGATTTTGCGTATTGGGATCTCATCCATAAACTGGAGTTTCAACGTTTGATTGCTTTTTAAAAGCTGCTGTATTACTTAAAAAGGAAGCGCTTGTATCTCCTGGCGTGATGCACGAGCTCCCATGCGCAGCGCTACAGTACTGTTTTGGTGGTCCTCCAGAAGTTTCTGCTGACCCCGCTCCATACTTGGACTCAGAACTCTCTAAAAATGGGGTCAGATCCTGCCATTGGCCCAGTCATTGTCACTCAGCCTGGTCCAGTTAACCCAGTGAGGACTGAAAGCCAGCCTTCATTCAGCTGCATCTCCATCCAGGCCAAGACTAATGGAACTAATCCCAAAACAAAAGAATCGGGAACAGATAACCATCACGTGCTTCATTCCTACCCAAGCTCAGAAGGGCTCTCAGAGGAAGACGATGCCCTGGATGACAGCCCTGCTCTGGACACAAAACGTCCACATATTCCCCGTCCATCTATCATCAGGCCACAAAAGGTATGAGTACTGTATATCTGTAATATTTGCGTTGTACTCTTCTAGTATGCTCAGATTGAGGTTCTGTGTGCGTATTTGCTTGATTATTGTAGATGTATTTCCTATTTAAGTTTGGGTGGGACATAATTATTCCCTTTTTAAAAGTTATAGCCACTAGGATTTAGGTTGAATAGGCTCTATGCACGACGATGCATGACCTATTTCCGGTGAAGGTCTAAAGGCCCGTACACACCGGACGAATATCAGAGTGCGCGTGATTCGTCAGCGTTTTCGACAGCGTTTTTTGTGTTCACACCCAAGCGTTTTTCGCTGACGAATGAGCCGAGTGAACATGCAAATTCATTCCCTGACATTAGATGGCGCCCATTTGCCATGCAAAACCACTCCATAACAGTTATCTTTTATCAAGATGTGTGTAGTCCCTGTCACATTTGTCATATACTGTAGTTCTTTATGTTCTAGCACCAACAAGAACAGCAGCTCTACATTCATCTTGCCTTGCATCTTCCTCGTCTTATTTCTTTGTGGCTGTGTAACGGCGACACGTATTTCTTCTTCACCGTTGCATATGTGTGCTCGGTAAGACCGTTTTGTGTTTGAGCGCCCCAAGTTGTGTTTTACTGTAACTTCAGAAGCTTCAAACACGTGAGCAAAGAGCGCCAATCGCATTGGTCAGATAGTTTTTGACGCGGCGCGTCAAACTAAAGAAAACGAACCCGAGGCGTTTTTTTATTAAATTACGCTTTTACGCGTGGCGTTTTGCGCGTCGATGTGAACACTCACATCGACGCCCTGTTAGTCGAGGCGTTAAACGTCGGTGAATAACGCGCATGAAATTCGTCCCGGTGTGAACAGGCCTTAAGGATGTTGGATTACTTCCGCCGATCGTAGAGTCCTATGCTATACCAAGAATTTATATTGTTTTTTATATTCTCTATGGCTATACTAAAGAAATGTTACACACAAAAACAGACAAAACAGCCACCCCTCATTTTGTTTCTGCTTCTTTGTTTATTATATTCAATAAACATAACTATATATAAAATTACATCTAAAAGTATTAAAGCGATAGTTCACTTTATAATTATTTTTATGTTTTATGAGGTTTAGGGGTCCACCCTGGGTTCACCTCTTAAGAGCATGCACAGAAGCCAACAAACATGACATGATTCAACAAACATGATTTAATGACTCGTAAATGTAATTACACATTGATGGCCTAAGACACGAAACGAGCATTTGTGTGCGAAAACGAACAGTATTTATATCGTTTTTACCTCGTGTAACCACAGCCATGTCCAACTGATCTGACGGCACGGGCGTTTCGATTTGCGCATTCGCTGGAAGTAATCGGCTTTGATCGTGTACGTCACTCATTGTTTACACAGAGATTTCGGAAGTTTTACCTTTCACTAAACGTATTTATATATATCGAATTCGTCTTCCATTGCGACTTCCTGTATATCTAAATATGTTTAGATCTTCACAGTGAAGAAAAGTTTCGTTTTAAAGACGGGAGGACAGTACATTTTGAAGAAAATTCCCGTCTTCCTCCGCTCTAAAGCTACCCAACCGGAAAATGAAGAGCAGCCTTGCGTCAAAGGCGGAACTTATGTGTGCATATAGCCTGTATAGGATACTAGTTTTAATATTCCTGTCTTTTTTGTGGCATTAAATATATTAACATTTCTGAAACTGTAAGAGTAGTACACTAACATACAATTCTGATGAGTTCTATCACAGCCATGCACCATGATTGGCTACTTGCTATTTAGTTGCAGGTGTTATTAGGGGGAGGGGCATTCCCATTCTAGAGAGCATTTGATTGGACAAAAATCTTTGTAGAGCAACATAATGTCTTTAATGTTTTTGTCCTTTGTCCAAAAAGAGAGAGACTATAGCTGTGCCCTATATTATATTATTTATTATGCACTATGTGCACTTTTAAAAACAAAGAATATTTTTTTTCTGCTATAAAAAAGGCAAAATAATATGTATGTAATTAGCACATATCAACAACATTTCATTATGATAGAGTAGGTGTTGGTTTGTGACCAAATCATTTCTTTACATTTTTCCCTGTGTGCTCTTTTACATCACAGCTCAGTAAAGTTGCTTGCGAAAGGCTTGAGTTTATGTGTGTTTGTGAATGTTCCAGAACTGAGTGTCCAAGAGCAAAGTTTTGTACATCCAGAACACATGCCATCGAGATGAATGGTGATGCTAATGAATAGCTCCCTGCAGGTATTGTAAACCTCCCTGAACGCTGCTTGTCCCACGTCATCACTGCCTATAAATCCGGCATCTCGTCTCTCCTTGATGAAGATTGATCTTCCCCATGTTTGACCTCTAGGTGCACACAGCCCATCTTTCACTTCCCCTGCTGCGACAAGGACTCTTTTTAGATTCATGCCAAGTGACTTTTCTTTGTGTTTTAATTCAAACAAATGCTTCTTTATGGGCACACACAAACTTAAATGCGCACAAAACAGTAGCGTTGTAGTAGCAGCCAGTGCTGACAGGAGTGCTCGTGTTGAAGTAATATGGTAGTATGAGACACCTGGTACCCTCAAAGATCAGGTCAGTTACGGTCTCAGAGTTCAAATGCAGTGAAAATGTGTGTGGTCAATTAAAGAAAAGTGGGGGATGGATGCCATTAAAGGGCTATCATTTTTCTACAGGAGCCTCTACTGCTGCATATGCATGTGTGTGTGTGTGATGATTGCTCATTTACACACTCTCATGTGAAACATGATTCAGAGATTAAACCTTGCTACAGCTATCAAGTTATCAAGCCCTATGTTTTGTGCCTCATATAATCGTCATTAAGTGACGATGAATGTATATATATATATAGGCCTATACTGTATATATACACGTATACACACTCACCTAAAGGATTATTAGGAACACCACACTAATACTGTGTTTGACCCCCTTTCGCCTTCAGAACTGCCTTAATTCTACGTGGCATTGATTCAACAAGGTGCTGAAAGCATTCTTTAGAAATGTTGGCCCATATTGATAGGATAGCATCTTGCAGTTGATAGAGATTTGTGGGATGCACATCCAGGGCACAAAGCTCCCGTTCCACCACATCCCAAAGATGCTCTATTGGGTTGAGATCTGGTGACTGTGGAAGGCATTTTAGTACAGTGAACTCATCGTCATGTTCAAGAAACCAATTTGAAATGATTCAAGCTTTGTGACATGGTGCATTATCCTGCTGGAAGTAGCCATCAGAGGATGGGTACATGGTGGCCATAAAGGGATGGACATGGTCAGAAACAATGCTCAAGTAGGCTGTGGCATTTAAACGATGCCCAATTGGCACTAAGGGGCCTAAAGTGTGCCAAGAAACATCCCCACACCATTACACCACCACCACCAGCCTGCACAGTGGTAACGAGGCATGATGGATCCATGTTCTCATTCTGTTTACGCCAAATTCTAACTCCACCATCTGAATGTCTCAACAGAAATTGAGACTCATCAGATCAGGCAACATTTTTCCAGTCTTCAACTGTCCAATTTTGGTGAGCTCTTGCAAATTAATTGTAGCCTCTTTTTCCTATTTGTAGTGGAGATGAGTGGTACCCGGTGGGGTCTTCTGCTGTTGTAGCCCATCCGCCTCAAGGTTGTGTGTATTGTGGCTTCACAAATGCTTTGCTGCATACCTCGGTTGTAACGAGTTGTAACCTCGTTATTTCAGTCAAAGTTGCTCATTCTATCAGCTTGAATCAGTCGGCCCATGCATTCTCCTCTGACCTCTAGCATCAACAAGGCATTTTCGCCCACAGGACTGCTGCATACTGGATGTTTTTCCCTTTTCACACCATTCTTTGTAAACCCTAGAAATGGTTGTACGTGAAAAAGTGTCCCAGTAACTGAGCAGATTGTGAAATACTCAGACCGGCCCGTCTGGCACCAACAACCATGCCATGCTCAAAATTGCTTAAATCACTTTTCTTTCCTATTCTGACATTCAGTTTGGAGTTCAGGAGATTGTCTTGACCAGGAACACACCCCTAAATGCATTGAAGCGTGTGATTCAATGATGTGATTGGTTGATTAGATCAGGGGTTTTCAACTCCAGTCCTCGTGACCCACTGCTCTGCATATTGTGTATGTCTCCCTTATTTAACACACTTGATTCAGATCCTCAGCTCGTTAGGATAGACTCTACCCTATCCTAACGAGCTGAGGATCTGAATCAGGTGTGTTAACAAGGGAGACATACACAATATGCAGAGCATTGGGTCTGGAGGACTGGAGTTGTGAACCCCTGGATTAGATAATTGAATCAATGAGAAATTGAACAGGTGTTCCTATTAGGTGAGTACACACACACATGTGTTCCAAATGATTATATAAGTGACAAATCAGTAGGATTTCGGTACAATAAACATTCAGTTTTTAGACATTTAGTTTTAGACATTTTAGACATAAATATTTAGTTTTTTAAAGAAAGTTTTTTTCCCATATCTTTTTAGATAACTGGTATCAATCTCAGACGGGTTCGTTTAGAAGATTAGAAGGTCTTCTAAGGTAATCGGAACCTACTTAAAGAAGCTGTTCCACATTATTAAGCAAGTCACAGTTTATGTGCAATGTAGGAAGGAAGAAAGATCTTTCTGATGAAAAGCATGAAATGGTGAAATACACCCACTGTAAATGTTTCTCTTTGTAAGCTTTGGTTAGGGGTGACTGAAATGCAGCTTAATGCTCACTATATGACGCCTTGGGATGAGAACGGTCTGAACATTCATGATGCAAATTTATGAGATTTTCTCGCTTTTTTCTCATTTACAGTATATTTATTTACTAACACAATCCTAAAGTTTATAGTTTAGATAATAAATACTTTCTGTTTAGGGTTTTTGTACTTGGAAACTTGAACCTCAGCAAACATTTGATAAGTTTAGCCCAAAAACTGAGCACATGTGAGTGTGAAGATATTTTGTGATGTTCAGTGGAAAAACCTTTATCTAGGCAACAGGAAAAAGGAAAAGCATGTTGAACAAGGGGAAACTGGAACTTGTGTGTGTGCATGCTTGTGTGTCAGTGTGTATGTGTGCACATTGGCTCGTGTATGAACTTCCTTATGTGAACATTCATATTTTTGTGAATCACATCTGCCTGAGATAACACTTTTAGATGTTTTAGTAAAAAAATGTATAGCTGTATTCTGTATTATGTCAAAGTAGTCTAATTATATTTTCTGGTTTTATGTCAGATAGGAATTTTAGGGAAAACATTAGATACAAAATTGAAATTTTTTATGCAATCTACGTTTGAGCTGTGAAAGAGCGACCTCTGAGTTACTGCACATATCATAATCTATTTGCATGTAGCATTTTTTCAGTTCATGCATTCTTGGTAATCGAACCCAAAACCTTGCCATTGCTATAGTGCCGTTCTACTGTTTAAGCTACAGAAAACGCTGAACTTTTAATTACTTGTGCTCACGTATACATTTTTTAAAATTTTACCCACATGTTTTCTATTATTTTTGTTATGTAAAATGATACAGCAAGTCAGTCTGGAATGCAAGTTTCCTTCCTAATTCTGAAAGTTAGTGTTATTTTTTTCATGCAAGTCATAAGTCTGGAAAAAGAGCCATGTTGGAATTTTCAGTCTGTCTTCAGGGGACTGTAATTTAGTCCTGCGATTTTTATATCACTCAAGGTCAAAACATTAAAATGATGTGTTTAAAATAGGTTGTTTGACAGTGTTCTTTGTTTCTCTGTGTGTTCTGAAAATAGGAGCACCCAATCCAGGACAGCCTGCCAGTCAGAACAGATTATATTGAGCCAGAGGATGGACCGTTATCAGGTACAGAACACACACACTTACTTTAGTGTGATTACTTAGCTATCTAAATGGGGACATTCCATAGACATAATGGTTTTTATAGTGTAAGGGGAGAGAATATACGGTTTAGGCTACAAACTGTGTATTCTCTCCCTTACACTAACCCTACACCTAAACCTACACATCACAGAAATCTTTCTGCATTTTTACATTTAAAAAAAAGTCAGGTGCTCTTCGTTTCGGAGTCACACTTGTTATCTTCCCGGTCAAAAGTGACCAGACACCTGAAAATTAAATTTTCTCCATCCCAGTAAAACCAATGCAATTTATTTTTGTTCAAAAATATTTATTCTTTTTAATTTAGTATTTTGAGACAATTTGATTGAATTTATTAATATTTATGCAATATTTATGGTCTATTTTTGCCATGGAAAAATATATACATTTTTCTAAATATATATTATTTTTTTCCAAAAATGATTAATACAGTATTTTAGTGTAATATAGAGTCTAGGTCTTCAGAAAAAAAAATATTTTTTGAAGAAAATTAGCACCATCTGGTTACAGTACAGAGAAAAGCGTAGAATCATTGTGTAACCACTAGCCCTTTAAGTGCTCTTCGTTTCGGAGTCACACTTGTTATCTTCCAAGTCAAAAGTGACCGGACACCTGAAAAATGAAACTTTCTCCATCCCAGTAAAACCAATGCAATTTATTTTTGTTCAATAATATTTTTTCTTTTTAATTTTGTATTTTGAGCCAATTTGATGTTACTTATTAATATTTATGCAATATTTATGGTCCATTTTTGCCATAGAAAATAATACAAAAAAAAATGTTTTACCACTTAAATTGCTCGAATCATGACCTCAAATTTTTTTTATTGCCATAAGTCACCAAGTTTCGTAAATATTCAAAACAGATTTCTTTAATCACAATTTATTGGTGTTTTTGTGTATAAAAGTGTGTGTGTGTGTGTGTGTGAGGGGTGGGTATGTCTGTTTTGCACTCTTGACGTTTTAGAGTGTCACCCCTTCAATGCTGAGCACTTTTTTCTGCATCGTGGCCGATTTGTACACACAAAGATTCTCAAAGTTTTTGTGCTTTTGTCAATTTCCCATTCATTTCCTATGGTCGGTCATTTTTGACCGAAGAGCACAAGTGTGACTATTTTTTTTACGACCACTTAGCCTGCTCGGATCATGACCTCAATTTTTTTGTGTGTTCACATACCCAATGCCATAAAAGTCACCAGGTTTCGTACCATTCCGATGAAGCTGTGATTTTTAAAATTTCAAAACAGAAAATTTTTCGAATCAGAATTGACCGAAGAGCACCTGAGGGTTAATTACTTTATTTTTATGCCAGATTTTCAAATGATGACATCCCTAAAGGGATACATTTTTGGAGATTTTCTCAGGTTTTGGTCACTTAACAAATTTGTCCTCAAAATAGTTAAGTAGGTAAACACACTCACACACACACACAGACACACACACAAGGACAGATAATTACAAAGAAGCAAAGGATGGACAGCTATCAAAAAAACAACACAGGTTTCCTCTTCTCCTTTTCCTCCTTTTCCTAGAATAGGAAATCTATTGAAGCAGACACAGTGGAAAAAGACAGCGGACTTTGTGGAAAATATAATCACATTGAATCATGGCCTTGAATTTCGGGCTTCAGCGTGCAGCTTTAAGTACTGACCGAGTCTGCCACTCGGTCAGGGACCTTTAATAAACAAGGGGAAACTCGTTTTTATTTCTTCTTCCATGTCTCATTATGGCTGGCCTGAGAGAGGATGTTTTAAAGACATAAGTCAGCGTAAACAACACGTTAAGACTGTCTGGGTACCGTCTGTAACTCAAACATTGGTTAAAAGCAAGTGAAATCCACATTGACAGACAATATTTTTTTTTAAATATATATAGATGTCTAAAAAGAATCTTTCTTTTGCATGAGAGAGAATCAAGTAATTGCATCCCAAATATTATAATATATAACCTCAAAGCGACTGCATTATAAACCACAAAACGCCACTTTTAAATTCATGGGGTTTTCTGCAGAAATTTTTAGTTGGCCAGTTCTGAGGATTCTTCACTCTTCAGTTCAGTTCTCATATGCTGGATTCTTTTTGTATTTGTCTTGCCAAACTCAAACTACAGAGAACGAAAGTGAAGCATTCACAGACACATCTGTCCCATCCATCTATGCAAGCCTTAAAGAAAAAGAAAATGACATTGCACATCGCATCTATGCATTTTATTTTCTCAAGAATGGAGTGTGTTTGTGTGCATGTGTGCATATGTGTGCAGAAAACATGCTGAAAAATCATTTGTGGCTTCAGCGCTGTTAATTCAGATGAACAATAAACTATGAGGGAAACCAAAAAAAGTGGATAGTTTAAGTAAAGATATGACTATATTTCAAAATAATCAAAATAAATATATCAAATATTTTATTATATGTTTTATAGATGCATATCTAAATAGGTTCTATATTTTTACATTTAACATTTTTGATTAAAGATTAAGAGGGCTTATGAATTAATACAATTATAATAATGATGTTCATGGATAAATCTTTTATAATACAACATTCTGTAAGAAAATAAGAATAGTAAATTTTCATTTCATGGCAAAATAACTTCTCTAGCAATGACATCTTTCTCTTCTCTGATGAAGTGTTTACTGGCGTGACGACGGGAAATCTGTCACTCACATCCTTTCATTCTCTTCCGTTTCATGCTGACTTTAGAGAAGAAAAGTTGCTAAGGTTTTCTGGGTGGTTATTGGATTTCTAAAAAAAAAATTAAATATATGACATTAAATATATGACCAATTAAATATATAAAAAGTTTTGGGAGATTCAGTAAAATAATACTTTCCTATAGTTCTTTACTTAATGCTTGTATTTGAAGGTCTGTATATGTGTGTAGCACTCATACAGGAATGGATCTCTCTCTCTCTGTGTGTGTGTGTGTTCTGTCACAGGACCTGCTGATTCAGCATATTTAAAGTCAGCTGGTCAGTCAGTCAGGCTGCTCTCTATTGTTTTCTCCGGTTCTGTCCACCTCCAGTGCGTCACATGCTATGAGTCCCCGGAGGACCAGATCTTGCCTACAAAACCTCTTTGTTTATGCTGCATGTCTGAGTGTGTATGTTTGTGTAACCTTATGAGAGGAAATCAGTGTGTGGTAGATACAACAGACATCCTTAATTCAGTGTTTCTTGTCATGTCTCACTAGAATATCTGTGAGGAAGTGGGACAGTACAGTGAAACAAAGTAGACTAGACGCCCTTGACCTTGTGGCAGACTTTGACGTCTGAGGAACGTCATGTGTGTACACCAACCGAATATGAATCAGGGGCTATAAAAGAGTAAATAATAATGCAATATTACAAACGTAGTTTTTTTTTAGTCCATGTCCTGTCTTTTCAAAATTGTATTGCTCGCAATTTGCTCTTTCGTACAAGTGGCTTTGGAGACTTAATAGGGTTTGCCATTGTGTTTCATTTTTGTCTCCAATTTTTCTCCTTAACTTTATTTGGTGAAATCAAAACTGATACAAACAGACTGAGACATACAAAAATATAACATAAAAAAATGGACAACAAAATTGGTTGTACTTTTTCATGACAATGATGTACTACATTGTAAAAATTATTATGCTTTATCTAATCAATAGAATTGTGGCAACAGATTACAAGCAATATTATTAATTAAATTTAACAAATTAGAATTGAGTAATAATTAATCAAATTATTCCTTAAAAGTTAACTATTTAAAATGAGTAAAGTTTACACCAAAAAAATATATATATATCTCACTAACAGATAGACATCAAAGATTAATTGAGAACTCTTTATTTTAAATTGCCGACATTGAAGACAACTGATGTTAACAAGCAGAATCACTGAAGGAGAAAACCGTCATTTTAAAACAAACCTAAAACAAACACCGATCACCATAATGATGACTTAAATTTATGTTTTTTTGGTTGTTGTAAGTTTTACTCATTTTAAATGGTCAGCTTTGATTGATTTGATTATTAATTACTCAATTCTAATTTGTTAAATGCAATTAATAATATTGCTTGTAATCTGTTGCCACAATTTTTTTGATTAGATAAAACATTCATTTTTACAGTGTAAAACCAGAAAAGTTTTTCCTGTTCAAATGACAACGTTCTCAAAACAAACCCCGTTCACACGGATCTGCGAAAACGACTAAAACCGCATGTATTATTCATGCCAGGCCAGTAGTTGGCAATGTCACTTTGTGAAGATACTACATGCCTATAGACTGAACATAATACGCATGTGCATGACGTCACTCTTTTCACAAATTCAGATTTTTGTAGTTTACGCAGACAATAATGGTATATTTATGAAAAACTTGCACTTTGAAACCTATTTTCAAAATGTTGTGTTTTGAGGCCCCCAAAACGCTGTTATCGTGTAAATGAACGCCCAAAAGCCATAAAAAGTTTTCCGTTTTTAGATGAAAACGTTTTTGAGTATAGCGTAAGTGTATAGAGGTATAAAATTAATTTAAAAAGCCTGCATTTGTGCTCAATTAATCTCATTGATTGGAGAAACATTTGTGATGTTCCTTTTTAGCAACGCATTCTCACCCCAAGGAGTCACCTTTGACCATGCTTCAATATTTGACGCTTTAGGCGCCCTTTAGCCTTTAGTCATCTAACTGACGCTAAAGGAAAGTGTCAGTTAGATGACGTGGTTAGGTTTAGGTCTGGGGTAGGGTTACACGCGATCCTAGGGCGTCATCTAACTAGGGTTGCAAAGGGGCTGAATATTTCCAGTAAATTTCCAGAAACTTCCCAAAAATCCTGGAAGATTTCGAAAAATCCTGTAAAGTTTCCGAAAATCCTGGAAAGTTTCCGAAAATCCTGGAAAGTTTCTGGAAACTTTGCAACCCTACATCTAACTGACGCTAAAGGACGCCTAAAGCGTCAGATATTGAAGCATGGTCAAAATGCTTCCCAAGGCGTCAGTTAGGTGAGAATGGGCTGTTTTTAGGGTACCCTTAATTTAGATGACGTTCATCGGATCCTAACTCTACCCCAGACCTAAACCTACCCCTACCCACCAAACTGACGTTAAAGGTAAAGCGTCAGTTGTATGACGTCCCAGGATCGTCATATAACCGACGTTTAAGGGTACCCTGAAAGGCGGATATTGACGTATGATCAAAGACGCCCCAAGACGTCAGTTATATGACGTCGTGGGATGAGACTGTGTTACTCATTTATATAGTTTGTCTTTTTCTCTCTTTGATTTTTTTTCTCATGCTTTCTTTTGTTCTTTACACACCAAACACCAAGATGTCCTTCCTCCTTTCCTACAGAATCTACAACATTTACAGTTATGTGTGTGTTTGTACATGTTTGCTTGTGACTGTTCTTGTATCAGTTTTCCAGTGTCACGCAGCAGCCACGCCTGCATCTTCTAATGTGTGTTCAGTGCTTCATCCTGATTGATTGTCATTGATTCAGATGGCAGGGTATTAAAAAAACCCTATTACATCACTCACCTCTACAGGCTCTGCTCTCTACTAGGCTTTCCATTCATACCAATCAACTCCATTAGCTAAAGTGCTCAGAGAGTGCACAGACTTGGACTGTGACTATTTCAAGACAGAGTGACAGATACAGCCTGGACACACAGCAGATTTTAGATCGAACACTGTCTTTGTAAAACTGGCCAATCAATCAACTGTAAATACAGTCAGTATTTAATCTTATACTAGAGGATATACTAGTTTTTAGCCATTTAGGATGACATCAAGTCCTCTTGAATGGATGAATCTTCTGGAATGATGCGGATATTTCTGTGTGAGGGAATTTCTGGAAGACAAAACAAAAGATTTGCATAGGAAACATTTATTAAAAGAGAAATACAACAAGTGGATGATTACGGAGTCCCTTAAGGGGCGTGGATGGGATGGGAGAAAAAAAATGCGTTCCTCAGAGAAACTTTGCGTTCCCTCACAAAAATTTACTCTATATATGTTGTTACAGTCCCTTCGGACTTGTCTCTCAGCTGCCTGCTCATAGAGATCAATTTATATTATACAACTCGTTTTAAAGGAAATTTGGGTTGTAGATCGTTGTCTACATTACTGTGATTGCAAATAAGTGTAATTTGTGTTTTAACATTTAGCTCAAGAGTTGTTGATCCAGGAAGTTCGAATCTGTGAATATATTGCCAACTTCACTGAACTCCTTGAGTTAAGCATCGAGCGCATTTCTTTATATTTGAGTTCAAGTTCAAACACTATGAAATGCTCCATTAGCGTACAGAGCTCTTAAACACTGCCAACAGGACATTAAACAGGAAGTGTCTGTCCGAGTTTCCACAGTTTTGAGTGGGAACGCAAATATCTTTGCGAGGGAACGCAAATGTTTTGAGAGGGAAGTTCAGGGAACGCAAATGTTTTGTGAGGGAACGCAAAGTTTCTCGAGGGAACGCAAACGTTTTTTTGTTTTTTTTAGGTAACACTTTATTACGATAGTCCACTTTAGACATTCGACTAACTATAAGTAACTTTTCAACCTTCATGTCAACTAACTGTCATTAGAGTATTAGTAGACTGCTTAATATCTGCTAACACTTTATTTGTTGGTCTCCCAACAGACATTCAACTGACTATAAGTAACTTGGCGACTACAAGTAAACTTATTAAACTAATTCAAACTTATGTTAGGCTAACCCAAAGCTTAACACCATAACCATAATAGTCTACTGATAGTCTACTATATTAAACTAATACTCTAATTAGAGTCAGTTGACACATAGTTGAAAAGTTACTTATAATTAGTAGAAAGTCTTAAGTGACTATCGAAATAAAGTGTAACCTTTTTTTATATCCCACCCAAATTTTTTTCCACCACCACGTCCCTTTAGAGCCTCACGAGATGATGCTCAGTAAAGTAATAGATAAATACTGTTTTCTAAAATAATTTGATTATTTTAATCTCTGTTTAATGAGATGCATGGCTTAAGTTTATTGACCAAATAAAAAAAGGATTAGAATAGGCTACATGAAAACAGAACATGTATGGGATGTTAGACATTTAGGAGAACATTGGGGGAACGTTCTATTTTCATGAAGAGAACTTCACAAGAGTGCTTTATGCAGAATATCAGCATGGATGTGATTTGGTACTAGTCACACAACTGTATAAAAATTGTAGTTCAATAAACAAGAGCTTAATATTGAGTAACTTACATTTTAGACATAATATTGCCAGTTGCTTTTTAAAATGAATCAGCTGTAGCCGAGTGTTATGTTTCTGAGTGACTCAAGAACGAAACAGTTGAGTGAATGATTCAAATAACTCAATAGTCAAAGACAGTGACTGGATTCGGAACGGCATACTAACATGCTATTTCTTTATATGAGAGAAACAGTAAAAGGAATATGTTAGTATGCTGTTTTGAAATAACTTATTGTGAATCGCCATTTTAGGTTGGGTATTGTATGTAGGCTCCATGTGACATATATGATACGTCTCAAAAAACATTTTGAGGTTCAACACAACCTCTCTATATATGCAATTTTCTATTAGCCCATTAAGTAAAATGAACATGACAGCACTTTTGTAGTATGCTGTGGTCTGATTTCTAGAAAAGCACCCTTAATCATATGCTGGCAGTATTTTGGCGCATGATCAACATCAGGGTCGTAATATGATGATGTCAGAGTGGGGCTGCAGCAGGGTCATCCAGAAACGTGGGTGCCGCCCATCCTGCAGCGTGACTCAGAGTCGGTTTATTAGATTAAAAGAGGCTGAGTTCCTCATCAGTCGCCCATCCTCTGCCCAGCGCTCATGGTAACAACAGGAGAGACAAAAAGAGAAAAAAAGAATACAGTTTTATATTTACATACATTTAGATTGAGTGATTGATTGGATGGTTGTTGGCTGTGCAACATGCATTTAAGTTTGCTGTGTATCTTTTTTTTTTTGACAGAACATCGGGTACAGTTTGCTTCATGAATTTACATAGCATATATTTCCCATATGGATGCATGTCACATATGTTTTAAATATCACAAATTTTGGTAAAAAAATCATGCATTTTAAGTTACGCTATAATAATTTTATTCATTTATGTGGCAATAAGACACTTTCTTTAATAAATAGACCTAACTGATCAGTGGAGCTGCAAATGAAAAACATATGCATGACATTCATATTAGCCTGTTTTACTGCTTTTTTAATTTCCCTCTGTGTACTGTCAATATAAATACAGTCTAAATATATGGGACTGACTTGTGGTTTCATGTTGGAAGGATTTTTATGCTTTTCCGAGCCCCTTCTTTTTTGGATCACGCTAGGTCTTTTCTCCGTCAAAAGAGACTGAAGCCTTGAAATGTAATTCTTTTTTTCAGGAAAATCCATTTTTTATATTGATATTTGAGGGGATTTTGTGAAATGTCACAATATTTATACTAGGGCTGTCAACTTTAGTCGTTTAGTCGACTAATCAGTCGATATCGTCTTGGTCGACTGAAATTCTTATTGGTCGACCAGTCGCATTTTTTTTTTTTTTTTTTTTGCCAATAGAAATACATTTTCAATGATTTACTCCCTGATATTTATTCCTTTATAAAGCAGTTATTTATTACTGTATTCTAAATATAATTAGCCTATGTTTTATCCCCAACTTTAAATGCTTTTAGGCTATTTCTTGTAACTGCGCCACAGTTTAGCGCACACACATAACACACTCGGGAACCGCACCTACTGGCTGCGCTGCTGCTGGCGCTCAGTAAGGGATGTACTGGTAGGTGGTTTTGCTGTATTCATTCTGTTCACGCTACTTTAGTCGACAGAATGTCCAAGAAATCTAAATCTTTTGTCTGGCTACATGTTTGTGGAGGTAGGCGACGGTGGCGACCGCGTTGCTCCATTATGAGCGCGCACATCGCGTGCCTATTTGAAATCAAACTTGACGCGCAAAAGACGTGAGCAGCTCTTTTAACGGCTTTATCATACTGACTCAATAGATTGTTTTCTTAATAGGTTTTTATCTGTACACTTGACTCATTTGAAAGTAGCCTAAATAATGTAACAAAACGAAATTAAACTTATATGCTATCTTACAACACAGCCTAGATTTCAGATAGTTTTTTAGGCTATTTTGTCTGTTGTTTTAAGACGCCTAACAGATCGGCTGGACAAAAGTTAACCCATAGCTTTGTAAGTAAAGAAGAATACAGCCTGTATAAACGAGAGCTTTTGTTAGGATTTTTCATTATGTGGCAGATAGCAGTTATATTATTTTGTAGCGTGTGGTGTGATCAGGTGCGCGATTGTGACCGTCAGTATAGACCAAGGACAGAGCTCCTCACTTGCAGTTAAACAAATCACTTAATTTTCAAAGAATTGTATTATTATTATAGTTTTATTTATTTTCGATGTTTTTTCGTTGTTGTTTTATAAATGCTCTATGACAATTGTTTAAAAATGTTCAATCAAAACATCCGTTTTTTTTTTTTTTTGTCGACTAATCGTCACGCAGGACAAGACCTTGGTCGACTAAGGATTTCTTTGGTTGATTACAGCCCTAATTTATACAATTTGTTTGAGCTATTTTTTTACATTAAAGCCACACTGTGGAACTTTTGGCCACTGAGGGCGCTCGACCTGTAACTTTCACGTCTAGCATCCCTAGAGGCCACAAGTTGCAAATTAAAGTCAACAAACAGTCAACCGGTCAGCCTCCCGTGTCTTTAGATTGTGTGTGCTTGCAATGTTTGAGGCGGGCCGGGCAGTCTTGCCACGCTCGATTCCCTTATAGCAGTCGGCTAAAAGAGAGAGCGAGCGGGGTGAGCCCCGTGGGGCTTATCATGTCTGTGAGTGAATGTGGGCGCGGGAGAGCGGGCACATTCACTGCACTGAAAACACTGAGCTGACTTTATGTGTGTTGGTTTATTTTGACAGAAACCGTGAGACATGTGGTGAGTAACGTTAGTGTTTGTGGTAACTACTGAGTCGTGGGCACGTTCACTAGGGGTGGAACGGTACACAGAAGTCACGGTTCGGTTCGCACCTCGGTTTTGCAATCTTGCATTGCAATCTTGACATCGCAGCCTGTTCATTATGCGCTCACACCATAGAGGCTCACGAATGAGAGCGCCAAATTCGCGTCTATCGCGTCTAGTTCGACGCTAGTCCAAAGCGAGGATGGAAACACACAAACAATGAAGACTGCAATAAGCACTTAGTTTCCAACATTTTCTTCATTAGGCAGCACAACTCAATTAGGGATTGTGAAATGTTTTTTGTAGTCAAGTATTCACAACTCAGTTTCATTTTCCCTAGAGCGCAATCTTCCCTTGAGTGTGTAACCGCTCAAACATATGTGACTGTACATTTGATATTGTGTGATTCAGACCCAATCCTCATTAAAACAGATGGTGTCTCAGTTTCTTGCAAAAACACTTTGCAGATGTTATATAGTGTATTTTTCAGCGAGTGGCATGTCCTCATTCCATATTAAAGGAATAGTTCATCTAAATATGAAAATTCACTCAACTCATCTCCTTCATGTCAAACCAAATGCTGTGTTTTTTCCATGGAGCACAAAAGAATTTCGAATATTGTTTAAAAGTCATCATGACTTCATTCCAGGTCTTTGTCAGCAAATGCAAATAAAATACAGATGTATGTCAGTATTGACTGAAATACTTTGACATGTATTGACATCTGAGAGGTCTGTATTTTATTACAGCACATTATTGTGAGGAACATACTTTATAATGACAATGCTGTTGGTCAAACCTCTGAAGCAGAGATGGCTCAATTCCAGTGGAAAACACATAAGATGCCTACATTCTGGGTGTATTTTCCTGTAAGATGTAATCTCATTGGTAAAGTGGGTCCCCAGTCCAGTCAAAGTAGGTCACAAACATTTCACTATGGCCGTAACTATTTATTTACAGTGTTCTGCTAGGGCAATAAGTCAACCTGATCAAAGCAGACAGTTCAAGTTTAAACTTTAACATGCATTCAGGGACTTTAGTGAGGATTTTATATTCAGACATCATCTAGATAAACATATTTTAAATATTATTTGCATGAACAAATAATGAGATTTTTTGTATCATCTAATCATCTTGAGAGTTATTTTACTCCCTCCAAAAAAGAAATGTGTCTCTATTACTGGCGTGTTCAGTGCAATTACATTTATCTTCATAGTGACGCCTTTAGGCCACTGCGGTAGAGGAAGCCAGATACATGGTTTCAGAAAACTGTCATTTCCTGTTTAACTGCAAACAGGTTAAAAGTTGGTTTGAGAGGGCCGTGCACCGGAAAAAAACCAAGAGGAAAATCTCAAATTAATAATGCAGATGAACTGGAGTGATAATGGAAACATTATAGAACTATATACTACAATTATTGCTTATAAGACCAAAACTGGTTGTAAATTGATATTTTCTATGATGTTGGCCAAATAAAAAAAATGCCATATCTGTACATAAAAAATGAAAAGTTCAAATCTAATCCCATAATTTTAGGATGAATAACTGCACAAAAATCTGTCTGATTACTTCTTGTATTAACACACATATAAGAGTTTTGTTTCCCTCCATGTCCCACTCATTTCTTAGAGCTTCAGAGATTGTGAAAGAAGACTCCCCACCAAACATTAGGACCCCTCCCAAATTCCCGTAACCTCTTGTCAACATATGTTCCCCGAAAGTCTGGTGGGACTGAATTCTGGGTAACCTCTGGTCTGGAGCAGTTATGACTCATTCCCCTGTAGTTTTATAAAGGCTCTCTACATGAACCATAACAGTGGAATGCATTACATCAATGTATCATCCTGAAACTGGTTCTGAGGGAGCATTTGTTCATAAAATGACAAAATAAGAATAAAATTTGTAAAATAGCAAATATTTAAAATATAAAAATCCAAAAATGAACGGCTCTATTTCATAACATATATTGAATCTGTGAAAATTTTACTTTCATTTTAATTTAATTTATTATTTGGCTGTGGGTGGGCATGTTTGTTCCTGCCTAAGGAACAAAGCAATGACAACACCCATATTTTGGGGAGACATTGAGACAATTCAGAGATTTGAAAGCATGTCCGCAAAATAGTGCTCAGAGAAAAGAGAGTTTATTCCAACCATTTTAACCATAAATATAGCTGCGAGCAGCGATTGCGAGGCCCAAGCCGGTGGCACCGCAACCCCGGTGCCTAAAGGCACCGGGATGGCAGTACCGCCGGCTTGGCCCTCAGTCGCTGCTCGGCAGCTAGTATGTATGTGTGTGTGTGTGTGTGTGTGTGTGTGTGTGTGTGTGTGTGTGTGTGTGTGTGTGTGTGTGTAGAGCCGGTGGCACCGCCACCTTGGTGCCTTTAGGGTTATTCTGCACGACGTGCAAAAGCGTAACCCCTGCTTTGGAATACATACTAGTATGTATTCCACAATTGGAATACATACTAACATACTAGTCAGAACTGAATAGTTGATATCTGAATGACAGATCACCATAGAAGTCACTGGAAAAAATGTGACTAGTAACAAAAGAATAGTTACTAGTCACCATTGAAATAAGTACTCAGTGTCTAATGAATAAGTACTAGTATCTATTTAATAGGTACTAGCATCTAATGAATAAGTACTAGTAACTAATTAATAAGCATTGGTATGTAATGAATAAGGACTAGCATCTAATGAATAAGTACTAGTATCTAATAAATAAGGACTAGTGTCTAATGAATAAGTACTAGTATCTTTAAAAAGGTACTAGTACCTAAAGAATAAACACTAGTATCTAAAGAAAAGGCACTAGTATCTAAAGAATAAGCACTAGTAGCTAATGAATAAGTACTAGTACTTAATGGAATAGATACTAGTATCTAAAAATAAGTACTAGTAGCATGAAAATAGAGACTAGTAGGTTAAAATGATTAAATGTTAAAACGGCTTGCCATACTCTATCTGTCGTTTCGAACTAGTCACAATTACGTTCACAGATATCTTAAATGATAATACAAACTATCCAAAATGTAATTACGACTAGAAAGGACGTTGTTGATATCTACAATGTTAATTACGAATAGTCAAACTTAGCTTTTAAATGTTAAAAGGGCTTGCCATACAGAAGTGTAGGCTCAGAGAGACACTCAACATTTTCAAACCAAAATATCTGACTTTCTGTGGGTCCTAGCTCATGAGTGTAAATTAGAAAGTTGTCCGGCTTGAGGAGAATATATGAATATATGAAACGATGAGATCAACATGTGTACTGAGTTTCATATTATTACATGCAAGCGTGTTTGATTTATGGACCAAGTTTTGAACCCCGTTCCAGGGGCGCTGTCTAGCCCCCTTGCCACACCCGGGTACCATCTTCCCGGCTCTGATGGCTGTGGGATCTGACCTGTGTGCAAAGTTTCAAGAGTTTTCAAACCCATTAAGGGCCCCAAAAGCCGCTAAGAGACTCAAAATCATCAGAAAAAGGAATGTTAAAGTTTGGATGCGTTGCTATGGCAACATTATCTTAGATATTGAATAATGCTTTCACAGCTCTTCATCTGGCGTGTGTTTACATTATACAGATGAAGTTTGAAGCAAATTGGGGTAAAAGTAAGAGTGTGATTTCAAAGCATTTTGCAAGTGAAACACTTTCTGCTGCCAGTTGGTGGCGCTATATATTTGACTCAGCAATAGTCACATCCATGTGATCGAGCCTCTTACAACGAACACACTGCTGAAGTTTCATCAAGATCAGTTAATGTATGCAGAAGTTTTAACACACTTCCTTTTTGATTTATGAGACCAAGTTAATTTAATTAATACACTAATTATATAAAACTATTGTCAATGCACTACAATTAAACAGGTTATATGTCTTTACTTATAAAAAAATAAAAACAAAAACTTATTTAAAAAATACCAGGCTTAAGAAATGTATTTACTTTAGCAGGCCAGACACACAGTGAAATTATTAAGCCCCCTCCCCCTACACACACACACAGAGACTGTGTGTCAAAAGACTCAAATCACACACACACACAGACTGTGTGACAGGCCTAGGCTCAGAAAGAGCATGATCATATTCAAACTACAATGTCTGACTTTCTGTGGGTTTGAGCTTATTATTGTTAATTAGAAAGTTGTTTGGCTTGAATAGAACAATATACACGGCAAGTTTTGTAACTGTCAGTAAAACTAACCAAGTTATAACACACTTTATGTGTCCTTTTTTAGTCAAAAAAATCCGCCACGGCCAAACCGTTCGAAGATATCAAAAATCCGTCCGGAATATAGCATCCTCAATGTCTTGACTTCATGCACACCGAGTTTGGTGGTGATTGGTAACAGCATGGGTTGTAATTTGATGTTTTTCTAGGACAATTATTTAAAAAAAAAAAACATAATTCCCGACTTCCGTTTGAACTGTCGTAAAACTTAGAGCACGAAAGTTGTTTGGCCTGATGTGATCTATGAGTGTACCGAGTTTCATATTAATCCATGCACGTGTGTTTGATTTATGGACAAATGTTCGAATCCCTAAAAGAATGCATCCTAAAAGAATGGTAAAGTTTAATGCGTCGCCACGGCAACAGTTTCAAAGATATCAAGAATCCATTCATAGGTCTTCATCTGCCGTGTATGTACATTATACAGATGAAGTTTGAAGCAAATCGGGTAAAAATAAGAGGGTGATTTCAAAGCATTTTGAAAGTGACACACTTCCTGCTGCCAGTTGGTGGCGCTATAACTTTGACTCACAATAGTCACATCCATGTGATCGTCCTCTTACAGCGAACGCACTGCTGAAGTTTCATCCAGATCAGTTAATGTATGCTGAAGTTATGACACACTTCCTGTTTCACGTTCTCGCCATAGTTTCGTTTCCTCGCCACGGCCAAACCGTTCGAGATATCAAAAATCCCCACACAAACTTTCATCCTCAATGTCTTGACTTCTAGCTGACCGAGTTTCGTCGAATTTGGAATCAGAGCTCTAGGAGGAGTATTTAAAAGTTCATTGCGTGTGTTTTACAAAAAAACCTCAATAGCCGACTTCCTGTTGGGCTGGGGGTAAAAGGCAAGAGCGCGAGGTATGAGATGAAATTCTGCTATCGACATGTGTACCGAGTTTCATATTATTACATGCAAGTGTGTTTGAGTTATGGACCAGGTGTTCGGACCCCATTCCAGGGGGCGCTGACGGAGCCGCCCTGCCACGCCCGGGTACCAGCTTCAGCCCGGCTCTGATGGCCGCGGGTTCTGACCCCGTGTGCAAAGTTTCAAGAGTTTTCGAGCATGTTAAGGGCCCCAAAAGTGCCCGAATAGTCGCTAAAAGAAAAAAAAAAAAAAAAAAAAAAAAAAAAAATAATCAGGAAGGAAAACAATAGGGCTCTGCGCCTTCAGGGCTTGGGCCCTAATTACAGCTAAAATACTAATAGGCTAAATGAATATCCATTGGATATCTATTAAACAGTCTACTGAACTTTAATTAATAAAAATATATAGCTATGGTAAAACTTTGACAAAATATCTAAATAGAGATGGGCATTAGGCTAATTTCGCTTGACTCTTTGCTCACCCCTATTCAATATCTTTGATTTGTTTTTTACAGAAAACTATACTTTCTCTGAACTAAATTTACTCATATGATGCAGTTGTCATGCCGCCCCACTAACAGGAAGTCCGGTGTTTTACACACACAGCAGAAGAGCCGATGCACACGTTCCACACGAGCACGTGAATCAGCGAGGGGGCATCGAGGGCGGGGGTGCACTCTACTGGAAAAATGCATACAGTACAGAAAAAGGGGGTCAAAAAAAGCACAAATCCCGTCGATTAATGGGATTTGTGGGGCTTTTGGGGTCCAGGCTCATTTAAGACGATTATTTTGAATAGGCTAGTCCACATGCAAAAAACAGTAAACAAAGTTAAGTTATGACAGAATGCTTTTTAAATTCGTTATTTATGTGTAGATTAATTTAAACAACGAATGTTTTATAATTGAATATAGTGCGTTGGAAATAAATAATTAAATTAAAAACAGATACAAAAATGCTAATTCAGTCATCAACTTATTTGTATGTATGTATATATATATAATATATATATATAGTATATATATATATATATATATATATATATATATATATATATATAATATATATATATATATATATATATATATATATACATACATACAAATAAGTTTTTTTTTTTGTTTTTTTTACAAACTTAACGAAAAACTTAATGGAAATTATCCTTGAGTTAAAATTGAGTCTGTTCCTCACACTATGCATTGGATATTATCTTTATGATGTTTTTGTAGTGAGATTGCCTCATTTTAGAAAGCCCCATTATTGTCGGTGCATGGAGGAGGCAGTTTCTAAAAGGAATAGGACCAAATAAGAGTGAGTGGCTGAATTTTCCTTTCTTGGGGTGAACTGTACCTTTAATCTGCGTTCACGTTTGCTTTGTGTACGGTGGTTTACCCATAGTCTCCGCCCACCGATACTGCGCCACGCCCAGACAGTTTTCGGGGTCTCCCCTGCTGATGAATAATCATGAGGAGAAATGGGCGGAGCATCGCATGTGACTAAGGCGTTGGGTCATATTGTACGCCCGCCCCCACTCCAAGTATTCATTTACATTTCTAAGGGTCCTGTCTACAACTGAACTGTTTCCAAGCGAGAAAAAAACTGATTTAACAGACACACCTTCATAAAAGAAGAGGTGAACTGATGTCTCTCCATCTGAGGTTGATCTGAAGTCACTTACCATAGAAAAGTATCGTTCAGGAACCAGGACTGATTTTGAGGTATGTGTGTGTGTGTTTGAGTGTGTCTCTGTTTTCAGGACGCTTTGCATCGAAACGCGTTATTTGTTGTAGTGGAAATGAGACTCGCGTTATTGGAAACAATGTTTATGAAGAGAGTCATATGATATATTGGTTATATAGTGAATGTATGAGACAATAGATGAGACAGTGAGCAACGGAACAATAAAGCGCTCAAATCACGCGCGTCAGAACGCAACAGAACAATGGCAAACAAATCCTTGAAAGAATGAAAGTAGGCATATTTCATATTGTTTATATACTTGTAAACTTGGATGTATGTGTAATATATATATATATATATATATATATATATATATATATATATATATATATATATATATATGTTTATATATATATATATATATATGTGTATATATAACATTTCTTATTTCTGTATTTGTAATTCTATTATTTTCACATTCTGATCAAAAGTCTACATTTCAGAAAGTAATAATGCATGCAGGTTGAGTTAAAAAAGTATAGTAGTTCAGTCAGCAGCAATTCCAAGCACATGGGACGTGTCATGTCTTGTCTTGTCATTCCTCACTGTACAACAGTCTCTCATTAATGTCAACGATTTCCGTTTGTTGTTGCTTTTCTCTCATTCATTCATTAGACCTTCTAATTTTCACTCAAGCTATGGGGAACTTAATAATATTTGTATATTTCTAAAAATAGATGTTTTAAAGTTATTTTAATTGACTTATTATTTAAATATCATGTGTAAGTGAACATAATCTGAGCACTTGCTCCACACTGACTCTGATTAAGATCAGCTTGTTAGTAGATGTTGCAGTATGTTTAAGGTTCATTATGAACAGTGAATATCGAAACTAGTTTTCTGTATTAGAGGGGATGTTGGGGGGTAGTAAGGGGTTGGTTCCGGGCACATGTGTTTGCAATTTCGAGGCTGTTTTGTCAAACGCCTTACATCTGTTTTTTGATCTTTGAACCAGTTCCCCCGCTAGTGCTAGTGAAGTCTTCCAGTTTCTATTTGCCTATCTCTTTATCTGTTTCTCTCTCACACACAAATGCTATCTATCATTCACTGTGTGTGGTTTCCGTTCTGAATAACCGTGAATGCGACAGAGAAAGTGAGATAGAGCGAAAGACAGAGTCATGACTTCAGACTTCCCGTACATGATGATGCTTGTCTCTTGTGGATGGGTGGACAGTGGAGTTGAGTGATTAGAGGTTCTCTCGGTAGTCACACGATGTCCTCAGCCTTACAAAACAGCATTTTGGGTCATGGGTTGGTTACATTAAGAGGTGTTGGAGTAACATCCAGTTCAAACTGTTCTGCCTTTCATATTCCAGTAAGATCTTACACATGGGGTCAACACAGGGTGCATTCTGCTTCCTTAATTTGACCTTTCTCAATAGATTTCCTTTGAGACAGAATGATTAAGCCGTGTATGTACTTTGACGTGGTTATTAAATGCACTTAATTATTAAAAATGAATACTTTGGCTTTAGTTTCCTGGTATACTGGGAATTCAATTTTTTTTAGCTTTCTGAACACACTGTGAGTCAGCAGCATGCTCGGGTCTAGACTGAATTTGTCTACACTGCATATTGAGTGCATGCTGGTGTGCATTTATATGCAGCATATTGATTAACCTAATGAACATGTTGCTTTAGAGGAACTACTTTCTGGGGCAGTGGCAATTCTGTACACTTGAAACGCATTGAAATGGATCTTTGTTTTGGTCTGCGTGTTCACACGTGTGTGTGTGTCTCTGTGACGCTCAATGTGCTTTGTTCTGTTAAGGCAGAGCGGTTCTTTGACAGGTCTCTTTGTTTTCCCTTGTCTGCCCGTTTATAACGCATACCTTCTCATGTATCTCATATACATATTCGAAATGGTGATAATACATCATTTTAATATGACTGCACTGCACAAAGGATTCTGAGCTATATCTGCTCATTAAAGCATTATGCAATATTCATGTAGGGTTTGAAATTATAAAGCAAGGAGTGCATGTTTATGTTCTTTGTTTCTCGTTTCCATGGATTTCTGTGGTGACGTTGACATCCAGGGGTTGGATTTTGAGTTGTTATGCTAAACAGCTTGCGTTATGTTTTGAAGAATGGGTCGACTTTGGGATTTGTTGATGGTTTAAGATGGGAAGTCGTAGAACAGATAGTTTTGCATTCATTATTTTGTCAAATAGAAGTGGATACTGTGTTTTTGTTGGGGCACGAACAAAGAGTTTTGCCCCAAACCCATTATTAATGTCTCAAGCGTCTTTGGCTTAATGTTGGGTGAGAGGCAGAAGAGGATGGAGAAATGAGATAATATGCAGTTACATGTGTGATGCAGGATTTTGTTTAATAAGGGTTTGTTTTTAATGAACACCTGCATTGAGCGGACATCTTGAGCATTTTTAGTAGGAGAAATTACCTGTGGGAGAATAAATCTGGGTTAGGATGGGATTTATTTAACAGAATCACAGTTGCACCATCAAATTAAAATGGTTTTGATTTCAGATTTGAATTACGAAGTAGGAAATTGCATGCTTTTTTCTATTTGTCTTGATGTTGTGGCTGTAATTTGTGTCATTCATGCCATCATATAGGTCTGTGTGTAAGCTGTAGCCTCTGCATATAGTTTGCACATGAGTTTAGGTGTATGTTTGTGTGAATTATAAATCTGTAGTAGAGTAATCCAGACACGGACAGCTGTCTGTAAATCCTTTAGTTGAATCTGACCAATAGCTGCTTGGCATTCTGTTGCTGACATCTGATCCCCCCCTCACCCCCCTTTAAATCAAACAAAGAAACATGAAAATCAGATACTACCACTTCTCTCTCAACTGACGTTGTCCAAGAAAGCTCACAGGGCAGAGGGAAGGCTGGACTAATGGATATTGTGTCTGATTCATGACCACAAGATAAATCTACATCATTCTGTCCTGTGGAACATTTCGTATTGTCTTATTAGAAGCCCAAAACGCTTGAGAGGTGTTTTGCCATTGTATAACTAGATATTCTCCATTTGTGAAGAAAGGATGATAGCCATAATTGCTAGGATATTCTATGTGCTTTCTAGTGTGTGTCAGGTGGTTCCTACTTCCTAGGATGTTGTAGGTGGTTTTTAGGATATCTTAAGTGTTTGCGAGGGTGCTCTAGATGACATGTTAACTTGGGTCGCACCCCAAAAGTGGGTTGCAAGACTGGTTTGTTTGGGTTGCAGAGTGTGTAGTCAAACAACAACAACTTAGTTCTAAATGGTGGGACTTGAAATATGTGCGTAAATGCTGTTGACTCTTCTGTCAGACAATGACTCCGTTTACATGCAGCCAATTTTCGGGTTATGGTCGGGTTAAGGTCACTATTCGGGTTTCTGAAACATTAGGAATAACCCGTTTACATGTGTGAGCAGAGAGTGTTTCTACTGTACATGGAATTGCAATATCCTGATGTAAACGGTGACGCGCGGTTAGCGTCTAGACGTACGGACAACCTTAAGACGCAATATGCGTCATTTCCGATTCTTCGTCCTGTATTCAAAGACAACAACAACAGAAGCATGCGGATAATGAATAGTTCGGGCCAGATATCGATTGCCTTCGTTTGCGCTTAGATGCTGGTAACGTTACTAAGCTCGCTCCAAAAGTATGCTGTGCTGTGTCTCGCCATGTTTACTTCCGGTATACTGCACGCGGATTTTTGTATGCGCAGAGAAGTTTCTCTACTCAAAAGATCAAGATTCCTTGCGAATAGAACATGCGCAGAACACAAATCACTATGGGGATATGCAGATATGCGTTTACATGACCATAAATTCGAGGTTAGAAAGGAGTACCCCAGGTATAATATCCCGTTTTTTAAAATCCGGGATATGAGCATTTTCGGGTTTTTGCTGGTGTTTACATGGCCGTTCAGCGGCCGGGTTATTATTGCTAATATCCTGGTTTTGAACGGGTTATTGGCTGCTTATAAACGCAGTCAATTTTTCAGGCTGTATGTCAGTGTCAGTATTCTAATTGTTACGAAATAAAAAGTCTCACTCACCTCCGAAAAACAAACTTTTCTGTTCTGTCAAATTTTATACTGTGCTTGTGCAGAAATGCGGAGGGGAAGGTGTCACTTCCCTATAAAGAAAAAGCAAATGAAATTACAAGTATGCAATGTTTTAGTAACCTTGTCAACTGATTAGTCATGGAATGACCAAAACGTACCAATAAATGATGTAAGTGGTACGTTGTTTGCTGGGAAGGTTTTGCATTTTATTCATCAGGATCAGTGTCCATTCAGATTAGTATTGTTGTGTGGTAATGGTGGATTGATTCCATAACCATAACCCAAAATACCACTTTATTTTCACTCTGTGTGATGTTGGCTCATTGTGGCTTAAAGGGGTCATGAACTGGCTTTTCAAATGTTTTTATATTGTTGTCTGAGGTCAACTTATGACATTCGCTTGGTTTTTACATTAAAATCATCTTCTACCCTAGTTTTGAGCCCAAAACGCTCAAAAACGCTAGTTTTTTAGGCGTCTCGCATTGAAGACTTGGAAGTAAACGCCCACTGCTGTGAGTGGATAACAGTTTTGCATATTATAATGAGTTTCACTCTCGATCTGGTTTGTCATCGCGAGGTAGGCAGGCCTATGTTATTTATCTATGCATGTAATTTGTGAATCGGTGGGCGGGGCTAGAACCGGCCGTGTTGTGTGAAGTAGCCATTGATCTGCTTCTGCGGGGGTGGGGTTTTATCCTCTTTGACGTCATAGTTCCCCACTTTGAAAAACGAGTCATTTGCTGAGCCTGGTGTCAATAAAAGCTTTTATTGGACTAACAAGGATGTTTTCAGTTCTGAAACTTAAAGGATATTCTTTTAATATGATGACCTCTTACACTGTGTCCTAACTAAATGTTACGCGACGCTGCGACATGCGATAAAAGGTATCTTTTCCATGTTAATCCAAGTTTTTTTCCTAACCAGACGCGACGGCCACGCGCGAAGTTTCTAATTTAGAAACGGTTTCTATTTCTGCGACGTCGCGGCTGACAGAATGAAGAAATTACACTGGTTACGAGTACACATTATTTATTTTTAGTTAAAATAGGTCACTGTGCCGATAATCGGATAATTTACCTCCGATTTTGAAAGCATATAATATACGCGTTCAAAATGAATTCTATGCAAACATACAACTGTACTTCATAACAAAATTATGAGTATATTTTGTTAATGTTTTGATTCTTAATAATGCTATTTCTTGATTTGATTAGGTCCTTACCCATTTCTAATGCGAGGCTGAATGGCTGTGCGTTTTGATTGACGTGTGGCGTCTCACAGTCGCGTCGCGTGTAGTAAGGACGCGGTGTTAGATGTTCAAAAGCTCAAGGAAAATTTGCATTTCTCAGTTCATCACCCCTTTAATGACCATGGGAAAATGTGATTCCTATGGCCAAACCAGTTGAGAACCACTGCTCCATATGTTTGCAAAGATGTGGTAGTTACCGTTACACCTGTTTTATCATCTTCAGTGGAAAAATCATTGATCTGACGTTTGTTCTTCAACAAGCTGCATTATTTTGAAGTATCATTAATGTCTATGGCACAAATGTTGCAGAAGTTTAGGGTTGCATGATTGTTGAAATCACTAACCCTAGTAGTAATACTTCCCTTGAATGAGCAATAGAGAACAAAAGCACTAACAAAACTTGCTGTCTGTTTTCAAGCAGACACACACAAATGGTATATGCAGACACCTGTAGTTTTTCTTTCTTTCAGGTTAAATACATCTATCTGTGTGGACAGACAGTGCCTGGTCAGCAGACTCTTTGATGGCTTATCCTCTTTATCATGAAGGCAGCAGTTGGCATTTTGTTGTCACGCCTCTAAAGGGGAGTGTTTGCAGTTTTTAGACTTTCCTATATGTATGCACTGTTTGTTAAATTGGAAGTTTTAAGTGCAAAAGCTGGAAAATATTCTGGATATGTGAAATTATAGATTTAGTTTTTTTGCCCTGCCTTTCTGTCACTTTAAGTCATAGTAAAATAGAAACAGGACAGCAAATTATGGTAGGAATAAGGTCTATTAATGACAGAACATAGATTCGAAGTCATGCTGCCTACATGAGCACCACGGATCAATGTGTCAATCCAGTGTGCTCTGCGATCTCGTTATTTGAAATCATTAGGCAGTAATCCTAAATGTCACATCCTTTTGCATGCATTCACACACACGTCCCCAAACATACATTAGCACCTCTCACACGCCTCTTTAACATAAGCTGTGACCCAGCAGGTGCTGGCCACAGCTGAGCAGAATCAATGGGCCCTCTGTTCCGCTCTCTTTGTTCTATAGCGCACAGTTGCTGGATCCCTCATATACATACTTTCACACACCTGACCTGTTCTGGACAGTTGCTGCACCCCTGATCTAGTCCCCATATGGTCAGGGGTGCAGCAACTGTCCAGAATGGGTCAGGTGTGTGTAAGGATGTAAATGAGGGATCCAGTAACTGTGACCTGAGCATGGAGATGCTGGTTTAGGTTTAGCTTGCACTGTTTGACTTGATGGGATAGGTCACCCAAAAAAATTAAATTCTGTCATTACTTACTCACCTTTATGTTATTCATGAGATAGCAGAATATATTTTGAAAATATTTTAAATATTCAAAATGTTTTTTTTTTTTTATGTGCGTAGAAGAAACTCATATAGAATGACATGAGGGTGAGTTAATGATGAAAGAGTTTTAAGTTTTGGATGATCTATTCCTTTAAGACCAGCTATTCAAATATATGAGATATGGGATATTTTGAGTTTGTCCAAATATACATGACAGTCCAAATATACATGACAGAATTTGTAATATATATGAAGAGTTCAGATGCAAAAGCCTCTAAATGCCATTTGAAATCTTCTTCTAAAATAACCATTTTTATCAAGCTTGTATATTTAAGTTCAGTAATTTCACTTAAATGACAATTAATAGGTAATCTTCATTGCCATTTAATTGAAATTACTGAACTTTAATATACAAGCTTGATAAAAATGATCATTTTAGAAGAAAATTTCAAATGGCACTTAGAGGCTTTTGCATCTGAACTCTTCATATATATATATATATATATATATATACACACACACACACATATATATATATATATATACACTCACCGGCCACTTTATTAGGTACCCCATGCTAGTAACGGGTTGGACCCCCTTTTGCCTTCAGAACTGCCTCAATTCTTCGTGGCATAGATTCAACAAGGTGCTGGAAGCATTCCTCAGGGAGTTTGGTCCATATTGACATGATGGCATCACACAGTTGCCGCAGATTTGTCGGCTGCCACATCCATGATGCGAATCTCCCGTTCCACCACATCCCAAAGATGCTCTATTGGATTGAGATCTGGTGACTGTGGAGGCCATTTGAGTACAGCGAACTCATTGTCATGTTCAAGAAACCAGTCTGAGATGATTCCAGCTTTATGACATGGCGCATTATCCTGCTGAAAGTAGCCATCAGAAGTTGGGTACATTTTGGTCATAAAGGGATGGACATGGTCAGCAACAATACTCAGGTAGGCTGTGGCGTTGCAACGATGCTCAATTGGTACCAAGGGGCCCAAAGAATGCCAAGAAAATATTCCCCACACCATGACACCACCACCACCAGCCTGAACCGTTGATACAAGGCAGGATGGATCCATGCTTTCATGTTGTAGACGCCAAATTCTGACCCTACCATCCGAATGTCGCAGCAGAAACCGAGACTCATCAGACCAGGCAACGTTTTTCCAATCTTCTATTGTCCAATTTCGATGAGCTTGTGCAAATTGTAGCCTCAGTTTCCAGTTCTTAGCTGAAAGGAGTGGCACCCGGTGTGGTCTTCTGCTGCTGTAGCCCATCTGCCTCAAAGTTCGACGTACTGTGCGTTCAGAGATGCTCTTCTGCCCACCTTGGTTGTAACGGGTGGTTATTTGAGTCACTGTTGCCCTTCTATCAGCTCGAACTCAGTCTGGCCATTCTCCTCTGACCTCTGGCATCAACAAGGCATTTCCGCCCACATAACTGCCGCTCACTGGATGTTTTTTCTTTTTCGGACCATTCTCTGTAAACCCTAGAGATGGTTGTGCGTGAAAATCCCAGTAGATTAAGCAGTTTCTGAAATACTACAGACCAGCCCTTCTGGCACACAACAATCATGCCACGTTCAAGTCACTCAAATCACCTTTCTTCCCCATACTGATGCTCGGTTTCAACTGCAGGAGATTGTCTTGACCATGTCTACATGCCTAAATGCACTGAGTTGCCGCCATGTGATTGGCTGCTTAGAAATTAAGTGTTAACGAGCAGTTGGACAGGTGTACCTAATAAAGTGGCCGGTGAGTGTATATATATATATATATATATATATCCAATGAAACGGCTTCTCTAACCAGAAAAAAATGTAGGGATCTGCCTGATAATTGTTCGGATCGTTGGACCATTATCATTTGCTATTGTTTTGCTCTTATGTGTGTGTTTTGATTCCATGGTTACTTTAATTATCGATTATCACACGACAATGATCCAACAATCCAATCATATTCCAGATGTACAAATATATTCTCATTTATAAAAGCCATTTCACTTGGATGTGACTCACATTAGGAAATCATTTATGTTTAATGCATTAAGTTTCACAAAGAAAAAGAGGAGATGAAGAGTTGGAAAGTACACAATGCTGAGTACACTTAATGTGTACATCCTTAACCAATCCTGACTATAACTACGTTTTCTTGTCGGACTTTGCAAGAATCTTGTTGATGCACTTTCAGATGGGTTAAATGTGAATTATTACTTTAGATCGACTTAAATTACACTTTATGTATTTATTTTAGGGCTGTCAAATGATTAATCGCGATTAATCACATCCAAAATACAAGTTTCTGTTTACATAATATATGTGGGTGTACTGTGTATAATTATTTTGTATATATATATATATATAAATACACACACATGCATGCATATTTAAGAAAGAAATAATATTTATATGTAAAATATTTATATATAATATAAAATATATATAAATCTATATACAGTATATACATGTAAATGTTTCTTAAATATATACAAGCATGTGTGTGTATTTATATATCTAAAATAATTATACACCGTGCACCCACATATAATTATGTAAACACAAACTTTTATTTTGGATGGGATTAAGTCGTTTGACAGCCCTATTTTTTTATAAAGACATGTATGCCATGTATACATCTATTCATAGAGGGATTTTTCTTTGTTAAGGTGATGGCAAATTCTCTTTTTGTGTATTAGAAAGCCTTTGCAGGTTCATCACATTCCAGTGGCATGACATAACATGGTGTTGCACTGGCTGAATTATCTTCATTCATGCAGTATCTCTCGTTTGGAGATCCCCTCTCTCACAACATACACACTTTTTTGCCCACCTCCACTTTGGCTGGTGGATTTCAAAATCTACCAGCCACTCAATGTTTTACTAGCCACTTTCTTGTTTTTAACCGACAATGTGTAACTGCATGTGAAAAATTAATACTACAAGATCTACAATACTTAAGCCGTTTATTCCATAGGGTAAAGTCTTAAGGTGTGCCTCCTCTAAAAGTGTTTGGGTGAAACCGCATGCTACTTTTATTTAGCCGCCATGGTGGCTGGTATAGGTGAAGCGAGTTTACCAGCTACAACACAAAATCACCAACATTTGGCTGGTGGCTGGTGCTAATTTCCATCCCTGCAACACTGTACACTCAACTCATTGCTTTCTCATTTTACCCTCACTCATGACTGTCATAAGACAGGTTTTATAGTCATTTGGTGTTTGGTCACAGCTGAAACAGAATCAAGTAAAGACTTGAAGCAAGAGCAGAAATAGTTGGAGGTTAAGGACATATGGGGTTGGTGGTTGTGAGGAACAGGAAGTCGTTTTTTCTTTTACAGTTAGCAAAGCCTACAGAATTGAGAAAAGGCACAAATGAGTGTGTTAAGCAGTAGGTGGTTTAAAGGATGTTTGAACACGGGTGTCGAAAGAGTGTGATCTTTGGCATCAGATAAAGTTGTGACCCAAGCTGAGTGAGTAAGAGTACAAATATGAAGTGTATGTTGTGCACAAGTGATAGATTTTCTGTTTTTTGCTGTACATAGCATACATGATGGATTTGTAGCTATTGGTAATTTGGTACAATGCAGTAATAGACGCAATGCCAGCTCACATAATCAATACATTTATATTTTTTCTTGTGCCTAAACCCAGGGATGACAGTTGGTGAGGATGTGTTTTTCTCAGTGCTGTCGTACTGTCAAGAAATAACATCCAAGTGATTTTATATACCATAAAGTTACATTTGTTTGTCTTTTTTTTTTAGTGACATCTGATTTTAGCGTATTATTGTATCAGAGTTTAGGGGGCACTTACACTACAACATTTTTAACTAAAAGTGGAAAACTTTTTATGAATTTTGGACGTTCTTTTTCACGACAACGACTATTTATAATTGCTAAGTTTAAAAAAGTTTTTGGCAGTTTTTTTTCCATTTATCAAAACTTGCATTTGTGTAAACTGGGTGGTCATGCATATTATTTGACATTGCCAACTACTGGCATGCATAATAGTAAATTTTTTGCATTTTTTTGTATTTTTCAGAAGTGACTTAAACTGCAATTTATTCGACTGGCTGCTAGAGATAGGCTCCAAAAGAGAGTCAATTCCATATATCCCATGTTAAAATGCCCAACTTTACAGCAGAAAAAAATATGTTTACAGCCTGGTACAAAAATTGGTTAGCCTGGATGCCAGCCCGAACTCCGCCCACAACATTTTTTGGTCGGGAAGTTTGGTCTGGACTCGATCCATTGAGGAGTAATTATGATCAGGCAAAAAACGTTCGGGCCAATCAAATTGCCAGGGCGGGCTTTATACAATGATGGACAGATGATCTGCAGGGATGTAATCATCACGTTATCAAAGAGCGCTAACTCTCTTTCCTCAGAGATGACTGCAGCTGGAGAATTGAGATGTATAGATTCCACTGTCGCGTCTGATGTAAAATAAATCGACAGCGCATTCATTTTAATAGACGAACAGAAAACTGCAATCAAGGCATTTGTCGATCGGAAAGATATTTTTGCCGTCCTTCCTACATGATTCGGCAAAAGTGTAACGTATCAGCTGGCTCTGATGGTCGCTAAGAAAGATGGGACGTAATGAAAAGCCTGTGGTCGTTGTGGTTTCTCCTTTGGTCGCACTCATAGAGGACCAAGTAAAAGAAGCAACACTCATTATTTAACTTCTAAAACAAGTAAGTTCTGTAGTTGACAACTGTATGCAAAGTAGTTCACTTGCGTTGCTCTGATTGGTTGTAGGTCTACCGACTATCCAATTGAGTGCAGAGTTGTTGTTTTTTCCTGGTTCGGTTCAGACACGCCTCATAATCAAAGCCCTATGGAGCAGTTTCAGACTCACATTCTGACTAGAATATGAGTATGACGAAGTCAGGCTAAAAATTGGTTTAAAAAACCCCAGAAATTATTTAGTCATTTCTTTTGCATCAGTCTCTGATGCTCGTTCACAAGAGCACCTACGACTCATGCGTATGTGGTGATGACGCAGGAGCTGTGTTCTGACATATGACCTACAAGCAGAGGAAGACACACGTGAGGTCATGCATGCGTCGGAGACTGAAGTAAAGAAATGACTGAATAAAGTCTAAATTCAGTTTTTATTTGGCGCACAACGTATTTTCGTCGCTTCATAAAGTTAAGGTTGGACCACTGTAGTCACATGGACTATTTTAACAAATAAATTTAGAAATTTAATCAAATTTCTGGGCCTTTAAATTAAATAGCCTAGCCGTCAATTTTTCACTTTAAGCCTCTTAAAAGTCCTCGTCCATACGCCTAAAAAATTAGGGGTTAAGATGCTTTCTGAATTACTTTTTTCTTTACAAGGATGTTTTCTTTAATTTCAAGAGGAAACTCCCACATTTCTGCGAATTTGAGATTTTTCATGAATACAGTCCTGGAGACTCCCATTTGCAACTGCCTGCTTGCACACATAAACAAGTGCTTCCTTTTCCCAGTATGCAGCAGTGTCCTGACATATCATCACATGACCTAATTTTCTTGTGGGTTACTTGAGGTCAGGCCTTGAAATGCCAGAGGTCCTGCCTTTACTCAGACCAAAAATTGGAATAATTCTAGACCTTTCTTCCTGATCCAGCTATTGCCTCAAAAAAGCTGCAAAACATGATTTGCCATATTGTATGTCAACATGGTTTCATTAATCAAGAATTATTGACTTTGCAGCATGTAGATTGACATCCACAGACACCAGAGAGCAGCACAAGGAATATATTTTGTATTTTTTTAGTTCAAGCGTGAGAAATATGTCAGTCCAGATGCACTTATCTCTTTTGACCTGATTCTCGTGTTTATTAGTGTATGACAGAGCTCTTATGCACTGTAGCAGACACACAACCCCCAACAGCAATGCCCAGGTGCCTCCACAGATGGCATGAGTGCATGCGCCGTGTTGGTGTTTTGTCTCAGCATTGGCATATGGACTATCGGTTTTTATTGTTATTTTGCAGTTCGACTGTAGTGAGTTGTAACAGCTTTGTACAAGTGACTTGTTCTTTTTAAATCATACAGATTATAGATGGTTGTTTAGGCTTCAACCTTATTGCCGTGGAGTCCGATTATTTTCTGTTTTTCATTTGAATGGTTAATGTGTTGGGGGTGAGGCAAGCAGTTTAATCCTGTAAGATGAAGTGTCTGACCTCTGACCCTTCAAGAGAAGCCCATAAATGTTGATTTCCCAGTGCTGTGGAAAACCCTTGGTTTATGAGATTTAACATTTTCCACTGGCCCAGCTTAATTAAATAGATGATATTCAGCTATAAACTCAGTTTAAAATGAGTTTGACTGTGTTTTTTGCTGTTGTCTTCTCATTTTAAGAACCAAACTTTGCATTTTTGTGTGCATCGATTGGCTAATTGTTAATATAGAAGATCACTCTTTTGAGTGATTATAAATAATAACGGTGACTTGACTACAAATAATACTAAAAATCAGACCCGTTTTAATTTGTAAAAACAAGCAAAATTGTATGTATATTATTACCAAGATAAGAGTCCATTTGTTTATGTGGTCACAGACATATTTAGCCTGGACTATTCATTTACAGGATTATATGTAATCAGTTTCAGATCTCTTAACTGGTTAGTGGCGGTCTGATTCATTCCTGTTATGAGAAGACAGCCGGTTCATGAGAAAATGAGGAGGAGAAATGAATCATCTAGAGAACTGTTGAAACGAATTGATACCTCTGTGGTCTGTAATGACTGGAGGGGTGGGATGTGGGGGATGGTCCGGAAAGGCCCTCTTGCCAGAAATTGGGTTTAGTTGTGTTTACAAAGGGGTTTTCTTGAGTGGTAAGTTAGAAATGAATACATTATTAAGAATAGGTGAAAGTGACAGCACTATACAGTACTAGTGAAAGGGATTTTGGGTTCGGGAGGGGCTAATATACCCTCCTGCCGTGTGTAAACGGTGCCCAATAAGGGTCAGATGGTGCAATAGACTGCCAGCTGCTCCCTTCCTCCCTGCATGTCTCTGTCCGTAATGAGAGCGGAACAAAGAAGTGGCATCCTTTCCACCTCCTCTTCATCTCTCTGTGTGTGTCCCAGTACTTCAGTCTCACAAATAGCTTCATTTTCATCTCCAAAATGTGACCAAAATGGCAAGGGATTTTTTTATTTATTTTAGAGTTTGTCTGTTTCCTGTTATTGCCGCCCCATGTCTTCGTTCAAGGTCTGTGTGTGTGGGCATGGGAGAGATGACTGGAAAAGGAAGCTAAGAGTGATTGATTAAGGTGCGGCTTCCTTCTGTTTTGTCCTATTATGATGTTGGCCTTAAAATCAATCAAATTCTTTAAAAACAAATCCAAAAACATATTGGGCCATATTGTTGAAAGTATTGCTGCAATCGGTCTTGAAATTCCCTATCATGCTGTTGGGGTCTCATTTCAAACCTGGGATTTTTGGATGAACACAAACAATGTTCCAAGTATATATCCAATTAGAAATCATGATGTCACTGTAATGGTTAGTGTCCAAAGGGAGGTGTGGGTGTTTTCTTTTCTGCAGTTCCCCAGCTTTTTGTGTTGTGTGTGTGTGTGTGTTGTGTGGGTTGACTTGATAAGTATGGAAGCTTGTTTTCGCCATAGAATGAAAAATATAAAAGCTAATTGCGACTTTTTATTTCACAATTCTGACTTTTTTCTCACAATTGCGACTTTCCTTCTCTTAATTCTGACATTCTGAGAATTGCGAGATGAAAAGTCAGAATTGCATGATATAAAGTCGCAATTGCGAGAAATAAAGTCAGAATTGCGAGATATAAAGTCAGAATTGCTAGATATAAATTCGCAATTGCGTGTTATAAAGTCAGAAATGGGAGATATAAAGTCAGAATTGTGAGATATAAAGTCAGAAATGGGAGATATAAAGTCAGAATTGTGAGATATAAAGTCAGAAATGTGAGATATAAAGTCAGAAATGGGAGATATAAAGTCAGAATTGTGAGATATAAAGTCAGAATTGCGAGATATAAAGTCAGAATTGCTAGATATAAATTCGCAATTACGTGTTATAAAGTCAGAAATGGGAGATATAAAGTCAGAATTGCTAGATATAAATTCGCAATTGCGTGTTATAAAGTCAGAAATGGGAGATATAAAGTCAGAATTGTGAGATATAAAGTCAGAAATGGGAGATATAAAGTCAGAATTGTGAGATATAAAGTCAGAAATGGGAGATATAAAGTCAGAATTGTGAGATATAAAGTCAGAAATGGGAGATCTAAAGTCAGAATTGTGAGATTTAAACTATTCTGAGGGGAAAAAAGTTCTTTTTTTGAAAGTGAATTGGCCTGATAAGTCGCAATTGCGACTTATCGGGCCTTTTTTTTAATTGGCCTGATAAGTCGCAATTGCGAGTTTATATCTCACAATTCTGAGAAAAGATGTCAGAATTTCAACATATAAACTCTCAATTATGTGTTATAAAGTCAGAATTGCAAGATGTAATCTCGCAATTGTGAGAAAAAAGTCAGAATTGTGAGATAAAAAGTCGCACTTCTGTCTTTTTTTTTTCAGAATTGCGTCTTTATATCACCCAATTCTGACTTTATATCACCCAATTCTGACTTTATATCTCACAATTCTGACTTTATATCACCCAATTCTGACTTTATATCACGCAATTCTGACTTTTTATCACGCAATTCTTCGTTATATCTCGCAATTCTGACTTTATATATCGGCAATTCTTACGTTATATCTCGCAATTCTGACTTTATATCACGCAATTCTGACTTTATATCTCGCAATTCTTACGTTATATCTTGCAATTCTGACTTTTCATCACCCAATTCTGACTTTTCATCACCCAATTCTGACTTTATATCTCGCAATTCTAGCTTTTTATCACCCAATTCTGACTTTATATCTCGCAATTCTGACTTTGTAACTCGCAATTGCGACTTTATATCACGCAATTCTGACTTTTTATCTCGCAATTCTGAGAAATACAGTCAGAATTGTAAGATAAAAAGTCACAATTATTCATTTTATTTTTATATTCAGTGGCAGAAACAAGCTTCCATAGATAAGGGCCATCCAAGTCATTATAAGCTCATCCAAGTGATTTTTTTACAATTCAAGTGAAATCGTTTTTTGTGCCTAAATTGCTAGAATTCCAGGCAATACAGTTTCCAAATTATTACAAAGTTAAAATTTAAAAGAACTGTTGTCTGTCTTTCCCTTTAACACAATGTAAATGCTATTCGGTAGTGTGCAAATCTTCAAGAAGTGTGGACCGCATCTTATTACCAAATAAAATGGTCTTGTTGTATTGGGGAGGAACTTGAAAGTTACAGTGTGTTTTGCAATGAACTGTTTTAAAAGATCAAGGAAATTTAGTTTTGTCATGATATACCAGTCTCTTCCAATGTTACGCATATTGCCTATAATTTTGAAGACCAATTAAGAATAATTCTTGTATAAGTTAAGTTTAATCACCTGAATTGGGGTTATATTTTTAAATGATTTGATCTAAACGTCTATTTCTTGAGTTCAGTGGACCATGAACAAAAGCACTGCAGCTTTTAAACATTAATGCAAATCTGGCTGACATGCATGATCGCCCATATGTATTGTGATGTTAAATGAGCGCTGTCTCCTTCATGTGCAAGTCTGGGCTGGAACAAGGTACAAATCTGAGGACTGGCAAACAGATGCCTGCCTAACACCCAATCCTCCTTAATGAGTCACAGTTTACAAGCATTCATACATGCACATACATTGGTATGCTATGCATGCAAATAAATGCTCTGGTGTATTATTATCAATGCACAATCGACCTGAAAATATATCGAAATGCTCAGCCTTGGACCCACCCATGTGTTTAGTGTTGTGGTGGTCACCATAGAGGCGTCTGTACTCTGTGCAGGGTTGAAGAGTGCAGCTCTGTAATTAAAAGCTAGATATGGGCCTTTTATTAAATGCACTTGTCCTGCAGGGCTCCATGTGCAGAGACTTAAGCACATAAGCAGTACACAAACCTCGCAAAAATGTTGTTGATACTGGAATTGAAGTGGAATGTAGTTCACACTGTTTATACATATTTATAGCAATGGTCAGTTAAAGCAACCCATTAAAGCAAAAGCTGAAAAAGCTGTCATTATTTACTCTCTCTCATGTTCCAACCTGCATGACTTTTCCCCTGCAGAATACAAAGTAAAAATATTTTGCATTTTTTATAACAGCGAATGAGGGTTTGGGGAAAAAGCATGGCAAAAGTGCCATAAAAGTGTTCTATGACATTTGTGGCATATTAACACTATGATAGCTTTGTGAGAAAGAAACAGTAAGTCTTTATTCATTGTTAACCTTATTGATAACCACTTTACTTTGTCAAGATCACCGATTGAGGGAATTAAAGGAGTAGTTCACTTTTAAAAAAAGGGTTCCTGATAATTTACTCACCCCATGTCATCCAAGATGTCCATGTCTTTCTTTCTTCAGTCAAAAAGAAATAAAGGTTTTTGATGAAAACATTCCAGGATTTTTTTTCCATATAATGGACTTCATTGGGAACCAAATGGTTCAAGGTCCAAAAGACACTTTCAGTACAAACTGCAAACTGTTCAAAGCGCTTTAAACGATTCCAGACGATGAATAAAGGTCTCACCAAGCGAAACGATCGCTCATTAAAAAAAAAAAAAATGAAGGTTAAGTTTTATAAGCTCAAATGCTCGCCTTGCTCTGTTCTGTGATCCGTGTACGTGACTCTCCAGGTCAAACTCGTTTATGATGAACAAATCTTTTTTCGTGTCATTTGGTTCATTCAACAACCGAAATGAACGAGTTGACTCTGGAAAAGATTCGCTCATTTTAAAGAAACGAGAGTCACAAACGCGCATCACAGAACAGAGCAAGGCGACCATTTGAGCTTATAAAACTTAAACTTTGTTATTTTTTTTAAATGAGCGATCGTTTTCGCTTGATAAGACCCTTGTTCATCATCTGAAATTGTTTAAAGCCCTTTGAACAGTTTGCAGTTTGCACTGAAAACCTTGAACCGTTTGGTTCCCATTGAAGTGGTGAAAAATCCTGGAATGTTTTCATCAAAAACCTTAATTTCTTTTCGACTGAAGAAAGAATATCTTCTTGGATATCTTGGATGAGTTGGGGGTGAGTAAATTATCAGCAAAAGCATTTTTAAAAGTGAACTACTCCTTTAAAAAATGGGTGAGTTTCCCAAAGACTGTGTTCGCAACTTCCGTTGTTACCAACACAATTCAGCTGAACTTGTAAAGATAGTTGGCTAATGATGCTTTTTGGAAACGCACCCCAGAGCAGTTTTGTCAGCTGAATCAATTTATTCATTCAAAATATTCACATCACAAGAATAATTTTCATTTTCAGGTGAACTATGCTTTTAACGATAAGATCATTGTACCATGTTGACTTGAGAAATGTTAAGAGTTTGTGAAACCCTCAGCACAAACTTTCAACACATTCTGATGTCAACAGGAACTACTCTGATGTCAAAAGTACAGATACACACATTATACAGCTGCCTTTGACGCACAGCATTAGGGTAATAACACCAGCATCCACTTTCCCTAAGGTATTCTTTCTGAATGCATAATGAAATTACTGGTTGGAAGTAACACTGAGGTGATATGCATGGGCAAACATATCAGAACGGGAAATGCTAAAGCTGTTGGGTAACGCTTCCTTTTACAGTACAGTACTTACAGTGTACTTACCTAGAAAGTACTGTCTAATATAAGGGAAGTACATGGAACAGGGGTTGGTTTAGGTTTAGGGGTAGGTTCAGGGTTAGTACTAATTATTACCCAGTAATTGTAGTTATTAAAATAAGTACATAGTATTTACATGGGTAACTGGACTGTAAAAGGAAGCGTTACCAGCTATTGTAATAAAGTACAAAAGGACGTATGTTGAAACTCAATCAAGTGTATTTAAACAGTAACAACTGTGGAAAAAGGCAGTAAGCAAACATGGCCTATGAAGAGTGTTGATTTTGTCCTTGAAGGAGTGCCACACATTTCAAGCGGTGACATAATTCACCCTTGGGTTTGAAGCATTCGCACTGTGTTTGGAATGTCCTCATATTGTTCCTTAAAATTAAATTATGTCAGGACAGTGAAAACTCAAGACTCGTGCGTCATTTGGCTCATGTCGGGTTGTTGACGTGAATGACCTCTAGTGGTCAGCAAATGAACCGCAGCTCAAATTGTACACTACGTAGGCTACTTGCACATCTTTGATTCTGTAATAAACTTTGATTCTTTTGATATATTTATTTTCTTCATGATTTCATATAAATGCATTATGCCATCTTATACACCAAAAACCTGCACTGTTTACTCTAAATCAATTAAAAACATATTTTTAAGGTTATAAGAAGATTGTAAAAGAGTAATTATTGAGTACATTGATTAATGTGTTAAACAATAACACCCCTGATTTATGTGCACTTTGAAATATTGAATAAATTTCTATAGCCCCATCTCGTTCAATGTTTTCCCCAAAGTTTAAAGCTCAAGGTTTATTCTATATATGGAAGTGCACCTGTGGGAATTCTTTAGTTGGGAGTGTTCATCATTTTATTGGCGTGTATTTGAGGCCACACTCTTTGATGTTTCTGTCTCGGGTGATGAAAGATTAACCGGGATGTTTGAGGGAGCTGCTCTGGCAGGGGTGGGTGGGCGGTTAGGTAATAAAGCATCAGGCGGAGTCAGAAGAGCTGTTTATAGTGCACAGTGCTCCGTCAGAGATACAGAGCTGCAGTTTCATCTAGCTTTGGGAAGTAGTTCCTAATATCCTGAGATTTTCAAATAACCCTCAAACGCAGAGATGACAACTATGTTCAGATACCCGGTGTTTCCAGTCCTTCCAGGTGAGATTTGGAGGGGTGAAATGTATGAGAGTAGCTGGCAGATAACATGGACATGCACTTTTTGGAAATATAGTGCAATTTTAGGTTAAATGTATAATACTGTGTCTAAATGTTTTATTCACTTTTTCACTGTATTTTAAATAGTCCTGCAAAAATATCTTAATTGAGGTTAAAAAAGTATAATTTGATTTATATTTTTGTTTTATTGTTAATTATTAGAATAGTTAAATGGAGACAAAAATGTCTAAATTCTGAGTTTACCTATATGTACAAAATGTTTTTCACATAGTTATATGTGTGTCACAGATACTATACGTAAAGCATTTCAAGTGCCGTTTATCATGTTTATTCCAGATATAGTGTATCAAATTGCTGGTTGATACAGCAGTTTAATTGCCTTTGTGATGATAGGGATGTGCTTGTTTGTTTGTGTAAAACTAACATCTACTATCAGTGAGAGAAGTCACATGGGCTCATCAGTCATTTAATTTTATCAGATAAACCTATCAGAGAGATTTTTATTGCCTGATATCGGTATTGATGGTCTCGGTGAAACCAAATGTAAGGATTTCCCCCTATATATCCTACTATTATTATTATTAATATTATTATTTATTTTTAAATATGTATTTTGATCCCATGGGCCATTTGGGCATTGGACTAACTTAATTCTTTATTGTTTTATGTCAAAATATTGTTTTATATTTGGGATGCACCAATATGACAATTTTGGCCGATACCGATAATCCGATAATTCTTTTTATTTGAAAACCGATAACTGATATTTTGGCCGATAAATCTAAACCCAAATTTTTAGACAATTTTTGATTTTCCTCATTAAAAGCCAAGAGACAAACACAATTATGATGTTCTTATTTTAATGTTGTGTAACCGATATGACAGACTTGCGCTGCACATTTTGCACTTTAACTGGATTTAAGTCATTTCAATCGTATTTCAAGCAATTTAAAAGCATCATGTTGAACAGTGCACATCTAAAGTGCCTCAGCTCATGGAAATAATACATTATTTATCGGCTTTTAGATATCGGCTAAATGTTCTTTTTGGGCCAGATAACGATTAACATTAAAAATTATCATATATCGGCCGATACCGATAATGTGGCCGATATATCGTGCATCCCTATTTTATATTAAACATATTAAAAGACATGCAGATACTCTAGGAAATGTGTTTAATGCTTTTCAAACTCCGGATTTGTCAACTAATTTTTACTTGGCATAATTGTCTAATTGTGTCATATATGCATATTGCTATCTTTGTAAACACATTGATTAGTGTGCTGTTTTTGTCACTTTTTAAAGTTTTTATGTATTTAATTGCAGCACCTTTTGTTTATGTTGTATCATGTTAAAATGTATGTCTTTTTCTCAGGTCTGGACCAGGCAGACATACCAGAGGGATTGTCCCGTGTGCGGAGCATTATGGCAGAGCCGGACTATATGGACAGTGATGGCGACGACCTCATTAAGCCCAAGAAACTCCTCAACCCAGTGAAGTCCTCCAGAAACCACCAGGACCTACACAGAGAGCTCCTTATGAACCAGAAAAGGTGACGCACATACAGCCTACGTTGGATCAGTCCTCCTACATCTGTACTTTTTTCTCTGTGTCTTTCCTCTCATAATTCACTGTTTGTTTTTGTTCATATTTTCTCCTCTCAAATGAACATGTTAATTTTCATCACATCAAATTATCTGATCATGATGTTTGGGCATGTGTCAATTATAAACTCTTTTATTTATGATCTTAAACCTGAAACAAGTCCTAATTGCCATCCTTTTTCATATAATATTATTATATGATACAAAAATATTATATAACATCAAAAATATCTCACCACATTTGGTCTTGATCAATCAGAATCAAACATTCTCTTGATAAATGCCTATATGACTTGTCTCCGTCATATAAAGATCCATTCCACTGTTGCACAGTTCTTAAAAAAGTTAGTCTTTCTGAAAGCTGATGCTACTCAGAGGACTTTCAGGATAAGATGAATGATTTCCCCCTGGCAGATCCCTCTGTGCTTGTGTGCAGTATCTAGGCAGACAGGAACTGGGAAAAAATGCTCTGGAAACAATAAGTTTGAGTCACCCGTTCTAGTCATCTCTGCCTCATTCTGTTTTCTCTCTGTCTCACATTCTCATTGGTGATGAATTGTGACAGCAAGTGTATACACATGCTCCCTATTATGTAAAACATTTTTTTCTTTTGCATTTGGAAGTTATTAGGAAGATCCCTTGAGGGTAGAAGTTGTTCTTGCAGCTTTGATGCAAACAAAAACTGATATGTCACGACACAAGTCATGTTGCAAGAGACGTATAACGCACACGAAAGTCTCGGTTACCAGCATGATTACATAAACTCCTGTCCTCTGATTCTCACCTCCTACAATAGTTGTGCATGTAGAAATCTGTTTGTGTGGGAATAGAGAATCCGAATCCTCCACTGGGAATCTATTCCAGTGATTCCCAATCAGGGGTAAATGGATACTTAAGCAGGTTCCAGGCATTGTACTTGAAAATATGTGATTTTGCTTTGTTGTTATACCTACCTTTAAGACTTTTTTTATGCAGATCTACTGATTTGTAAAATAGTGTTGCTTGTGTTGCATAATTTATTGTATTCAGTTTATACAATTTATAAATATATTTTCTTGGGTGAGAAATGAAAATTTATGAAAGACACACAAGTGCAGGTTTTGTATTAAAGAGAGATTGTGTATAGAATGTATAGATTCGTTAATTTTTTATTTTTTTATTATTATATAAATAAAATATTAAATTGTTACTCCGAGTAGGAAAGGAAGGCAGCTCCTCCTCTGAAAAACTGGATGACAAAATAAAACCATGCAAATATTACAAAATGTGACATTAAACATTGAATAGATCACTCGTTTTTCTAAAGTAACATTTTCCAAAAGGTTATGGTGGGTTTTGTGTTGGGGTCCAGATGCATCGATATTAACATTTTGGCCGTTAACCGATAATTCTTTATATTTGAAAGCTATATTTGAATTCAATATATTGGCTGATAAATCCTAATCCTATTTTTTTTCCCATCACATACAATAATTACAATTTTAGTCATTTAAGAACATAGGTAGGGATGAATTCGGAAAGTTTAGATGAGTTGTCCATATCGCCCTTCTGAGTTTTCCTTTTATGGATCACAACTTGTATCAGTTAGGAACAATAACAAAGCAGAACTAATCCAAATTTTTATGATAATTTTTAGAGCCTGATTACAAAAACAAAAGTCTCACCATTAAAAGCCAATGTACCAACCTCATTATAATTCTCGTTATAATGTTATGTAGCCTATATGATAGACTTGCATTACATATGTTACACTTAACTGTATTTTCCTTTTCTGAAGTGATTTAAATCATACTCAATCAATTCAAAACCATCATGGCGAACAGTGTGCATCTGAATTAGCATCCCTAGTAACGTTTCGGTATGGATGTACCTACAGTATCTCCAGTATTTTCCTTTTTTCTGCCCAGAGACTGCAGATGAAGTTTAGCTCTTTAGCTACTTTTGGGCCAGTCATTGACTGTCCATTGTCCCTGTTAAATAAACTAAACCCTTTAGTGGCACTTTAGGAGTTTATTTAGTGGCGATGAATGGGTTTTACGAACAGGGTTGTGGAGATACATGAGATCTAATCACTGCACAGGCCTGGAGATCATGAAGACCCTCAAGAAATGGGTTCTAATTTAAAATTTTTCCTTAAGATGTTACAGAGTCTTACTTCATGAGAATTGAGGGTGTGTACTTGTTTTGCTTGAGGAAAAGGGAACATTTCCATAATCTAAATGGGATTAGCTCCAGATGTGGTGCTCAGGGGGATGCTGAAAGATGTAGAGTTACATAAGAAGGATTACAGCATCCCCTGAGACTTCCCTCCTACCCTTTCTATGTTCTCATTCTCTGACACCCACCTTCTGTCTGCCTCCTCCCACGCTGCGGTATACTAATACTCAAAGTGTTTCTGTACTCAGAATTGTGATATCAATTCTACAGCCAGGGCAGAAGGTGAAGAACAGACCGTGATGGAGAGATGGAGGTCAGGCTATATATAGTCTGTTGCATCATATATTAGATAATGTATCTGGTTGCGCGGCAGGGTGGTCTTTTATGTAATCGAGGCGGGCCTTTGCGTCTCATTTTTGTCTCTATTCATCTGTCTCATTCGCTTTCTTTCTGTTATATTGCCCAGCAGTCTGTGATGAGTAACTACAAATAAGGACAAAGTGTCTGCTTCTTGCAGTTTCCAAGGGACCAGTGTGTTCCAGAAAACGGCAGTGTTTTATAATCGGTGACGACACACACTGGCATTCCTGAAGATGTTTGTACCTTATCCATTCACAGAACAAATGTATTTTTAATCTCTTCATCCCAGTCACAGCTACAGTCTTAAAGAGATAGTTTACCTAAAGGTAAACTTTGGCAATCTGTATGTCATTAAAAACAGTATGACTGACTTTTTTCTAAATTATATTCAGAAAAACATTGGACCCTATTGATTTTCAATGTATGGACACTTAAAACAACACTGATGGGAATAATGGTGAGTGAATGATCCCACTTTTTTAATGTGGATGAACTATCCTTTTACGTAGTAAAATAATTTGTGCAAAAAAAATAGCTTTTAAATTGAAATATAGCCATTTACACGGACCCAACTATTTCTGAACGACAATGAGAATATAAACATAATACCACACCCATGGTCAAGTACACATCCTTATCTTAATACCGGCTCAAGGAAAGACAATGAGACAAAGGCTTTTGACAGTTTACTTTAGTAAAGATAAAAATTCCACTAGTCAGATTAATGTACCAACCATCAAAGCTCAAGAGGACAATAAAAAGTTGACTTGAAAGGCTGCATGTTGATTAAGCCTGAATGTTGGAATGGGTCTATCTATTCTTTCCTTACTAAAATAGTTTAAACCAGCTGTCTCAAACTCCACTTCTGAGTTGTTTCCAGTAATCCTGAAGACCTTGATTAGCTTGATCAGGGGCCTGTACCATGATGGTAGTTGAACAAACTCAGGGTTGCAGGATTAGTTTTGAGTTGACAAAACCAAACCAATCCAACCAGACTTTGTTGGTACCATGATGCTGATCATCAACTTTCTCTGTCAACCCGGGTTTTGATCTTGAGTTTAGGAGTTTAGGTGTGACATAAGTCGCAAGGGAAGAAGCACAATTCACTTATTAAATAAAAGTATTAAAATATTATGAATTTAAATAACTTTACACAGCAAGAAGAAAATAGTTGTCTGTGAAAGAGGACAACTAAAAGAAAGTCTTGCTACTGTATATCAGTGTAAGTTAAAGTTGTGAAGTTAGTTTATACAATTGATAAATTGAACATTTAAGCTCATGTAGTCATTGTATAGCTTCATTTATTGATTCTAAAGCATATTTAAATTACCTTTATATACTGTACATATTCATTTAAAATCTGCAGAATAAAAATTGATGAACTGAAATTGTACATGTGAGATCATTTTAGGGTATAATAATTACAGAAATAATTTCTAAATCATACAAATTTATTTACTAAAAGCCATGATTTTATCTTTTAAAATCATTTGCTGTGGAGTGACTTTATCGCATCATACGTCACTTTGCTCACAGCTGATTGGTCCAAGTTTGCAACCTCTTACCTGGAACATAACCTCCCCCGGACCAGGTTAGCCGTGGAGCGTAAGTTACTATGGCGATGAATAGGGTTGGGTATCGAGAATCGAGTATCGATTGGAACCGGGACTAACTTTTCATTTTTCCCGGAATCGTTCAAAAATTTAAATTTCGATTCCTAGTTTCGATATTCACAGTCCACCGACCAGAAGTAGAAACCGCTGAACAACACCAACGAAGAAGCGTCTACCGAAAGTGTTGGCATAACTGCGCGAGTCGAACATGAGTAGCTTACGTCGGCGGTCCAAAGTGTGGCTTTACTTTTCTAAAAATAACGAAATCTCTGCAAAATGCAGAGTATTTGTGACATTTCCTTTAAAAAGACCGTTGGTTAGCAAGGTTAGCTAAACTTTTTGAGCAAAGAATCGGAATCGAGAATCGTTAGGTACCGGAATCGAAACAAGGAATCGGAATCAGAATCGTTCAAATTCAAATGATACCCATCCCTAGCGATAAACATTGCTAAAAGCCAAACCACTTTCATGGTACCTAAAACCCAGGGTTGGCGCAAGCTAAACTGAAACATAGCTAGCTAGCCACCTAAACCGGCTTCATGGTATAGGCCCGAGGTGTGTTTAATTAGTGTTTAAGCTGAATTTTGCTAGACTGTGGCGTAGATATCCATAATAAAGGCTAGATGTCTTGTGTTTTAATGGTGCATGTACTTTTTAAGTAACCATAACTTGCTCAATTTACAGATTTTCAAACGGTTTGGTTTGTTATAAATGTCAGAGATGTAGTTATGACACCACATGCTTATGAATAATAAGTGTATAAATAAATAATCATCCAGCATTATAGCCACGTTAATAATGTTTATAAGAAACCAAACCGTTTGTAAATCTGTTTCCTGTGAGCAAAAATGTCCAAAAGACAAATTGTATTGTACTTCTTTTCTTGTGACAAAAACATATCGTTTTATTGGTTTCCGCTTGCCAACATCGATTGCTAATGGATTGCATCAATAAGGTCTGTGCCCTGAATCATAAACCAATGCAGTGTGTATTCTTATCCGGTTTGTGGCCTGTAGCTGATCTTTTATTGCTCTCGTTATCTGCACAGTACCTTGCAGTTATCTGTTATTGTACTCGGTTACCTGCACAACAGACACATTCCACCCATGTGATTAATGTCTGATGCGCTGCTGTTGTTCTTATCTCTCAGAGAAGAATGAATAGTTGGAGGGAGAAAGTAAAATAGTGTTCAGAAACTAAATCAGTGACATGACAGAGAAATGGAGAACGGGCAGATGTGGTTTCTACTCTCACCTGGCAGAGATTCTCGTAATTCCATGTTTTTTGTTTTATTTTATTTATTTGGAAGCCATATATTTAACCGCTATCCAATTCGCCAAAACATTTCGTCTCCTATTTTCCCAGCTCTGATATTCCCATCAGCTCCTCTAGTTTTTTCTTTATACTAGTCTAGACAAGTCTACAAGGTTTGGAAGGATTTACAAAGCAGTCAGCAAGTCTCTGGTGTGCCAGGCAGAGAGCTGGATCATGTTAAAAATAATACAGCAGAAGACGACTTGTGATGTTGTTTATAAATGTTATAGTATATATTAATATTTTAAATGATCTTTTTTTAGATTTTCAGTTTTCATTTTAATTTTAGTCAAGTTGTAGTAATTTTATGTGCTAAAAATAAAGCTGAAACATTTATGTATTTTTTTTTTTTACAAATTTTAGTACAATTTTGCAATTTTTGTAAATTGCAATTTTAGTACTTCAATTTAAACATATCAGTTATTTGCTATGGTAACATAGTTTAAGTTTTAATATTTATATTTTAAATTACATCAGGTTTGTTTCAATTTAAATTATTATTTTTATTTTGACGGAAAATCAGTTATTATTATTTTTTTTTTTTAATAAGCGATGTGAAATCAATTATGAATTGTTACATTAGCCGGGCATTTTAAATAAATATTATATTGTAGTTATTTACCATTGAATTGTTTTATTCCTCTCAGTCATCTGCCCTTTTAGATAGCACATTGGCATCGCTCAATCATTTCAGTTGACTCTTATTCCAAATATGCTTGATGCGTTTCTAGGAAGTCCATTACAAATGAGTTAACTGGAAGTGTTTCATAAACAACTGGTTTTAGGCTTGTTAATTTTGAGAAACATGATATTGAGAATTACGCAACAAAGATGTCATGGCAAAGTACTGTAATTTAAATAGTTAATCTCCATATGCTCTAAATGTACAGCAGCTTCTGGACATTACGAACCAATTCCAATCCTTAAAACCCACCCAGGAATCCATCCATACTGGATTACAGCTATTTGGGGCAATCAGGATTTTCATTCACATTATGTAACCCTATGTATTATTACCCTGTGTGCTAGAGTCATTTTGCCCTTTCATTAGGTCAGATCTCTGAACAAAATCATGAAATTGATTACGTCATAAGCGATCAGATTTTTTTGATTGATCAATTGTGGATCATAATAACATAATCAAAAAACTGCCATAGACTTGCTTTGAAGGACCTGAGCCATATCTTACATCATTTCTACACCAAACGTGACAGTCGCAAATCCATTTATTCTTCATGTAAAAATGTTGCTGCACTTAGTTAAAGGAGAACTTCGGAGACAATGAACCTTTGGTCTAATAAAACATCAGTACCTAGTCAATCTTTCTCTGAGATTTGTTTTCATGATAATCGAATGTAAAGAGTTTTATCTCTAAAAACTGTTTAGCGGTATAATGCTAGCACTGGGGGCATTGACTAAGTAAAAAGAAATCGCTAGTTTATACCACTAACAAGGCTCAAAATAGCCCCACACTAACACAGTAACATAATGAGGGTCCATACATGCAAAACAAAGCATTGAGAACTTTGTAAGTGTACAGACCGTTTAATAAGAAGATACGTTATAAAGACAGTTCACTTCACGTATACAGACAGGAGCCATCTTAGAAAATAAGTCTCGATAAGTCAAACCACGAAGAACGTGCTGAGTGAGCTGAACTGTATGAAGTTCAGCGAACTTCTGAACTGTATGAACGGCGTTCGGGATCGACTTGTCGAGACTATTTTTAAGATGGCTCCTGCTGTGTATACATGAAGTGAACTGTCTTTATAATGTACCTTCTTATTAAACGGTCTTTACTCTTACAAAGTTCTCAATGCTCTTTTGCATGTATAGACACTCATTATGTTACTGTGTTAGTGTGGGGCTATTTTGAGCCTTGTTAGTGGTATAAACTAGCGATTTCTTTTTACTTAGTCAATGCCCCAGTACTAGCGTTATACGCTAAACAGTTATTAGAGATAAAACTCTTTACATTCGAATTATCATGAAAACAAATCTCAGAGAAAGATTGACTAGGTACCAATGTTTTATTTGACCAAAGGTTCATTGTTCGCGGAGTTCTCCTTTAACAACTTAAAATTTGTTGCGAGAACTTAAATATCCAACTAAACTTAATATTTTAAGTTAACCACAAACATACTTTTTAACTTGAAACAACACATTATTTCTTATTCTAATGTTGAATTTTAAGTAAAAAAAAAATGTAAAAGTTTGTCAGAAATAGAACATGGCATCAGTTTACGATCAGGAATATGTTGTGTGGTGCCGCATCCAGTGTAGACAGCATCACTGATTATAATGGGTTCTATTTGCTTTTGCTCGAGCTGCGTCGCGCCGCCCTCATCCTTTGTAGACCCAGTGTTAAACTTTAGGGTGGGTTTCGCTTGCAATGGCCCAGAACACTTCATAGCAACACCCTGGCAAACATCCATATCACTCTTGCATTATGGTGGCGAGTTTTGCTGTGTTAACCACACAATTTTTCAGAAAATGTTAATCTATTTACATTTTTGTTAAGTGTTTTCATAATTTTCTTTCTTTTATTTATTTATTTATTTATTTATAATTTAATCACAGGGGCCTCGCGCCACAGAATAAACCAGAACTCCAGAAAGTTATGGAGAAGAGGAAGAGAGACCAGGTGCTTAAGGCTCAGAAAGAGGAGCAGGAGGCACACCAGAAAAGGACGGACCTTGAGATCGAGCTCATGAAGAGACGAGAGACACTCGAACAGGTAAGTCCCCTCACATCCCAGACATATGAATACAATAAGCAGATCCAGAAATGATTGACCAAAATGATCTTTTTCCTGTTTAGCTGGAACTGGATCAACATAAGAATGAAGAGGAGCAAGAAAACACTCCAGAGTTTGTCAAAATGAAAAGCAATCTGAGAAGAACCAAACAGGAAGTGGGACGGGCAGGAGCGTTCCACCTAGAAACCGTTTCCATGACACATTTGTTGACATGGCAGCTGGACTGTGGTTTATGGGGGTTTCCTGGTGTTCCTCCCCCATGTGTCCCTGTGAAACAAGTGACTAGACGAACTGTTCCTGTTGCCTGCTCGCAGACGCAACCAGTATTCACGCAGCCTCTTTTCCTGAACAACAATCACAAATAAAGAGGAATGGAGAATAAACAACAAACACACACACACACACACACACACAAACACAAACTCTTGCACATGGGCGCAGTCTCTTTGCCACTGGTTGACCGGCTTCAGAAGAACACGCATGGCGGAACAAACAAAGACCACATAATTACTTTGATGTTGGGTATTTTTTTTTTTTTGGAGGGGGGCACATATTTTACTGTTTTATTTTCAAAACCTAAAATGGGACACTGGATGAACTCTTTTAAGCCAAAACAATCCTCTTTTATTTATGTTCAGCATAAGCTTTTGTTCAAAAGGGCTTCTCAAGACATTTTCTTCATGGATGATGATTAAAAAAGAAAGGAATATAAAGTTACAACAATGCAAATTGTGATGCATCATGCTTGCTTTTTATGAATTGTAATATTTGTGCACTCCCTTTGCTAAATTTCATAAGCAATACTAGTTCTAGTTTTGTGAGTTTTCTTTGCAAATATTTTTGTTATACCTTTTTTAATGAATACGTTACTAATAAGTTAATACATTTTAGTTCAATGTGATATTAAACGCAAGCGCATGTGTTTTTTCCCCACTTGAATGCTAGTTGAAAGAGATGATATGTTTATTAAAGAAGAAAGACACATGGTTTTGTGTAGATTTGAGCCAATAAATAACCACTCCTTGTGTTCCCTTAAAACCTTCTTTTAATAAATATTATTTTATCATGTTGAATTATTTAATTTGATCTCTATGAATCTCTGTGTAACCAAGAAGTGTAAGTGATCTTATAAAAGAAGGATGATTTTTATTCAGATGAGCAAGTGGAACAACAACTTTGAATCCTGAAAATTTCAAGAAGAAAAATATCGATATGAGTCAACTGGCATTTGAACAAGGTCTGCAACTCCCACAGCATAAAATGAGACTTTTTGCTTTATTTTGTATCTGACATTGCAGAATACTTGTTTATTTTAATGCAGAGATGCAATGTAGAGACACTGACGACTCATAAAATGCTGTTAAAAGCAAAATAAGCAATAGCAATGAAAATAGAGCAGGGGTTCTTATGTAACTGTGCTGTGTTGAACAGCTGGCAGCAAAAGTAGGTCTGCGTGAACTGTGTCACAGACACTCAAAGTAGGGTCTTAAAAATATGTATTATCACAGCTGAAATAACAAGATCTGATGTCAGCCCCATTTTCCCAGAAGTTCTCACTCTGAATATTACACCATTTATGGCATTGTGTCTCAAAGGGAGTTTCCAACAGTCAGTGATGTGATCGAATATACTGATGTACAAAGAAAACTATCCCATTTACTCTTTGTGCATGTTTTTAGGTTCTTGTTTTTGTAAATTTGACCTGATTGGAAATTAATTGCTTATTTATTTAATAATAAGGCCATTTTCCGATGAAAAAAAAAAAAACAGCCCTGAGGCAATGAATGACTCATGGAAAAATTGCTAAAATTATTTCACCTCCAACCCCTGAGGCCAGACACACAACAAAAAGAACAACAACCAAAGCAAGACAAGCTCTTATATATAGGGCTATCACATAAAAAAACAATACACACATAAATAGCCTATCCAAAAGTATGGAAAATATCTTCATGTGAATGGAGGAGAGATATTAAATTAATTTAGTGGGTTGATGCATAACTAATAACATCATATAAAAGAAAACATAAATGCATAAAACATCATTTTAATTAGGCCTGAATGTTAAAAAGGCACAAATGGCTGCTGATTTTTCAGCTAGCAGGTATGGGAGTTTGTATGTGTTTATTTTATACTGATGATTTGATTTCAATTGAAAATCTTTGTGGTTGTTGTAAACATAAAAGGGCACCATGTAACAGACCCTATGTAACAGACTGGCTATGATGTAACCATAGACTGTAAAGGGATGTAACGCATCCTGGGATTGTTTTCAGGCAGCTTATCGGGCACTAATGAATGTGGAGGACCCCTCTTATAATTCCCGTAACCATAGATGTATCATAGATGTATCACTTTCTGTCTCCAGGGGGCGCTTGGCGGCTCAGAAAACTAGTAAGGAGGACGTCTTTGTTCTTAGTCTTCTGAATCTTACGGAGTGATGCACAATTACATTATTATCGCTTACGTGTAATAAATGCTGTAATCTGCCTACGTCATACAAAAGCAAACATGATCTTATCCAAGGACCTTCTGTAATAATATTTTCCCTGTAACCACAGGTTACTGTGATTAGCCCATTCTTAGAAGCAATGAGAAAAGGAACATGTATCATGTGACAAAGCTGTCTCTGTTCAGTTTGCAGCCTGGACGCGTAAATAACAACGAATTAACAATAAATAATAGAATGGACATCTAATAAATTAGATAAATATGGTTTAGAAAAAAAAAAAACAATTAGAGACAACATTCCGGTCACTAAAACTCTGCTTATTTCAGTAATCGAGTTTAAGCCAGTGGTTTAAGCCGATTTACCATTCTACCAACTTTATTTCACTAAATAGGTTATCTGTGCTTTACCCGGTAACGTAACAAAATCATGTTGTCAAAAAACAAAATAAACAATTAGATAAATACATACATTTATACGAATGTAAATAATTTTAAATACATTATTTACAAAATAAACTGAAAGTTATGTTTTCACGCAGGCAAAATTCGGGCAGCCCACTCACACTTCAGACATGGCGACGCAGATGGCGGTAAATTCAGGTATAAATGTATATTCTGTTTTATAAACATACTTCAGGTTTTATATAGCATAGAGTATCGAATATTGGTAATTTAAACCAATGTAATTTAATAGATTTAAAGTAAAAATAATTGAATCGACTCTGTTAACCTTACTTCACTAGTAAATATGCCGAAAGTGTGTGTTAGCTATGTTATATGCGTCGCAATACATTCATTATTATTATTATCTACCCACATTATTACAATTATTTTTACAGGAGACAGTCATTGTAAGACCATCAACTCTTTGTGAACAGAAAAGTCTGTTTATTTGGAATATTAATGTCTTTTACAACTAACATGTGCAGACACTCTATTTGTAAATAAGGTCAATAATGGCCAAGATAATGTCTGATTTAAGTCTAAAAATGCTTTAATGTGTATTTGAGAATCTGGTTTAACGTATTATTATTATATAGTAAGTTAATTATAAGTTATGGCATCTATTTTGCATTAATTGTTGCTCCTATTTTGCTTACTGCCGAAGTTAACGCACTTCATGGTTGTCAGTAAATTTAAAGTTGGTGTCCATACATGTCTTTTTACAACCTCCTATATTTATGATAGTGCTGTAATAATCAACCTCTAACTTTAGGTCAAGGCAACCCAGCATGGTAGTATCTACATCATTGTGTGACAAATTGCCAAATTGAATATCAATAATAACCAATTCAGATAATGAATTAGGTAATTATCCTCCAAACAGTCTTTGATAGTGTGTATACAGAAAACAGAATGGATTTTACAATTTAATGTCAAGTTACCTCTGTCTGTTTAGGGCTTTTATACCCATTGTTTCAAAGAAAACAATAATAAAATAACAATCAATAATGCAAAATTGATTGAAATATAAGACAAATTTAAATTATGTTGTAAATCAGTTCTACAGAGGATGGTTTTGTCATTATTCAGCTAATCAGCTTAACTTCTTTGTTCAGTTCAATAACTGTTCATCCGTTATGAAATTAGTACAAATTCAGCTATAAGAAGACAATGGTCATTATTCAGATTGAGTCAGCTGAGTGTTAATTCAGTTCAGTTTAGTAACAACGTCGATGTTGCAACGTCTGTCAATTATGAATCAAAGTCAAATGAGTTATGAAGCAGCTCTGCAGAAAACAGTTATCATCGTCCAGCTCAATTCAGTTCAGTATTGTTCTCATACAATAGTGTCGTTGCATTCGGTTGATAATACTGAACATTATAATTAAGTGTCTCTTAAACCCTTTTTAATGTGTGACATAACCCAAATTTTCTGTGCCATTATCTTGAATCGGATTGCAGGAGCCAGTCTGTGGGGCCCGCTGAAGGAGCTTTGGGAAGCCGTGGAGGGCGCCATATGGAGCCGTCAGCCTGAGAGCGTTCATCTTTTAGATCTCCAATTGAAGAAACACAAACCCAACTTTCTCTCCCTCTTCAAAAACCCAGTAGGTTTTTTTACTTTCCAATGATTCTAAAACATTTCAGTAATTTTTTTATAAAGACAACCCATGTGGAAGGAAACTTGTAATTGTACTTAGTTTTTGTACTAGTTCTACTTGTACTGAGTTTAGTGGGAAATTATGATTACTTGTGAAATGGAATTAAACAGAAATTCCTGTTTTGTTATCTGTAACCTGATTTGAAAGCTTCAAAATACATTCTAGCATTTGTTGTAAATGCCATAAAAGTATCATAAAAGTATGGAAGCTTGTTTCCACCACTGAATAAAACAATAAAATAAATAATTGTGACTTTTTATCTCACAATTCTGACTTTTTTTCTCACAATTGCGAGTTTATATCTCGCAATTCTTGAATTGCGAGATAAAAAGTCAGAATTGCATGATAAAAAGTCGCAATTGCGAGTTATAAAGTCAGAATTGCGAGATATAAAGTCAGAATTGTGACATATAAAGTCAAAACTTTTTGACTTTTTGACAAACTTTTTTCCCCTCAGAATAATTTAAATCTCACAATTCTGACTTTATATCTCGCAATTATGACTTTATATCTCGCAATTCTGACTTTATATCTCGCAATTCTGACTTTATATCTCGCAATTCTGACTTTATATCTCGCAATTCTGACTTTATATCTCACAATTCTGACTTTATATCATGCATTTCTGACTTTATAACACGCAATTGCCAACTTTATATCTAGCAATTCTGACTTTATATCTCGCAATTATGACTTTATATCTTCGCAATTCTGACTTTATATTCTCGCAATTCTGACTTTATATCTTCGCAATTCTGACTTTATATCTCGCAATTCTGACTTTATATCTCGCAATTATGACTTTATATCTCGCAATTATGACTTTATATCTGCAATTCTGACTTTATATATCGCAATTCTGACTTTATATCTCACAATTTCTGACTTTATTTCATGCATTTCTGACTTTATAACACGCAATTGTCGACTTTATATCTAGCAATTCTGACTTTATATTCGCAATTCTGACTTTATATCTACAATTCTGACTTTATATCATGCATTTCTGACTTTATAACACGCAATTGCGACTTTATATTTAGCAATTCTGACTTTATATCTCGTAATTCTGACTTTATATTTCGCAATTATGACTTTATATTTCGCAATTTCTGACTTTATATCTCGCAATTCTGACTTTATATCTCGCAATTCTGACTTTATATCTCACAATTCTGACTTTATTTCATGCATTTCTGACTTTATAACACGCAATTGCGACTTTATATCTAGCAATTCTGACTTTATATTTCGCAATTTTGACTTTATATCTCACAATTATGACTTTATATCTCGCAATTTTGACTTTATATCTCGCAATTTCTGACTTTATATCTCGCAATTCTGACTTTATATCTCGCAATTCTGACTTTATATTCGCAATTCTGACTTTATATCTCGCAATTTCTGACTTTATATCTCGCAATTCTGACTTTATATCTTCGCAATTCCTGACTTTATATCATGCATTTCTGACTTTATAACACGCAAATGCGACTTTATATTTAGCAATTCTGACTTTATATCTGCAATTCTGACTTTATATCTCACAATTTTGACTTTATATCTCGAATTTTGACTTTATATCTCGCAATTTCTGACTTTATATTCTCGGCAATTTTGACTTTATATCTTCGCAATTCTGACTTTATATCTCGCAATTCTGACTATAACACGCAATTTTGACTTTATATTCTCGCAATTCTGACTTTTATATCTCGCAATTCTGACTTTATATCTTTCAATTCTGACTTTATATCTCGCAATTCTGACTTTATATCACGCAATTCTGACTTTATAACACGCAAATGCGACTTTATATCTAGCAATTTCTGACTTACTATCTCGCAATTTCTGACTTTATATTGGCAATTTTGACTTTATATCTTGGCAATTTTGACTTTATATCTCGCAATTTTGACTTTATATCTCGCAATTTTCCAACTTTATATTTCGCAATTCTGACTTTATATCTCGCAATTTTGACTTTATATTCACGCAATTCGGACTTTATAACTCGCAATTCTGACTTTATATCACGCAATTCTGCCTTTATATCTCGCAATTCTGACTTTATATCTCGCAATTTTGACTTTATATCTCTCAATTCTGACTTTATATCATGCATTTCTGACTTTATATCTCGCAATTTTGACTTTATATCTCGCAATTTTGACTTTATATCTCGCAATTTTGAACTTTATATCTCGGCAATTCTGACTTTATATCTCGCAATTTTGACTTTATATCTTGCAATTTTGACTCTTATATCTCGCAATTCTGACTTTATATCTCGCAATTCTGACTTTATATCACGCAATTCTGACTTTATATTTCGCAATTCTGACTTTATATCTCGCACTTTCTGACTTTATATCTCACAATTCTGACTTTATATCTCATAATTCTGACTTTATATCATGCATTTCTGACTTTATAACACGCAAATTGCGACTTTATATCTAGCAATTCTGACTTTATATCTCGGAATTTTGACTTTATATCTTGCAATTTTGACTTTATATTCTCGCAATTTTGACTTTATATCTCGCAATTTTGACTTTATATCTTGCAATTCTGACTATATCTCGCAATTTTGACTTTATATCACGTAATTTCGGACTTTATAATCTCGCAATTTTGACTTTATATCACGCAATTCTGCCTTTATATTCTTGCAATTCTGACTTTATTTCTCGCAATTCTGACATTATATCTCGCAATTCTGACTTTATATCATGCATTTCTGACTTTATAACACGCAAATGCGACTTTATATTCTCGGATTTCTGACTTTATATCTCGCAATTTTGACTTTATAACTCGCAATTCTGACTTTATATCACGCAATTCTGACTTTATATGTCACGCAATTCTGACTTTATATTCTCGCAATTCTGACTTTATATCTCGGAATTCTGACTCTTATATTCTCGCAATTCTGACTTTATATCTCGCAATTCTGACTTTATAACACGCTAATTTTCTGACTTTATATCTCGCAAATTCTGACTTTATATCTCGCATATCCTGACTTTATAACACGCAAATGCGACTTTATATCTCGCAATTCTGACTTTAAATCTCGCAATTCTGACTTTATATCTCGCAATTTTGACTTTATAACTCGCAATTCCTGACTTTATATCACGCAATTCTGACTTTATATCTCGCAATTCTGACTTTATATCTCGCAATTCTGACTTTCCATCTTCGCAATTCTGAGAAATAATGTCAGAATTGCGAGAAGTAAACTCGCAATTGTGAGAAAAAGTCGCAATTATCTTTTATATTTTTCATTCTATGGCGGAAACAAGCTTCCATATAAAAGTGATCCATGTGACTTGATTTAAAAAAAAATGTAAAAATCAATTTACAAAACCAAATTCTTGTTTTGTTTTTTGCGCAAAACAGCCGAAGAGTGCGGAACAAAGAGAGAAGGTTCGGAAAGCCAGCACTGAAGGCATTGCTATTCAGGGCCAGCAGGGAGCACGACTGCTTCCAGAGCAGCTCATCTCAGAAGCCTTCATCCTTAGTGACCTTTTTGACCTGGGAGAACTAGCCTCCCTTGAACTGCTGCTGGCAGGTATACACACTCAACATACTCGTTCGAGACTGTTGTAATGCACATTGCTCATATGATATCATTGCCGTGAAGTTGCTTTGTAATAATGTGATCTTCATGTGTATTTTTAGGAGAGCACCAGCAGCCTCACTTCCCCGGCCTGACTCGAGGCCTGGTAGCTGTGCTCCTTTACTGGGATGGCAAGCGCTGTGTGGCCAACTCGCTCCGCTCGCTCATCCAGTCCAGACATGGGAAGACGTTCACACTTGACTTGAGGTTTGCTGTTCTTCCTTCATGCATCCTCCATGATTTGGTCTCACAAAGCTCATTCTTCCATGTTTCTCCCATACTTCCCTGTTTGGAAACATTTTATCCAAGAGGTTCACAGGTTAATGGTTGCACCACTCAACATCTCCCAGGATTATAGAAATTTGTAGGGCTGTAGTCAACCAAAGAAATCCTTGGTTGAACCAAAGTCTTGTCCTGCGCGACGATAGTCGATCAAAAAAAAAAAAAAATATATGTTTTGATTGAGCATTTTTGAGCAATTTTCATAGAGCATTTATAAAACAACAACGAAAAAACATCAAAAATATATAAAACTATAATAATAATACAATTCTTTGCAAATTAAGTGATTTTTTTTTAACTGCAAAGTGAGGAGCACTGTCCTGACAGTCACAATCGCGCACCTGATCACACCACACGCTACAAAAAAAATATAACTGCTCTGCCACATAATGAAAAGTCCAAACAAAAGCTCTCGTTTATACAGAGGCCGTATATTTTCTTTACTTTCAAAGCTATGGGTTAACTTTCGTTCAGCCGATCTAGGCGTTTTAAAACAAACACACAAAAAAACCAAATAGCCTAAAAAACAATCCTAATAATAACAGGCTGTATTGTAGGACCCCATTTAGGTTTATTTTCGTTCTGTTACATTATTTAGGCTATTTTCAAATGCGTAAAGTGTACAAATAAAAACAAAAACATATCAAGAAAACACAATCTATTGAGTCAGTATGATAAAGCCGTTAAAAGGGACTGCTCACGTCTTTTGCGCGCTCAAGTTCGTTTTCAAATGTAGGCGCGCGCATAATGGAAACGCGGTCACGGTGCGACGCACTCTTTTTTCCAAGTGCGTCCACGCCACATCTAGATAGAAACATATAGTGGATAAAAACATAAAAACCAAAACAAGTAGCGTTCTAATTGAATGAATACAGCTATATCCCTTACTGAGCGCGCAGCAGCAGCGCAGCCAGCCACAGGTGCGGACCGAGTGTTATGTGTGTGCGCTAAACTGTGGCGCTGTTAAAATATAGCCTAAATTAAAGCATTTAAAGTTGGGGATAAAACATAGGCTAATTATATTTAGAATACAGTAATATATAACTGCTTATAACGGAATAAATATCAAGGAGTAAATCATTGAAAATGTCTTTCTATTGGTAAAAAAAAAAAAATAAATGCAACTGGTCGACCAATAAGAATGTCAGTCGACCAAGATGGCATCGAACCGATTAGTCGACTAAACGACTAAAGTTGACAGCCCTCAGAAATTTGGGATTTTGCACCCGTAATCTTTATTGCAGACCGCATGAAGCTTATAGTCCTTTCTTTTAGCTTTGAGGGCATCTAAATGCCAGCATTCTTTTAAACTCATATAATTTTTCATTGGTGTTTGGATAAGTGATGAAAAATGCTCTGTGACAAACAAATGTTTACAAATATTTGTTCTTTACGATCATCTTCACAAAGAGAGACATCAGTGAGTTTACCTGTTCGGCGTGATGACGTTTAATGTCCCTGACAGCCTCTGTAGTCCCATTTAGCCACTTGTTAACATCCAGATACGTAAAAGCTTAAAATTTCATAGAATTCTGTCCCAACTTCATGTTTCAATAGGATTTAAGTCAAAGCATAAAAGAAGTTTGAGTTTGTCAAAACTTAATGTACCATGGGCAACCCATGGTTTCTGATAGATTGTAGAAGTGGGCAGTGTTCAGAACAAAAAAACAAAACAACAACAACGGAACAACTCATTTGTGTTTTTGTCTAATGTTCTTTGATTTTTTTTAAGGTAATTCTTTGGTATTGTCATGATTTCTTCCCATGTAGTCCTGAACTGGTGAATCTCACCACACGGCTTCACAGATGATCTGATGTCTCAGGGTTTGACCAAGCAAATCTTGAACTTGATCGCGGATGTCAGCGTGACTCCGCTGTGTTTGAGAAGCTTCAAAAAGAGCGGGGCCTTGGCAATGAGAAACACAGGAAAGAGGTGAAGCATCCTATACATATTGATTATTACATCTGCAAATAAATGTAAATAGACCGTATTAAATGAGTATTTTTCATATGGTACAAGTATCTGACCTCATCAAGGAGTGCCGACAGTCGCTGGCAGAGTGTTTGTTTGCCTGGACATGCCAGTCACCTCTAAGCAAAGATGACACCCTGGCTCTCATCAGTCACTTGGAGACGGTGACGGCCGAGGCTGATGGCTCATTGAATAGCGTCAACCTTGCTTTAGTCATGGCCTTGCTTTATTGTCTGGATGTTAGTTTTCTGGAGCAAGGAACAGAGGATAGAGAAGGTATTCATGCTTTTTTCAACCATTGTTGGTTGCTATAAATACTTTATTATGACCCACAATGATTCAAGTATGATGTTGTTTACTCAGTAGATACTACTACGTTCTCACAAATACATTTTGTGTGTGTTGATTAGATTTGCTTCAGGCCTTGCCTCTACTGACGGAGAAGCAGTATGTGGCCGCAGTGCACAATCGTCTGGTGGAGAGGTCAGGGCCTGGAAGCTTCCAGGACTCCAGGCAGTGGTGCAGCTGGCCTGGGCTCTGTCTCTGCGGGCCCTGTTCACAAGCTTCCACACGGCGCAGGTATCTGACCGACAACCCCTGCCATAGCTTAGCCCATTGTTGATTACAAAATCACTTTTATTTCAACTGTTTATCTCATGAAACGTCATAGGTACTGTTTTTACATTATCTGTATATGCTATAGTTTGTTATAGTAGATGCAATAGTAGATGAACCTTGAAAACGTGTTATGGACTTTTCTTTTAACCCTCCTGTTACCCTCAAATCTGAGAACACTTTTACCCACTGGGGTCAATTTGACCCCAGTAATTTAAACCTCCACAATATGATTTTTATTTTTTACAAAGTTTTGTTTCAGTTACTTTGTCTTTGTTGACTACTAAAGTAACATTTTAAGTTGACATCCACCCACCACCCCCCTCCCCACCCCACTTAACCCCTTATACATCCAGAATACCCTATTTGTTTTAGAATATTTCTAAGTATAGATTTTTGTAATCTATTACATTTGGAAAAGAAAAACTATTTATTTTATCAAGGATAGTAACATGAGTTATGTTTGGGGTCAATCTTGCAAAAATGATGTTTTCTCCTCCCCCATGGCACGGGAAACATCAAAGTTCTTGCAAAAATTATGTTTTCCCCTCCCCATGGCACAAGAAAGAATTATTAGTTCTCTTGAGAATTAGGTCACATGTCATGTGAACTACTAGTAGTTCTCGCAGTACTATACAGATATGGTTCTGTTTGGTTAGAGCCTAAAACAGAGGGACGTTTTTTGAATGTGATATTGAATATGTAAAATTACAATGAACACTAGAATGTACATTTCCAGAAGAAAATGTGAAGTGGTGCTTGCAGTGGCAAAACTCACCACCCGGTTGCTAGGGTGTTCTGGGTGGTTGCTAGGTGGTTGTTAGGGTATTCTGGGTGGTTGCTATGGTGTTTCTATGCGGTTGCTAGGTTGTTGATAGGGTGTTCTGGTTGGTTGCTAGGGTGTTGCTAGGTTGTTCTGGGTGGTTGCTAGGTGGTTGCTAGGGTGTTGCTAGGTGGTTGCTAGGGTGTTGCTAGGTGGTTGCTAGGGTGTTACTAGATGGTTGCTAGGGTGTTCTGGGTGGTTGCTAGGGTGTTGCTAGGTGTTTGCTAGGGTGTTCTGGATGGTTGCTATGCGGTTGCTAGGGTGTTGCTAGGCGGTTGCTAGGGTGTTCTGGGTGGTTGCTAAGGTGTTGCTAGGCGGTTGCTAGGGTGTTCTGGGTGGTTGCTAGGGTGTTCTGTTGGTTGCTAGGTGTTGCTAAGGTGTTCTGGATGGTTGCTAGGCGGTTGCTAGGGTGTTCTGGGTGGTTGCTAAGGTGTTGCTAGGTGGTTGCTAGGATATTCTAGGTGGTTACTATGCATTCATGGGTCTGTGACAAAAACTGTGGGACGTAGGAGTGCGCCAAACTTTTTCCTGGAATAGTATATGCTATACTAGAAAATTTTCATAACATTGTGGTCAATGGGGACATTTTTGGGCAGCTCCTGCCCCCAGGGGTGCAACTTTTACCCCATTGTGAGGTATGTTCTTACAGAGCCTGTCAGCCTCTTCAAATGTGGCAAATCACACGTTTGTCCGAAATCCTTGTTCGGAGCTATGAGTCGTCAAAGTTTGTCTCAATGTTAAGTCTATGGGATTTTTTGGAAATTTGTTCGCCCCTGGGGCGAACACCGTACCCCGATCTCTTATAAAACTCAAAGGACACTTCTCCTCAATAGGCCGCACGATTTGACGCCTCATTCATGGGTCTGTGACAAAAACTGTGGACGTAGGAGTGCGCCAAACCTTTTCCTGGAATAGTATATGCTATACTAGAAAATTTTCATAACATTGTGGTCAATGGGGACATTTTTGGGCAGCTCCTGCCCCCAGGGGTGCAACTTTTACCCCATTGTGAGGTATGTTCTTACAGAGCCTGTCAGCCTCTTCAAATGTGGCAAATCACACGTTTGTCCGAAATCCTTGTTCGGAGCTATGAGTCGTCAAAGTTTGTCTCAATGTTAAGTCTATGGGATTTTTTGGAAATTTGTTCGCCCCTGGGGCGAACACCGTACCCCGATCTCTTATAAAACTCAAAGGACACTTCTCCTCAATAGGCCGCACGATTTGACGCCTCATTCATGGGTCTGTGACAAAAACTGTGGACGTAGGAGTGCGCCAAACTTTTTCCTGGAATAGTATATGCTATACTAGAAAATTTTCATAACATTGTGGTCAATGGGGACATTTTTGGGCAGCTCCTGCCCCCCAGGGGTGCAACTTTTACCCCATTGTGAGGTATGTTCTTACAGAGCCTGTCAGCCTCTTCAAATGTGGTAAATCGCAGGGCTTCTGTGAAATCCTCGCTCGGAGCTATGAATCGTCAAAGTTCGTCGCAATGTTAAGTCTATGGGATTTTTCGGCCGATTTTTCGCCCTGGGGCGAACATCGTACCCCCGATCGCTTAGAAAAGTCATAGCACACCATTCCCGAATAATCCGCACGATTTGATGCCTCATTCATGAGTCTGTGACAAAAACTGCGGGAGGAGTAGCGCGCAAACTTTTTGGCTGACTTAAAAAACACAATAGTAATAGTGTTGCCTTGCTTTCAGCAAGCACAACTAATTATAAATTCAAATTATAACATGTTATAGTGACCTCAATAAAACAACCAAAACACATGTGTGTGAAATTTTTATATTTCTTCTGTTTTATTATACATCTAAAAGAGCCTGGGGTCAAATTGACCCCAAGGAATACAGATGTCACAAAATGTGTACAGGACTTTGAAAACATATTAGGAGGTTAATTTTATGTTTACTGAGTTGTCCCCATTAAATTAGGAAAAGTCATTAAATCTGAAGCAAAAAATAAAAATAAAATTGTTAAACATTGAATGGGGTCAAATTGACCCCAAGGATAATAGGAGGGTTAATATGGACTGAAACCAATTTTTGGATTCCCGTTCCGACATTTATGTGTGATATTTGTGTATACATGAAGAAATTGATAATGTCGATGTAGTAGACCTGCAATTATTATTTATTTGTTATTATTTTGTTTATTTATTTATTTATTTCTTGTTGTGGTAAGAGGGAAAAGATGTGAAAATAAACAGTTTAAAAAAAAAGAAAGTAAACGTGTTAGCGAGTTAATGTACTCTCGCCCAATTTCATTCATTTTCTTTTCAGCTCTAGTGGAGTACACTGAGGCAGATGAGGCTCTGGCAGACCAGGCGCTTTTGGGAGGTGTCTTCCTTTTCCTTACAGAAGGCATCCTGGGAAGTGATGGCTTCAGCCAAGAAGAATTCTACACACGCCGACTGCATTCTCTGATTACTGATTTCCTGGCTCTAATGCCAATGAAGGTGCATGGAGAAATGCGTGCATTTTAGCTGTATATTCAAATGAACTATTTGAATATGTAAAAAAAAAGGGTTTTATTTCAGTCTAGAGTGTCACGTGATCCTTTAGAAATGTTCAGGAAACATTTTATCTAAGAAATTGTGTTGTTTGCAGGTGAAGCATTTGCGTAACCGTGCCGAATGAAGATGCTCGACTGATCCACATGGCTCTGCAGATGGGCAGCGAGCCACCATAATCTCTACGCAAGGACCTGGACCACCTCATGATCCTTGTGAGCATCCCTTTACATTTATCACGTACTGCAGGCTTGATGAGTTCTTCAGCATTTCTGTTTAGCACATCTTCTCTCTACAGCCAGGAAATTAATTGCATCTTCACACATTGCTTCTAAAATATCAATTCTATTTAATTAGGATCTCATGTACCCATTTGCATTATATACTGTAATTAATGCTGAATAATGTGTTTCAGATCGGAGAGTTTTACAGTAAAGATCCATTTGAACTTGAGCTGGCCCTGGAGTTCTGGTGTCCATCTGAGTCTATTCAGCACACTTCATTCACTGGATCTTTTCTTGGAGGACCTCCCCAAAGACCCCCTCACAAACAGGTATGTCAGAAAAATGCCTGCTAACTAAGGGTGTGAACCTACACTGGTCTCACGGTTCGGTTCGAATTACGATTATTATGTCATCGATTCAGTTCAATTCGATGTCACGATGCATTACGATGCACCGCATCCTCAATTTTAATTAAAAAGTAATATGTGCGTGTGTTCGCCTGTTCGGGAAGTCGCAGTGACAAAAACAGTGACATTCCAGTTTAAGTTTCAAGGGAGTAAAGCCTGTTTATGCCATTAAGAAAATTAAATTATGTCAAATCAATTTTGTTTTAAAGAAATGTTCATTTAAAAGCAGCATGGGTGAAAACAGCTAACGTGGTTTATCGAGTTAGTGGTATTACAATATTGTGTGACATGAGCGCACACAGTGTCTTCTCCAGGTTTTGCTTACTAGGTTGGTCATAAGAGGCAAAATGTGCTGAGATGTAGGCTTTTAACGCTCAGGTGCTCTTCGGTCATTTCTGACCGAAAAATTTTCTGTTTTGAAATTTTAAAAATCACAGCTTCATCGGAATGTTACGAAACCTGGTGAATTTTATGGCATTGGGTATGTGAACACACAAAAAAAATTGAGGTCATGATCCGAGCAGGCTAAGTGGTCGTAAAAAAATAGTCACACTTGTGCTTTTTGGTCAAAAATGACCGACCATAGGAAATGAATGGGAAATTGACAAAAACACAAAAACTTTGAGAATCTTTGTGTGTACAATCTACAAATCGGCCATGATGCAGAAAAAAGTGCTCAGCATTGAAGGGCTTACACTCTAAAACGTCAAGAGTGCAAAACAGACATACCCACACACACACTTTTATACACAAAAACACCAATAAATTGTGATTAAAGAAATCTGTTTTGAATATTTAAAAATCACAGGTTCATCAGAAAATGACGAAACTTGGTGACTTTTATGGCAATAGGTATGTGAACAAAAAAAAATTTGAGGTCATGATTCGAGCAACTTAAGTGGTAAATCATTTTTTTATTATTTTCTATAGCAAAAGTTGACCATAAATATTGCATAAATATTAATAAGTAACATCAAATTGGCTCAAAATACAAAATTAAAAAGAAAAAATATTATTGAACAAAAATAAATTGCATTGGTTTTACTGGGATGGAGAAAGTTTCATTTTTAGGTGTCCGGTCACTTTTGACCGGGAAGATAACAAGTATGACTCCGAAACGAAGAGCACTTGGAGGGCTAGTGGTTACACCATGATTCTATGCTTTTTCTCTATACTGTAACCAGATGGTGCTAATTTTCTTCAAAAATATTTTTTTTTCTGAAGGCCTAGACTCTATATTATACTAAAATACTGCATTAATAATTTTTTGAAAAAAATAATATATATTTAGAAAAATATATATATTTTTCCATGGCAAAAATAGACCATAAATATTGCATAAATATTAATAAATTCAATCAAATTGTCTCAAAATACTAAATTAAAAAGAATAAATATTATTGAACAAAAATAAATTGCATTGGTTTTACTGGGATGGAGAAAATTTCATTTTTCAGGTGTCCGGTCACTTTTGACCGGGAAGATAACAAGTGTGACTCCGAAACGAAGAGCACCTGAGGGTTAAAGTAGTTGGAACATTTTTAATTACTCACACTCGTATCTCACCTCCCTCTGTCATTGTATGCTACCGCGACATAGCGACACATTACGTCAGAAAAGCGTCAGTACATTATAATCGGTTATGGTCTATTACTGAACAGATACCGAATCGCCCTCTTACATCTGCATCGCGCTGCACCATAGAAATGATTAATTTCGACACCCCTACTGTTAACTTTGCTAAACACATACTAGAGATGTATTTTTTATAGAAAAACGTTTTCATCCTACAATACACAGTTTTAAACTCCAGAAATAAAGTCCTAAATTTCAATCTACATTTATGTGTCCCCTTTAGGTGGTTCTTCTCCAAGTTTGTGCGTCAGATGGGTGATCTGCTCCCTGCTACTCTCTACATCCCTTACTTGCGCATGCTGAAAGGACTTGCTAATGGCCCTCAGTGTTCCCACTACTGCTTTAGTCTTCTTAAAACCAACGGTGCTCCACACGGTAACTGTACCCTCAGATCTTTAAAGTGAATAGTGTAATATGAGTGCTTTTGTAAACAAGTTGTTGATGATGATTGTTTCAGGGAGAAACCGGCAGGCTGGAGTGTCCAGCAGTTTAGTGTCATGGGAGCACTTTTTTCACTCTCTCATGCTCTACCACGAGAACCTGCGACGTGACGTGCCCAATGCCGACAGCACACAGTACCGCCATCCACCCATCAGAGGCATCACTCAGAGAGAGCTGGAAGGCCTCACTGCGTTCCTCCAGCTGCTTACCACTATCATCACCTGGGTATAGCACACATATTTATATAGTGAAAGATCACTATATCAGTTGATTAATTGAACAATTATAATTCTAAATGTTGAGCTATATATAATATATATATACATATATATATTTTAACAAATATTTGTATTCTAAATGTTTAGCTTATATATATATATATATATTGAAACCCAGCCCATCATCTAGCATGTAAAAGTGTTTATGGTATGTCAGTGTTCAAAAATGTTCTTCTATTTTTCAGAGTGAGAATGCTCGTTTGGCTCTTTGTGAACATCCCCAGTGGACGCCTGTGGTGGTGATGCTGGGATTGCTGCAGTGCAGTGTTCAGCCTGTGCTGAAAGCTCAAGTTTTGGATGTTCTCGCCGCATTTGGCAGATCGCCCGAGATCGCTGCCTCCCTCTGGCAATCTCTGGAGTACACGCAGGTGAATAAAACTCAAGCTTACAATGCTAAACTGACCTACATTTAAATAATGAATGTTTAAATTGAATTAGCCGTACTAATCTTTTTTTAAAGGGTTTTTTCTTACTTTTTTGAGTTGAGTTGACTTGATTATAATAATATTGATCAATGTCCCCCCAGATCCTGCAGACAGTAAAAGCCCCTGGACAGAAACAGGCAGCTGGAATTGAGGTACAGTCTCTTGTCATGTTTGCTGGCTACACAATTAGGAAATTACAAAAATGCTGTTAAAAAAGTTCACTGTATCTGTTTGTAGGGCAGAAATGTGTGATAGATTATTATAGGGATGTGCGACATGCCGATTTTTAATCGTGGACGATCTGCTTTTGAAGAAATATCGTAGTATCGGTGTTACAGTGCATTCTATCAGTTCAGTTCTGGCGCCTCAAAGCGACGTAGCCTACACATCACACGTTAATGAATAGGTAACAGTTACGTGACCCTGCATTCACAAAAGTTCATTATTTGCATAAGCCTTGCCGTTAAACATTTAATTCACGTGCTGATGCGCTGTTCTAACGTGCGCTTTCCTCAGCGCATTCCCCGACGCTCACAGGCACTAGAAGCCTGTCAAACAGCGCCTGAATACTGGACTAAGTTCTCTCACGAGAGGTTCTCTCGATTGCGTAAGCTAGCTTACGCTACGGGAAAGATTCTTCTTTGCCGAACAATTGAAGCCAAAAATTTTTATAATTTGTAATCATTGTCAACGCACTTCTCAGGTGCAGGACCTAGAGCGGGCTAACTAGCAGGCTCATTGGTTGGTTTCTGGGAAGTGCTCAAACTCGGTCGGAGAACGGCGCTGAACCCGCGCCCAATGAGCGGACGACGCTCGCTTATTGCGTCAAAGCCCGCGAAAGGGGCGTGGCTTGAGTGTATATAAGCACTCTCCGTGGTTTGGAACAACGATTCATTTTGATTCAGCGATCTAATCGCCTGCCGTTGCAAGACTGAAGCCGTCGTCGTGACAAGGCACCTTCTAGCAAGCAAGAAGCCTGAAGAAGCCGGCCCCTGCCACCTTCAGCCGCCTCAGCGAGCTGGCGCCGTCCGACGACTTCCACTTGCTCCATCACAAAAGAGCGTGAGCGTCTTTAAAGATGTCTCGCATTTCCTGCGGCTCATGCCGCGCACCGCTCGAAGACGGAGACCGCCACCTCATCTGCCCTCTCTGTCTCGGGCTTGAACATGCGGAACTCGCCCTCGCCGATGGAGGATGCTCTCTCTGCGAGGCGCTGACAATGTCTTCCCTGCGGGCAAGACTCCTCACCGTTAAATCCGCCCAAGCCGTGCCGCCTCTGACTTCTCCGCGGAAGAAGCGCCGCTCTCAGAGGCCGCCGGAACCTGCGATGGCTGTGTGTGGGCCGCAGCCGCCGCCCCCGACCACTCTCTCTCTCTCCACCCGAGCTGGACCCCCCATTGCCGCCGAGTGGCCGCTCTGCAGCGTCCCTCGACTCTGAGGAAGAGAAAGAGTCGCCTTCGTTGCACGCTTCTAACAGCGACGAATGGTCTTCACTGGGTTCTTCGGCACGCGGGGACCCGCTCCGGCATCGAAGAGGACCTAATGCGCCTCCTGACTCTTGCCGTCGAGCGTCTGGGATACAGCGATGCTGCCCGTCGAAGATCTGGTCGCCGCTCACTTGTGCTCGCCCTCCGCTGGATGGCGATCCTCCCCTAAGCTTCCTTCTAAAGCTTGCAGAGCGTCCTCTACCTTCCACACACGCGCCTATGCAGCCGCTGGCCAGGCCGCTGCAGCGCTGCACTCCATGTCGGTTCTCCAGGTGCTGCAATCCGACCTGTTGAGTGACATAGCGCAGTATGAGAGAGAAATCAACGGCCGTGCGCTCAACGACTTAAGATGCGCTACGGACCTCTCCCTTCGCGCCACCAAAGCTGCCGCTCAAGCGCTGGGAAGATGCATGGCCATCCTCTGTGTCGCCGAGAGACACTTGTGGCTCACGCTCACGGACATGAGCGAAGCTGAGCGCGCTGTCTTCCTCAACGCGCCCGTCTCACCCTCTGGCCTCTTCGGATCTGCCGTCAGCGGGCATCGTGAGAACGCTTTTCCGAGGTCCAGAAAGCCACCCAGGCCATGAATTTGTTCCTGCCTCGCCGCGGTAACACTTCTGCAGGCCGCTCTCGTGAGCCCCCTGCCAGAAAGCCTCAACAACGCCGCCCGCAGCAAGCTCAGGCCCATCCCCAGCACAGGCAGAGCGGCCGCCCTCGCCCTCGCTCTCGCTCCGACAGCCGACGCAGACAGGCTCCCCAAGCGCCCCGTCCCAGGGTCACGCTGAAGCCTGATCAGCAGAAGTCCGCCTAGCACTTCTGGGGAAAGGGCGGCTTCTCCGCCGCGGCCGGACCGCCGTCAAAGTTTCACCCTCTGTTAGTCCCCGAACCTTCGCCGACTGCAGCAGCGAATCTCGCCGAGAACAAGCCGGTGACTCGACCCGCTTGCGAGCGACAAACAGCCGTTTTCACGGCTACCCAGAGAGTTCACATAAAGAGCATAAAAGCCTCAAGTGTAAAAAATGTGACCACAAGCACGTGTTCACTCACACTTTCTCCCGTGCCCCCCACAGAGTTCACTCCCACTCAGCGGCCTCCGTCCGCTCGGGATCACAGGAAAGCATAAGCACGCCCTCAAGCAGCGCGTGTCCCCTCTGCTCGCTCTGTATCACGGCCCATAAGCTCCTCTCTGAGTGCAAATCCCGTTGCCACACACAGTTTACACGAGCACACACACAGTGTCCAGCCCGTTACATGCAGCAACCGGGACAGCACGGCCATTCAGCCTCTAGCAATATGCTTCAAAGCGTGGGAAGCCATTCCCGGCATATCCCCGTGGGTACTAAGCATTATAAAAGACGGCTACCAGTTACAGTTTCGCCGCCGCCCGCCGCGTTCCCGCGCCCGGCCCCTTTCTGTGGTCAGCCCAGCTGCCGCGAGCACGCTCCGCACAGAAATATCGAAACTGTTAGCAAAAGGCGCGAGTAGAGAGAGTCCCTCCACCCATAACCGAGCCGGGGTTTTACGGCCGTTATTTCTGGTCCCCAAGAAAGACGGCGGCCTCAGGCCGATTCTAGACCTCAGATTTCTGAACAAAGCTCTCATGACGAGATCATTCAGAATGCTGACGGTCAGGAAACTGCCTCGCACATGTGCGCCAGGGGATTGGTTCATCTCCCTAGATCTGAAAGACGCTTATTTTCAGATTCAAATACACCCTCGTCACAGGCAGTTTTTACGCTTCGCCTTCGAGGGCCAGGTTTATCAATACGCCGTTCTCCCGTTCGGCCTTTCCTTAGCGCCACGCACGTTCACGAAATGTATGGACGCGGCGCTCGCCCCCCTTCGAACCCAGGGGATGCGCATTTTGAATTATTTGGACGATTGGCTGATACTAGCACGTTCCAAAACAGAGCTTCTGTCGCACCGTACAGCTCTTCTCGCTCATCTGGAAGCGCTGGGCCTCTCTGTCAACTGGACAAAGAGCGTTCTCCAGCCCAGTCAAACTATCTCTTTTCTGGGGATAGACCTGGACTCTACCACTATGAAAGCACGCTTATCCGCTCAGCGCACACGCCGCTTGCAGCGTTTAGCCGCTTCGTTCCAGATGAATACCCGCGTTCCGGTGAAAACCTTTCAGAGAATGCTGGGTCACATGGCCTCAGCTGCAGCCGCGCTACAGCTAGGTCTTTTACATATGCGCCCCCTCCAATTCTGGCTAAAGACCCGTGTACCCCGCCGCGAGTGGACCACGGGCCGCCAGCTAATCAGAGTCACTCAGGCATGCATTTCTGCACTACAGCCTTGGACGGTGACCGATTGGTTTCAACGGGGCGTCACGATGGGGACCTTCTCTCACCGGAAGGTAATCTCGACAGACGCATCCAACACAGGCTGGGGTGCGGTCTGCGAGGGCTCACCGGCCTCTGGCCGATGGTCGGATCGGGAGACCCCATTTCACATAAACTGTCTCGAGATGCTCGCGGTCGAGAGTATGCACTGTTGCAGTTCCTCCCGCGCATCCAGGGTCACCACGTCCTGATTCGTTCAGACAACATGACAGTGGTATCCTACATCAACCGTCAGGGGCGGGGTCAGATCCAGGAATCTCTTCCTGCTGACACGCCGCATTCTAGTTTGGTCCCAGAGTCATCTGCTCTCGCTCAGAGCGACGCATGTCCCGGGACACCTAAACGACGGTCCAGACATTCTATCCAGGAACCTTCTCTCTCCAGGAGAATGGTCCCTGAATCCTCTTACAGTCCAATCACTGTGGCGCCTCTTTGGCAGAGCGGAGATAGATCTCTTTGCGACAGAAGAGAACTCGCACTGTCCGATATCTTCTCGAAGAACGAGGACGCGTTAGCGCTAGAATGGCCATACCGCCCGCTCTATGCCTTCCCTCCCATCTCCCTGCTACCGCAGGTCATTCAGAGAATCAGGGAATTTCGCCACCCGGTGCTCCTCATAGCCCCGCGTTGGGAGAATCAGATTTGGTACCCGGAGCTCACACAGCTGTCTCAGACAGCCCCGTGGCCCATCCCGGTCAGAGCAGATCTCCTCTCTCAAGCCCGCGGCACAATCTGGCATCCCCACCCGCAGCGCTGGGCGCTTCATGCATGGGTGACCAACGATTACACGTTGATTTGCCAGAGGGAGTCTTGAATACGATCAAACACGCTAGAGCGGCATCTACCAGAAAGCTCTATGCGGCTAAATGGTCTGTATTTTCAAAATGGTGCACCGAAAAGAATTTGGACCCCCTTAAGTGTGAGGTCTCTTCTTTGCTTTCCTTCCTTCAAGATATGCTGGACAAGGGCAGAACCCCATCCACCCTGAAGGTTTATGTGGCAGCCGTCGCGGCCTTCCGTTGGTCCCCGACGTGCCCAGTCTATTGGCAAAGAGCGAGCTGGTTATCCGCTTCCTCAGGGGAGCCAGGAGGATGAACGCCCTCGCCCCCCTCGGTGCCGGTTTGGGACCTTTCAATAGTCCTCGAGGCCTTGAAAGCCCCCCCTTCGAACCGCTCGAGTCTATTGACCTCAAATATCTCTCCCTAAAAGCCGTTTTTCTGATCGCTCTTGCCTCAGTTAAACGGTGGGCGACATTCACGCGCTCTCTTCGAACGCGTCGTGTCTTCGAGTTTGGCCCTAACGACTCCGTCGTCATTCTCAAACCCAGACACGGATATGTGCCTAAGGCGATTGGCACCCCATTTAGAGCACAGGTGATATCCTTATCGGCTCTGCCCACCTCTGATAGCGAGCCCAATGCCAACCTCCTCTGCCCGGTCCGGGCGCTGAGGCGTACATTACACGCGCTGCCACGTTCAGACGTTCTGAGCAGCTGTTTGTGGCGTTTGGGGGACGCACAAAAGGCTTGGCCGCTTCTAAACAAACACTATCCAGATGGATAGTAGACGCTATCGCCTCCGCCTATGCGGCTAAAAATCTGCCTTGCCCGCTCGACGTCAGGGCTCACTCCCACTCGAGGCATGGCCTCCTCGTGGGCTTGGTCCTGTGGTATTTCTATTCATGATATCTGTGTGGCCGCGGGCTGGGCTTCCCCGTCCACCTTTATCAGATTTTATAACTTGGAAGTACCGGCCTTACAGGCTAAATTACTAGCGGTCTAACCCGCCGCAGCGTCTAGCCACGCTTTATGGGGAATCCTTCAACCGGCTAGCCCCTTGATCTTCCCCCTCCATTCTATGGAAACTTCCTATACTATGGCCCGCTATGCCGGCCGCCTCTTTAGGCCTCATATTCTCATATAAACGGCGTCTGCCCTTTATTATTATTTCTCCACTATTGCTCCCTCCACCCTCCCGGGGATGCTTGTGGTGACTGACCGGGCACGGCGTTGACCAGGGGTTCCCGTAGCGTAAGCTAGCTTACGCAATACGAGAGAACCTCTCGTAAGAGAACGAATCGGTTACCTAACGTAACCTCGGTTCTCTCTAGATGAGGGAACGAGTATTTGTGTTCCCGGCCGTGCCCGCTCTGACAGCGATTCGCTTCATCACTATAAATCGTTGTTCCAAACCACGGAGAGTGCTTATATACACTCAAGCCACGCCCCTTTCGGCGGGCTTTGACGTAATAAGCGAGCGTCGTCCGCTCATTGGGCGCGGGTTCAGCGCCGCTCTCCGATTGGTTTGAGCACTTCCCAGAAACGAACCAATGAGCCTGCTAGTTAGCCCGCTCTAGGTCCTGCACCTGAGAAGTGCGTTGACAATGATTACAAATTATAAAATTTTTTGGCTTCAATTGTTCGGCAAAGAAGAATCTTTCCCGTGAGCGTAAGCTAGCTTACGCAATACTCGTTCCCTCATCTAGAGAGAACCGAGGTTACGTTAGGTAACCGATTCGTTATCTTTCAAGTCTTATTATGCTAATACTTTTAAATACACACAATGTTTACATAAACAGGCTATGTCTAAAGTGAAAGCAAACATTTGAGAGAAGAGAATATCTGGTGTAATATCCCTCTATATTAAACACGTCGCGTGCTGGTCTAAAGGCGACAGGAATAAATAGTACTGCCGCTTGTCCTTAAAGGGATAGTTAAAATTTTTTTAAAAAATCTCATTATTTACTCACTCTAATGTTGTTCCAAACCTGTATTAATTTCTTTCTTGTGCTGAACACAAAAGACGATTTTTTTTTATGTGGGTAACCAAACAGTTGCTTGGTCCCATTAACTTCCAGGAGAGAACTTATAATAAACTATAGGGGGACCAGCAACTATTCGGTTACCCACAATATTCAAAATAACTTTTATTTTCAACAGAAGAAAGAAACTTATTCGGGTTTAAAACATTTTTAGAGAGTAAATTAAGACCATTTTCATTTTTGAGGGAACTATCCCATTAGTGTTAATAAAACAAAAAACACAAGGAGGAAATCACTCACTGACTGAGAACTTTAATAGTAGCTTTAATAAGAATCAATAATTTATTCAGTGAAGTCTATGTAGTGTTTTAATTTCATATTTGTTAATTTAATTACTTTCTTCAATGCTAATGCTAAATACACCTACTGCATCTGAAAAAATAAAGCACTATTTATTTAATTTGAATATTAATTTGTGTAATGTTTATCTTGTCTTTTTTTTTAATAACAAAGAAAATAATGACAAAGATATTTTATCTTCGCCACTGGCCTAAATGTTTGCATTTCTTTTTTCTTTTGTTACCTAAGGCTTTGTTTTTAACATAGGGACATTAGTTTGGCTGTAATGAATAGCCACGTGCAAAATATTAAAACCAACTTGAAAAAGAATCGTTGCCATATTGCCCACCCCTAGTTTATTATGATTTGTATTATTACTAAATAAAAATATTAAACAAAATAGAAAATAAAATATTTAAGAAAAATAATCATTTTATTGTACAGTGCAGTACAATATTTATGGATATAGATTTAAGATAGCATTTACTGTGACTTGCGAGACTGAATAATGACCTGAGACCTGGATCATGACATGCTCGTGTGAAAGACACAGAAGCACGCTTCACACCACAACCGACATTGTATGCATTTATTTAATTAAATTGCAGCCTAAGCCATTTTGCGATTCCAGTTTTAATTTTATTAATTGTGATGTGTGTGTGTGTGTGTGTGTGTATGTGTGTGTATATATATATATATATATATATATATATATATATATTAGTGCTGTCAAACGATTAAAATATTTAATCGCGATTAATCGCATTAATGTCATAGTTAACTCGCGATTAATCACACATTTTTATCTATTCTTAATGTCTTTTGATTTCTTTTTTGTTACATTTTTTTCTCATTTTAATGCTCTTATCAACATGGAAAAGTGGATTGGCTTGTTTAGTGCAAATGTTTTTTTTTAATTATTATTATTGAAAATAACATTGGAATAGTGTTCAATTTCACTCTAACATAGCCTAAATAATCTCTCACACAATGCAATACTGTCCATCAATAAAAGGGTGAAAGAAATACTGACGAGGTCCTGATATTGACGAGGGGGTGGAGAATTTGCATAATCTGTGTTTGTGTGTGTGTGTTTGCTTGGCCATCATCAAGTGGTGTTTCAGGCTGGACGTGCTGCGATGATGATAGCTCAGTTCATAATGACAAAACATACAGATCGCTTTGGTCTTGTCAATGGGACAATTTGGCAACTTTTTAAAAGTAAACTTTACATTCAGAATCTCATTGGCATCCATTTCGGCGTCTCGCGCTCGTCATCCACTCAAAACATAACGTTACTATTTGGCCGGCTCGCAAGCTGAAACGAGTGTGTGCGGCACAAAACGTCCCTCGCGCTGCGCTCTGAAACCCATTCATTTCAATTGCTTGCGCCGCGCGAGGACGTTTCGTTGCTTCTTCGACCAAGCGCAAAGCGGATTCTAGCTAGACCGGAAACAAAACAACAGGCACGCCGCACACACTCGTTTGGGCTTGCGAGCCGGCTTTGAGTGGATGACGAGCGCGAGACGCTGAAATGGATCAGGACGCATGCCGCGTCCTGTTGCAAAAGTATGTGAAAAAACTACAAAGTTTGCTAGGACAAAAAGACCGTTAATCGCGCGATAAAAAAATTAACGCCGTTAAAATGGGTTTAAATGGCCGTTAAAACACTATACGCGTTTAACTGACAGCTCAATATATATATATATATATATATATATATATATAAAGAGTTCAGATGCAAAAGCCTCTAAGTGCCATTTGAAATTTTTTCTAAAATGGTCATTTTTATCAAGCTTGTATATTAAAGTTCAGTAATTTCACTTAAATGGCAATGAAGATTACCTATTAATTGTCATTTAAGTGAAATTACTGAATTTAAATATACAAGCTTGATAAAAATGGTCATTTTAGAAGAAAATTTCAAATGGCATTTAGAGGCTTTTGCATCTGAACTCTTCATATATATATATATATATATATATATATATATATATATATATATATATACACGTGTTTTTACTGTGGTACTAATTTCATTTTCCTCTAACAGGTGGAGCTGAATGAGATTGAATCGAGCTGTGAGGAGTATCCACTCACGAGAGCCTTTTGTCATTTGATCAGTACTCTTGTAGAGAGTGCACTCCCAGTGAATCTTGGAGCAGGACTGCGTGCACCAGGCTTTCAGCCTTATCTTGACTTCCTGCGTGACTCTGTGTTTCTGGCCTTCCCCACACGTGCCTACCGTCGGCCAGCAGAAAAGGTTTGTTGTAGACTGCTAGATTTAAACATTTCTCTAATCCCTTCTTCGCCTCTATTTTTGGTCTTGTATCTTTTTTTCCATTTTTTTCTGCAGTGGGAGGTAGCTGAGGCAGTGCTAGAGGTTTTTCACAAACTTCTAAAAGAATATGAGCCGCAGCCATCGGACTTCCTGCAAGAGATGGTGGAACTGCAGGGGGAACAGGTGCTGGCCCATAAGCCTCCAGGACACAGCTTGATGTTCCACCTGCTGAATGACTCGCCCACCCTCTCTCTCTGCCTCAGCCTGTTGGAGGAGGGCGCTCGACAGCTCGACACCTACGCCCCCTTCCCTGGTCAGTATAAGATGCCTGCTCTGCATTTTTTTTAAGTCTTGTCACATTTGTTAGTAACACTTTTAAAAAAACTCATTACCAAGTAATTAAAACCAAGTAATTTTAAATTGAATGCCTATTTAAATATTTATTTTGGGGCTGCAGCCATATTAAAGGAGTAGTTCACTTTTCAAAAAACTTTTGCTGATAATTTACTCACCCATGTCATCCAAGATGTCCATGTCTTTCTTTTCTTCAGTTGAAAAGAAATAAAGGTTTTTGATGAAAATATTCCAGCATTTTCTCCATATAATGGACTTCAGTGGGAACCAAATGGTTCAAGGTCCAAAAGACAGTTTCAGTACAAACTGCAAACTGTTCAAAGGGCTTTAAAGGTCCCCTGACATGAAATTTTCATTTTCTGAGGTTTTTTAACATTAATATGAGTTCCCCTAGACTGTATTTGGTCCCCTCGTGTCTAGAATTTTCAATCGGTGTAAACCGAGCTTTGGCTATTTTTCTCTTCTCTGCATCCATCTGCATCTCAAACGCGCTGATCTAGAATCTCCCCCTATATAACGTCATATAGGGGAAAGGTTACTCCCCTTTCTCTGCTTTGCCCGCCCAGAGACCGACCATGAGAAAACGAGCTGAGCAGGACGTACGAACACGCGCAGGCGCGGTTTTATTTTTTCCTCGAGAAATATCATGGCTTGCAAACGAGCGAAGCATAATTGCTCAGTGTTCGGATGTACAAATGAACACAAAAGTATTTTTTAGTTCCTTCATCCGCGCCTCTGAAGAAACAATGGGTTAATTTTATTTTCTCTGGAAATGCGCTGACTCAACTCCCAAAGTTTTGTAAGGTCCAACAGGCAGGAGACAGGTTAGTTAATCTTTCTCTCAAAATCGTTTGATACTGTTTATGCATCAGTAAGTCAAGCCAGACTATTATCAACTTCACATCGTTTCTTTGAGTAGGATGAAAATAATTGTATTTAAGGAAAGTGTTTAGCAGGATTGATATTCTAAACGGTAAGCACGCGCTGCTTTGTTTACGTTATGTGTAACTTATCTGCAGCCGGCAGCGTTGGTTTTCCTTTTTGAATGACGAATACAGACTAATATATCTGCAGAAATAGACAGTTGGCTTATTAAACGCAGGCGCAGAAAGCACATTATAGCGGACAGTAAGCACGCGCTGCTTTGTTTACGTTATGTGTGTCTGCAGCGGCAGCGTCGGTTTTCCTTTTTGAATGACGAATACAGACTAATATATCTGCAGAAATAGACAGTTGGCTTATTAAATGCAGGCGCAGAAAGCACATTATAGCGGACAGTCAGCGCGCACTGCTTTGTTTACGTTATGTGTAACTGATCTGCAGCGGCAGCGTCGGTTTTCCTTTTTGAATGACGAATATAGACTATTATATCTGCAGAAATAGACAGTTGGCTCATTAAATGCAGGCGCAGAACGCACATTAGGCTATGGAGCGGACGAGTTCCGGGCTTTAGAGAGAACAGAAACTGCGTTACATTGCACAACGAAGCTCTTATACTGTACATCATTGTGTCTGCATTGGTGAAAGCAGAGAGTGCAGAAACTGCGTTATACAATAAGATCTTCATTCTCGCGATCGACAGACTGTCCTCTGCTTGCTCAATCTCATTACAGCAACATTTTATGTGATGAGAATCTAAATACTTCAAAAACTTCTCACGAATCCGTAATCTCGATATCTGTACTATTAGTAAAAACGTATAATAGCTGTAGTAAAACGTATTCAAGATAGTTTCACATGTAAAGAGCGTTTCTCAAACAGAGCGTTCTAAGCAGAGGCTAAAATCAGGCTAGGAAAAATGCCTTTTATTTCTAAATTATGACTATTTTTGATCAAAAAAACATACTAACATTATAAGGGCAACCCAGGAAACATTATAAAATAATACAAAAAACCCATGTCAGGGGACCTTTAAACGATTCCAGACGATGAATAAGGTCTTATCAAGCGAAAGCGAAGTACTCCTTTAAAATTGTGGCCAATACTTGTAAGCTGATAATTTTATACAATTTTTATAAAACACTCAATGTATAAATAATGGTTTTATTTTTAAAGTACATGAATTTTACTTAATACATAAAAACATTAACTTATGTTCAAAATGAGATATTGAGTATATTAATACTTATATTCAGCAAGGATGCATTAAATAGAGTGACAGTAAATACTTTTTATATGAATATTTCTAGTTTAAATAAATGCTGTTCTATTGAACTTTATATTAATTAAATAATCCTGAACGTTTCCTGAGTTGCAAATCAGCCCTTTAGAATGATTTCTGAAGGATCATGTGATTGACAACTGGTTTGGCTGTAATTACTCCAGTTGTTTGTATTTGTTTATAACATTATGTTGGTGCTGCTGTTGTAGGTAAGAAGCAGTTGGAGTCTGGCAGTGCTGCACTGTCTGTGTCTGTTGGAGCTGGCCTTGCAGAAGGAAGTGACGTTTATGGATCTGCTGAGAGAAAGTCAGACATCGCTACTTGTCTCCCCTGTGGAACAGCTCTTGCAGGGCGTCAGTGCTCAGAGCAGACGTGCTGATCACATCACCAACATTGCCAGGTCTGCTTTCCACATGTATATCTACCATTTTTTTCACAGCTAAATCATTTCCCTCCAAATAATTTCAGAAATGCTTTAATGTGTGGCTGATTTGATTTGTTTGGCCTTCACAGGTACCTGTACCACAGCAGCTCTAACCCTGCTGCTGCTTTCCAGAGTGCCAAGATCCTGCGCCGTATCGCACGCTACCCAAACATTCAGGCCAGACTGGTTGGAGACTTCACGCATGATCAGAGTAAGAGACCTCACACTGTCTATAGGTTGTTGGAGTTGTTTAAATATGTTTTGTTGAATAACTGTTTTGTAATGAGCAGGCAGTGAGTGAGAAGTTGATGGCTGGTTTTGTGGAGTGTCTGGACAGTGAGGAAGCTCAGGAGGGAGTGAGCGCAGATGGTGAGTCCTTAAAAATCTGAAAATGGGCATATGTCATCATGTTTAAAGTAGCATCTAACACCCCCTTTCCTTGGTTCAGACTCGGACCCTGAGAAACGGGTGGCCCGGATCCGTCATGAAACCCAGATCCACATCCTGAACCTTCTGATTACCTCTCTGGACCTAAAGGGCCCCAACCTGGGCCTGTATCTTTTAGGCTATGAAGTGAAGAAGCCAGTTTCCTCCACTGAACCTGCAGGACCCAGGTAAGATCTCAAATGCAGAACCTCACACATACTATGCTATGCGTGAAACATGAAATATTTGTTCCTTATTGTCATGTTTCCATTAATAAGGTGTTCTTGGCTGTCCACGGAGCTGCCTACATGCTATCCTCAGTCTGCTCCAGAGGGGCTGTGAGTGGCGTTCTGGACCTGTGCTCATCAAACAGGCCCCTCAACTAGCTGAACTCTGCTACCAGGTACATACACCATGTAGCTCCGACTACAGTGTTCTTCTGCAAGACACGTGCAGTTTATTTATTGACGAACGTAGACGTCACGCGCATCACACTCTGATTACGAATTCACGAATTAAGGCATTTAAAAATGAAAATGTCTCACGAAACAGCGTGCTCCTTCATCTTTTCAGCAGTTAGATGAGATTAATCGTTCGAACTGAGGAAAAGGAAATTATTATAAAATGCAGAAGGTCAGGATCGTGTGAGATTTTTGATTTTTGTTACAATTATAAACTTTGATAATGAAAAATCTGTATTATCTTATTATAATACTCTAATATTTTAAAATGTAAAGCATACATTTGAATGTTCAATGATTTAAAAGATAGAAAGATGATGCTGATAGAAAGATGATAACAGACAGACAGACAGACAGACAGACAGACAGACAGACAGACAGACAGACAGACAGACAGACAGACAGACAGACAGACAGACAGACAGACAGATAGAATATGATTCAAATGTAAATAGATTGTATAGAATTCATAGATAGAATATGATTCAAATGTAAATAGATTGTATAGAATTTAACTGTAAAACGCTTAAAATTACAGATTAAAATTACTGTCCAAAATCCTGAAATTTTGCAATGATTATTAATATATTACAGTTGTGTTTATGCTGCAACCCAGAAATCCTTTGCTAGCTTTGGTCCATTAAATCCACTATTCATCAGCATGCATTGATTAATCCCATGGCATGTAGCAAAAAAAAAAAAAGGTGCGACAAAATCATATGCTGGTGCGACCAACTGAGAAAGTTGGTAGCACCAGTGCAACCAGTAGAAAAGTTAGTCTGGAGCCCTGAGTGCTGCCACTAACAACTAATTATCTAACGACTAATCTTTCAATTATTTTTCGATTAGTCAACTAATCTAAAAGACAAAAAAAATTGGTTTGTCATTTCGTTGTGTCCATTTTATTTTGATCTCAGCTAAAGGGCCAAAATATAAAATGTCAACTGTTGAAAACATGCATTAACAAGCTAAGCGTAACTATCTGCATTTCCAATAGGCTATACTATATTAGTTATATATCTTATCCTAATTTAATCCTCTATTAACAAACGTGTATGTATTCACTACTTAAATCAGCTCTTTGTTCTGCCTTGAATACATTATTAGCTTACTGTACATTTTTATATGTACATTTCTGAAACGCATAACTGATAAAATCACTCTGAATTGTAGGCTAAAGTAGATGCAATGCATGCATTTTCTGTAAAGCTGCTTTGAAACAATATGTATTGTGAAAAGCGCACAAATAAATTGGAATTGATTTGATAGTCAGTCTGGACTAGCCGGCTTAGCTTTGACTAATAATGAATCGGCGCTGAAAGCAGGCATGCTTTTGAAAAGCATATACATGCGTTTACACTTGCGTGACATATGGCGGGCTCGTGCCGCAGTTCGCATGAATGTAAAAAGCAACACAAAATCAAGGGTGCGCACTTGTTCAGGAAGTAAACTGAGCTGCGCATGCGTTTTAGCTAATTATGTAACACATGTAAGGGATGATAGTGTTAATGATTTACTTTGGATACGAGTGAGTCAAAAAATTTTGCACAAATTTCAACAACAGTCTCCTCAAAAGAGTATGTTTGCAAGCAGCAGAAGCCCACCTTATGCAACACATGCACCTGTGTTGTTCACTCAAATGCGCATAATAGTACAGAATTAATAAAAAAAATATATTGACCCGCGTTCTGTTTTCTTCTATCATGCGGTGTGCATGTTTGCGATGGTGTAAGATGCACACAAACACACCAGTGTTTGATAGAATTAAGTGGAGTGTAAAACCAGACCAACACTGCGGGGTGCCGGGAACAGTCGCGCTTGGGCTCAGACCATAGCAAACGAGCCCAGTGTAAATCAGTGAATTTAAATGTGCTTACAAAAAAAAATGGCTGAAGTGCTCTGGGTTGTCCAAATTTGTAATTTGTTCAGTCACATTACATCCAGTTTTTGCTTTTTAGATTTGATCGTTTACTAAGCAATGTTATCATGTACTTATTTTGTATTTTTAGTTGTATTTTTTAGTATGGATTTTAGTACTGCTTACATATTATATTAGATAATATAACAGTACATTACATCTTAAAAAGTCTTAATTTGAAAATAAATAAATAATAATAATATATTTGTGTTTATGTATAATATTTTAATAATATGTAATATATCTTGTGTGTGTTCGTCCTAGGTAATCTATCAGTTGTGCGCGTGTCCTGGACACTTCTGGGCCCACCATGCGATACCTCAGGACCAGTCAGGACTTCCTGTTCTCTCATCTGCAGCACTTGCCTTTCATATTATCAGGTCTGCTGCCTGTCTGCAGTCTTTGTTTTTATTTATTTTGTGTGTCCATAAAATCCAGTAGAAGATGTACACTACCGTTCAAAGGTTTGGGGTCAGGAATAATTTTTGTAAAAATAATTATCACTTTTATTTTGCAAGGATGCATTAAATTGATCAAACGTAGCAGGAAATACATTTATAATGTTACCGAAAGTTTTCCATTTCAAATAAATGCTTTTCTTTTGATCTTTCTATTAATCAAAGATTGCTAAAAAAATGTATCCGTTTCCTCAAAAATGTGTTTTCTACATTGATAATAATAAGAAATGTTTCTTGAGCACCAAATCAGCATATAAGAATGATTTCTGAAGGATCATGTGACACTGAAGACTGGAGTAATGAGGCTGAAAATTCAGCTTTGCATCACTGGAATAAATTACATTTAAAATATATTCAAATACAAAACAGTTATTTTAAGTTTTAATAATATTTCACAATATTACTGTTACTGTCTTTTTCATCAAATAAATGCAACCTTGAAGATAAGAGACTTTTTTCAAAAACACATTTGTATTTTTAAACCTAAACTTAAGAACGGTAGTGTAATATCCATTTTAAACATGACAAAGGGAGTAAAACAGCCTCTCAGAAGTGTTGTGACGTGTAGTAGCCCATCCAGACACCTTTTTTATCTTTGATTTGTAACCAACTTATCATAATTTCACATAAAGGAAGGATAGCAACAACTGTTAATGCCTCTGATTGATTCCATCTTTATGTCCCACAGAGAATGAGATTGCTGCTCTGTCTCAGATGTCCTGGTTGATGAAGACAACAGCCATTGAGCTCAGAGTGACCTCACTGAACCGCCAGCGCTCACACACGCAGAGACTGCTCAACCTCCTCCTCGATGACCAACCACACACATTACACACAGGTATGTATGAGTTCCCAGAGTTCCTTATGATGACTAGCCAGCCGCACTGAGAGTAAATGCATTCATTGTATCTGTAGCAGATGGAGAGACAGGCATGGAGGAGGAGAGTAGATCAGTCAGCGGTTTCCTGCACTTTGGCACTGTCTCCAAAGGTAAGGGAAAGTCTGACCGCCCATTTAGCAAAGGAAGGCACCGTCTGATTTAGATTATATTTAGTTAACCATTCATTGGTTTTTGGTGATTTCAGTACGCAGGAGGCTGCTGAGCGTTTTGGATGCCATAGACTTCAGTCAGGAGGCCCCGGAGCTTCTGCAGCTGGACTTCTTTGAGCGTGCTCAGATAGAACAGGTCATCACCAACTGTGAACATGTCAATGAGCAGGGACACACGGTCTGCAACGTCAAGGTATGCGGATGGCTCACCAATCTGAATGCGCTTGAGCTCACACTGTAATTTGTTGTATTTTAAAAAACATGGAATTAATTCTTTCATTGCTTCATCATGTTTCAGTTGCTCCGCCGAGTTTTAGTTGCAGAGATCAATGCACTGCAGGGCATGGCGGCCATTGGGCAAAGACCACTGCTGATGGAGGTGAATGCATCTCTGTTATTTGAAGGCAAGAGATTCAAAAAATGTGTTTCCTGGTACTGATTCTTTCATGGTCTCTGTCGGTATCAGGAAGTGAACTCAGTCCTGCAGCAGGTGGTGGAGAGGAACCGTGTGCGGCGTAGTCTCAGTGCCAAGCGTCACGCTCTGCAGAGCTGGAGGAGTCTGGTAGAGACCATCCTCACGGCCTGTCCTTCAGAGCTCATCCCAGCTGACCAGCGCCAGCTGATCATCAGAGACCTGCTTTTGGACCTGCACGACAAGGTAGGACAACAGATGGAAAGGAACTGAGTGTGTTTTTTCCATAGACTTTAAAAAATATAGACAAAGCGTCTGTGACGCCACCCATAGACTCTCTGAAGAACGGGTTTGAGGCCGTTTATGGGGTGTATGGGCGGCGCCATACTGGAAAATCTTGGGAAATTCAAAATACAAAAGTTTAAATATCCGATACTGAAATATCTGAACGATACAAATACTAATTTCCGAAGTATCGATACTAGCCGAGCGGTCACTTTCAGTTTCACTTCTCTCCAAAGGCACGTTGACAAACACCACACATCACGCACTCGTCTCATTTGCTCTGGTTAAGTAGCAAAAGTAGTAGGGGTGTAACGATTTTCGAACCGAACCGAAACCGCGATACTGAACTCACGATTCGAATCGCGATACTGTCATTGCGTACCGAACACGCCCCGCTCCGCCCCCTACCCCGGCCCCGCCCAATGGACCTCATGTCTTATGTAAACAGTACACAATGAATTCAGTTTTGTAGCCTAACCACCATTAACATCAAATAACAAGCTCCGTGTTGTGTTACTTTCGATAATAAGCAAGGTGTAATCTTTCAGATTCTGTCTATTTGATCACGAAATTCAAACAATAAATGGCGTTTTGGCGCTCTTTGATGTGACGTGACAGATCGCTTACTAGGCTCCTCATTTCGAGCGGCAGCGCGGCGCGAGTAAACGCGATCATCTCTTCCTCAGTTACAGAAAAGACACCTGAAGGTATGTTGAAAGATACAGTATACTTACTGAAAGGCATCATAACTCATGTAATCGCTCAATCAGTGTTTCAGCAGCGGAAAGACGTCAATAAAACAGCAAAGCTTTAGCTTGTCACTAGCATTATATTTACCTCAGCCGGCAAGTGATTCAGTGTCCACAACTTCCTATAAATGAACCTTTGCACTAAATAAATGCACTATGTTAGCCTGTATATTATATTTTACTTAACCTGTTAATGATATCTTGATTATTTAATTTATGTTTAAAATATCTTTCATGAAAATGACAACTGTGTAAATTATTAGAGTAAAAACACAAGTTAATGTAAAAACTGCCTTATGTTCAGTTTACATGTTTTCATACAATGTGTTGTGTGTTGATTATTATATCTAAAAAATAAATGACATCTGAATTTAGGTTAAAAGTCTAGGCTACAACATTTAATGTTATAGTAATGTGCAGCCTTCAATATAGTTCACAGCATTAGCAGATTTTTTTTAATCCTTGTGAAATGTTTAATTGTAACTGAATTAATTTAAAGACAAAGACCTTTTCTTTCATTAAACCACTGTCTAAAAAAAAGCCATTTTAGCTTTTCTAAACCGAACAGAACCGAACCGAGACGTCAAAACCGTGGGAAAACCAAACCGTCAGTTTTGTGTATCGTTACACCCTAAAAAGTAGGGATGCAAATTATCGATTAATTCATTAATCATTAATTGATTGACCTTATCGATTGATTAACGATTAACTGATAAGCTGATATTTTCCTGAGAATGTACATTTCTTACTGTATCAATAGTGTCTTTAACATAAAAAGCAAAAATTGCTTATAAACTGAATACAAATGCATGTTATATTGCTCAAATGGTGTTTTATTGTAACAGTTGGGATATGGTACAGAGTAGCATTTATGTAGTTTAACAAAATAAATTATGCACTGAAAATGTAAATACATAAAAAATATTTGTGCACTGGCTCACCTGTTTCAAACATTAAGCAAGATAAAATGAATGTTAATAAAAAGTCATATGGGTATGCTTAGCCTTAATATATTAAGTCTATATATAATAATCTATCTGGTAAACTACTTGGATGAAAAAAAAATGAAACATTAGTAGCAGCACTTATAATCCCAATTGGTCTGAGAAAGGTAACAGTAAGATTACTAGATCTGGAAATGTCAAATATAAAACTGAAGGGATGTCAATTTTCACATAATTCCCATGATCGATGTCATTTATTAAATTAACGATCAATTAATGGTCTGCTGCAGAGGGTGGAGTATGACCAACAGCTGGACAGGGTCTCTGCAAATACTGCTCAAAATGCTATTTTCCTCACCAAATTAAAGAGAATTGTTTTTAATCTAAATAAAGGGCTAAAATAAAGGGCTTTAATCTAAAAAAAAGAGTGTAAAATGTTTCAATATTATAGATAATTAAATTTAATTATATAATAATCAAATATTACGACTCAACGTGTCACCTCACCAACGTGACGTGCTTGTCAGAATATGTTGTGGACGCGCACTGAAAACAGCAACCAAACCCAATGAATTCACAACGATTTAATAAAATAGTGTTCTGATGTTATCTAAGCTGACAGTCACAAATGAATCATCGTTATTATTAGTAATAGTGCATTGCTGGTTGAGCTGCGCGTGCTGAATGAATAACCACTGAGCACTTTCGTTATTTAAATCAAAGAAACACAACCGATATGAGATTAGTCAGATATACAAAATGAACATAATATTACAAATAATATCTTCACAAAATGACGTGAATGCACAAGTGAACTTGAACCAAGTTACGTGCCATTCAGAATGACTGAATGTTGTGCACGCGCTCTTTTTGGAACAACGCGACAGGGCAACTAAACCCAAATTATTCACCACATTTTATTACAATATTGTTCTCTTTATATGTTATGTAATATGACACTCCCAATAGTCATTAATCGTGCATTGCCGTTTGAGCTGCGCACGGTATAGATCACACTTCAATTTTTAACAAAATGCATCCAATATGAGATAAATCAGATATAGACGTACACATAATAAACTATTACAACTTACATTTGCATAAAAAAGGCTGCGAATACACACGCAAACGTAGTCATGATGAAGTCCAAACATAACTCCAGTGTGCTCGCTTACATGTTTTGCAGTTGAGCAGCAGGCACGCGCATAGACCTGATTAATTGATAATGGATAAGTTTGATCGATTAATGTATTATCGACAATTAATCGATAATCGGTTAATCGTTGACATCCCTAAGCAAAAGTGAAGTTAATGTTCGGAGAATAGTGCGGACATTACACATCTTTTTTCAAGTTCGAAATATCCCGACCTGTAAACAGAGTCGGTAAGCAGGCCTGTGTCTATTGAATCCTTGCATTGACAGCCTGTACTCGGTGCCAATATTTAAAGTTGATCAAAGAACAAAGGATAAAGAAAATCACTCGTTGAACTTTAACAGTATGCCTAAACTTAATATTGTGTGCCTGTTGTTTGGCGCTGACTGCTCCAACGGCAACATGAGTCTGTGTTGGACTGTGTATGCGACTTTGAGATGCGTTACCTGTCAAAGATCATTTATCACTTTCGTAATTCTGCTAAACATTTTTTCTTGGATTTCTTGATTTTTATCTTTTCATTCTGCAGATGAAAAAAATAATCCTGTTAATTCAGAATAGCAGAGACATCCAATATTTTATTATGGTTTAGTATAAAATTTCATCAGAAAAGTAACTTTACCCATTTCTGAATATTAATTTAAATGTTGGACATAATAAACAGGCCTTCTAAAAAAATAAAAAACATGACCATTGTAATTAAAATAAAAATTTCGTTATATTGCAAACGGATGAAGAAATTGCGTTGCTTTGAATATCTCATGAACGCGTTCAGAGTTTGCAATGTTGGGAGGTCTGTTACAGTAGATATCAAGCGTTATACTTTGCTTTAGATTACTACATGAACAAAAATAAATAAATAAAATACCCAAATATAATTATTAGTAACTTCTGTTTCTAAATAAATAAAGCAGTAATTTTTATTAAGCGGATTAAGGAGACCTTGGAACTCTAAAACCAGAAGGTTTTTGCTCATGCATAACAAAACAATTGGTTTTAATCCCTAATTAAAGACAAATAAAATAACAAATATATTATAGTTTAAATACAAGTTTTAAAAAAGCGCACGTTATAATTAGGAAATTAACTAATCATTAAATCAGTCGATAACGCTAGAAAAAAAAAGAAAAGAAAAGAAAGAGATCGGACCTTATGAAAAACAAATAAGCATCTGTCACCTTGACATCAACACGCATTCACTGTTCTTACAATCATCAAGTTTGGTTCTGTTCTGTTCAGTTGTATTCAATATTGTAGGCTATTCATTTCTCCTCGCAAAACGAAATTCGTTTCAAACACATATAGGCGATTCGATAAGAACAGTGTGGACATTTTTAGCAAAACTAACAACAAAGCTAATGATTTATGCTCGTTCAAGCTCAAACTAATCGAAGTTAAACCTTTAACGTGCCAATCATTAAATTAAACTAACGTTAGCTGAATTCCTGGCTATCATTAGATAAAGTGCAGCCAGACTCAATGGGGCTGTTTACACCTGCCACTTCATGCGTTTTCTCAGATCGGATAGCTATCTGATTTATCAAAACGATTCCATTACACCTGGGGCCGTATTCACAAAGAATTTTATCTTACCACTAGGAGTACTCCTAAATTCGCACTAAAATATTTTAGCTAGGAGTTTTCTCTTAAAAGTTATTCACAACGCCTTTCAGACCTACTCTTAGTAAGGAAAAATTACAACTCTAAACTAAGAGTGAGTCTTCGTTGCTATGGATGACGTCAATTTTCATGCACGAGCTTCCTCGCAATGATCATGGTGATTGGTTGCTAGATGACAGGGCCATCATTCGGAACATAACACAGCAACAAATCATGGAATTACGACATCTAAATAGGCCTATGTCTGTGTCTTACACAAAATAATAATACAGAAAAAAAGTAATGTCATCGAAATGCATAGGCTATATAATGACATGTTTGTGCAGGCCTAGTGAAGTGTAATTCTAAAAAGGCAGAGAGAGAAAAGTCATGAATGAAATTATTCGAGGTAGCCAAAGGGCCTGCAGTGTTCACTTATCGCGTCTTTTGCTCGCTCAAGTTCGTTATTTTAAATGTAGGCGTGCGATGTGTGCGCCTGTTTTTTCCAAGCGCGTCCGTATGTAGCGGTGCGCGTGACAAAAACGAACCGGAGCGCAACCGCCGGGAGAATGCCGCGCGCCTTGCGCTTTTAGGCGCTATATATGTGAATGGTGCCTAATGCACTAATGAAAACTTTAACTTGCCTAATAATGAAAAACAATACTTGCATTAACACGTGCTTGGTTAATTGACATTCTTTTAGCCTAACTAGACTATTTAAAGCAAGGACATGTTGCTCATATTGAAGTAATGTAATAGTTGAATGACGGTGGATTATGAACTCGCCAAAATGGAAAAGAAAGCAACTGGACGCAGGATCAGTTACTGCTGCTGGCCCAGTTGGGGCTAGAAAAATTAAAAAAATAAAATAAAAGTGAAATTCGGCATTGGGATTTGAAGCAAAACTAAGCATGAGACATGGGAGCGGATTTGTTTGTAGATCGATGCAGCATTCCCGCTTGTGTTCGCGGACCACGGACGACCGCGAGAGGCGCTGGTATGCTCTACAATCCTTTGTGAATTGGTCTTAGTGAGTTAGGAGTCCTTTCGACTTCTTTTAAGCTGTCCCAGACTTATGTGCTACTTTTAGGTCTAAAATGCTTTGTGAATTACTCTTAGTGAAAAAAATTTCTAAAAAAAAAGAAAATTTCTTAAAAAAAGTCCTAAAGTTAGGAGTGACATGCCCATTATTTTTAGGAGTTGCTCCTAAATTTGCCAGTTAGGAGCTACTTTTAGCCTTAAAATTCTTTGTGAATACGGCCCCTGGTCACATAAATGTGTTTTTGTAAAACGGATATAGCCTAAATCCAATCTTCAACCCGCGCTATATACAGATTTAATGAAGTGCACGTGCACCGAAAGCAACAGATGAGCTGCATTTTATTGATCATCATCAGCTAATTTCAAAATCAGCAAAGATAACAATAAGAGAGAGCGTCAACCGCCTGGTGGTAAGATCATTTCGTTTCTTTACTTTTAATGAAGATTTAAGATTCTGCGACTTACTTTCACTTGATTTGCGATAGATTGCGGCGCATTGGCTTAGATCAGGGTTTCTCAACTCCAGTCCTCACGACCCACTGCTCTGCATATTGTGTATGTCTCCCTTGTTTAACACACCTGATTTCAGATCCTCAGCTCGTTAGGATAGATGTTAGAGTCTATCCTAACGAGCTGAGGAATCTGAATCAGTGTGTTAAACAAGGGAGACATACACAATATGCAGAGCAGTGGTCGCGAGGACTGGAGTTGAGAACCCCTGGCTCAGATGCTCAGCTGCTTATCTGAGGTGATTAGTGTGGAGTTGCGCCGTATCTGACTAAAATAACATGACAAATGGCCTATAACACGCGGTGGGGCGTGTTGGGGGGCGGGGCTTGGGTAGACGATTTAATCGGATATCGCGATATTGTTTAAGGTGATTATCGATAAAATATTTTTGACATATCGCCCAGCCCTACTACACACCACAAGCGAGCAAGTTCGGAGAATAGTGCGGACATGCATTAAAAACTAGGGATGTCCCGATCCGATACTCAGGATTGGTATCTGCTCCGATCCTGCCATTTTTTGCGGGATCGGGTATCGATAGACGAGGCTGATCCACATCCGATATTGTGCGTATAGTATTATGTTATTATTAATCCCCACAGAAGGCACAAAAACATTCTAAAGTACCATAACGTTTTCGTGCACTCTATTATAAGTGTTCTGAAGCCATTATGTGAGAGAGAAATTAATATTTAAGTCATTAAATTCAAGAACACGTAAACTTTTCCCTCTCGCGGCTGTCAGTCATTCTCCATTCAGCACTCAAACAGCGCGTCGCGTTCGGTTACAGTCAATGATGAAACTATCTTCAAGATGATTCAATGTTAATACTATTATACTTTATCTGTAGATAAAGGTCTATGTTTTCGCATAAAACAACATTATCTTGCTGGACTTTATTGCTGTAACTTAATTGTGTTACTTTCTACCAGGAGTCGGACGCTGTCGGTTAAATCACAACACTAGAGTCAGAGCACTATTGCTCTTCACGCGCACAGTCACTGAAATTTAAAACTGTTAAAAGAAAAGGCTCAATAAACTATTGTATAGATAGATACTGTATAATACACTGTCCATCAATATGTATTTCCTTTGTGCTTTGCACTTTTCAAAGCGGACTCGACGCGCAGCGTACATCCCATAGGGTGCATACTCGGCTGCGAGCTGTAACTCCACGTGGTTTCAAGCACATCATTCTGCGCTCGGGATGCACATAAGCGCTTTGTGCTGCACTGTGTGTGTTGGAGTGATTCATATCATAATGCAGTGACGCAATTAAAGATTCTTAACATTAATAATTATTAATGTTGCTGCCTCATTAAATAGCTGTGCTATACACTTAGAACATGTCTCAATTTTAAAATTCTAAAATAATTATCTTTTTCATTTTTGTTATATTGTTTTTCATGAATGTATTTTACCACAATACAAAGAGCAATATGTATTATTCACTAATCTAGTTTATAATAGCATTTTTTGTCATAGATTATGATCATATATTTTGGGGATTTGTTGTTTATCTTTATAATGAGGCTGTCTGTATTAAGTAGATTGTGTTTAACACACACAAGAGTGATAATCAGTTTAACACACAGTTATAGAAATTCTACTTGCTTTAAAAAAAACTGTACTGGTATTTACAATGTAGAATACTGCTGTTTAAATTGTTTTAACTTTAAACCTGTTGGTAGCTAGCTATCTTTAAGTAGCCTACTGAAGTACCAGTATTTTCTTTTATTTCTTATATATATATATATATATATATATATATATATATATATATATACACTCACCGGCCACTTTATTAGGTACCCCATGCTAGTAACGGGTTGGACCCCCTTTTGCCTTCAGAACTGCCTCAATTCTTCGTGGCATAGATTCAACAAGGTGCTGGAAGCATTCCTCAGGGAGTTTGGTCCATATTGACATGATGGCATCACACAGTTGCCGCAGATTTGTCGGCTGCACATCCATGATGCGATCTCCCGTTCCACCACATCCCAAAGATGCTCTATTGGATTGAGATCTGGTGACTGTGGAGGCCATTTGAGTACAGCGAACTCATTGTCATGTTCAAGAAACCAGTCTGAGATGATTCCAGCTTTATGACATGGCGCATTATCCTGCTGAAAGTAGCCATCAGAAGTTGGGTACATTGTGGTCATAAAGGGATGGACATGGTCAGCAACAATACTCAGGTAGGCTGTGGCGTTGCAACGATGCTCAATTGGTACCAAGGGGCCCAAAGAGTGCCAAGAAAATATTCCCCACACCATGACACCACCACCACCAGCCTGAACCGTTGATACAAGGCAGGATGGATCCATGCTTTCATGTTGTAGACGCCAAATTCTGACCCTACCATCCGAATGTCGCAGCAGAAATCGAGACTCATCAGACCAGGCAACGTTTTTCCAATCTTTTATTGTCCAATTTCGATGAGCTTGTGCAAATTGTAGCCTCAGTTTCCTGTTCTTAGCTGAAAGGAGTGGCACCCGGTGTGGTCTTCTGCTGCTGTAGCCCATCTGCCTCAAAGTTCGACGTACTGTGCGTTCAGAGATGCTCTTCTGCCCACCTTGGTTGTAACAGGTGGTTATTTGAGTCACTGTTGCCCTTCTATCAGCTCGAACCAGTCTGGCCATTCTCCTCTGACCTCTGGCATCAACAAGGCATTTCCGCCCACAGAACTGCCACTCACTGGATGTTTTTTCTTTTTGGACCATTCTCTGTAAACCCTAGAGATGGTTGTGCGTGAAAATCCCAGTAGATTAGCAGTTTCTGAAATACTCAGACCAGCCCTTCTGGCACCAACAATCATGCCACGTTCAAAGTCACTCAAATCACCTTTCTTCCCCATACTGATGCTCGGTTTGAACTGTAGGAGATTGTCTTGACCATGTCTACATGCCTAAATGCACTGAGTTGCCGCCATGTGATTGGCTGCTTAGAAATTAAGTGTTAACGAGCAGTTGGACAGGTGTACCTAATAAAGTGGCCGGTGAGTGTATATATATATATATACAGTAGTGTTTGAATAAAGGGTGGCAATCTTTCATAATCAACAGTTGTTGTGGACTATATACTGAAGGTATATTTGAAGGGGCTAATTGAGAAAATTGCTATATTTTTATTAGTTTAAAAATAAAATAAAAATATCGGATTAATATCGGTAAAAACCAAAGCTGCGGCATCGGTATCGGTATCGGAAGTGAAAAAGTGGTATCGGGACATCCCTATTAAAAACACACCGCGAGCAGACATCTCGGAGAATAGCGCGGACACGCGTGACACACCACGAGCGAGCAGAGTCGGAGAGTAGCGCGGACACGCGTTTAAAACACACCGCGAGCAGGCATGCCGGAGAATAGCGCCGTCACGCGTTTAAAATACACAGAGAGCAGGCATGTCGGAGATTGAAAACAGACTTAACAGGCTCCAGAGGTACTATTTAGCAGCATATACTATGCTCAGCATCAGGGCCCGGGGTGTTTATTGTTTGGACATACCTGCCCCACTTCTAATTAAAATCGTATCACTAACTCTTTTCATTTACCTTTTCTGAAACATTAACCAAGATGGCCTATTGTTGTTGATATGAGTCTGTGTTGTCTAGTTTTTTTTCACAGTTTTCTTAAAGTTAACATAATCTGACTGAGGAATCTTAGACAAGTAAATATTGTAACTGTGGTCAAATGTAAATTAGCTTGTGCCTATTTAACTTTATTGTTTTATTCTGCAATTTGCCTTCATTAGCAATTATCATCAATTTGATTACACAGATACTAATTAAACTAAACAGACAATGGCATCTCTTAATTTAATAATTAAATGCCTTTAACTGAAAATTAAATGTTTAATCTTATTATTATACATTACTGACACTCTATCCTCCAATTTGATACTGTTAAGTGTTTTTATGTTACAGTACATTTTAATCTTTGATAACTCAGGACATTTTTGTTAATGTAAAATATACTCATTGTCATGTTCTAGACTTGTTATATTTAGCTTTAAATGCAAAAAAAATCCCCCTTAATATTGTGGCAGTTTTTTCTCTGTGGTATCGAAAATGGTATTGAATATCGATATTTTCAAGGTATTCGAAGTTAGAAATTCTAGTATCGTGACAACACTAGCCGAGACGTCAAATTCACTTGGCGCAGCCCGTTATCAGCTGTCAATCAAAGTTAACAGTCCTTATTTGTCATACATTTTATATCTAAATACGATCTAAACTAACAAGTTAGAAAAAAATTCACCCCCTCACAATTGTCAGGCACACTGAACACATTGAAGATTACAATAAAAGTCCATGGGACCAAACTGTAAACATATGAATTTATGCTGTGAAAACGGAGATTTTAACATGACGTCTATGGATATTTGCTCCCTTTTGGGACTGCCCTCAAGCGGATTTGAGATGTATTGCAGTTTAACGCACTTCCCAGTAGGCTTCATCTTTCAGATTAGAATGTTGCCGCTTGGTTTTTACGCTGATTTGCTTTAATTTTTGAGCTTCGAAGCTTCGGTAGTAATGAACATCGAATATTCGAAGCTTTTGAATCTCTATATGGTGCAATATAGACAGGCGAGACGTGACACGTTCAGAAAACTACAGAACAGCGCGAGCGGAAGCGGCGCGCCTCACACGAGCAGAACGTATGCTCCAAGAACGGACACTGCAAAACACACACGTCTGTTAACTTATAACTGACTAACAAATAACTGACAAAGTAGGGTAGATTTAAATACATAAGTGGCGCGCGCCTCACGCGTGCAGGGAATATGCTCCGAGAACGGACACTGCATTAGTGATATAAAATACACACACAGGCCGCCTCCATCAAATTTCGTGACGCCTCCGGCTCTTGACTCAAACAAATGCTCAGATACCCTTTCCCCATCGTTACCGTTCTGTTGCGGGTTCCCATGTCCATTCTCAAATAGGCTATAGTTTGCCGATAGTGCGGATCGGCGGGCAGGGCAGGCCAAGTAATAAAACATTCCAATTAATCAAAGGTGGATGACAGATGAATCATTATAATGTGTTGAGTTTAATAAGAAACAGAAACTCTCATCACGGTAAAACGCAATGAATGTGTGTCTTTCACTTTCGTTTTCAACAACGTAGCCTAATTCTATTCAGGGAAAACCAATGATGGAAAATATATCAGGCCGCAGGCGGGTCTGAACATTATCTTTTGTTATGTCGAGAACAGCGATTCTCTGTTCCCAGGTCTGTTAACTTATACTTCACTAACAAATAAGGGTAGATTTAAATAAAGAAGCGGCGCGCCTCACGCGAGCAGGGATTACATGCTCCGAGAACTGACACGTACTGCATTTGTGTCTTAAAACACACAAACACAGGTCTTTTAACTTAAGCAATATTTTTAATAAGGTATAGTCTTCTCACTAACAAAGTAGGGTAGATTTAAATGAATAAAAATGAAATTTAATGGATAAAAACGAAATTTAAATAAATAAAACAAAAACAACTCATTTTAAATGTATAAAAACGAAATTTAAATAAATGAAAACGAATAACTTAGGCCTAAATATAGAAAAACGGAATAAAAAAACCGAAATTGTGACGTGAGGTCCCAGTAAAATCTCAAAGTCTCGCAGTAGATTCATTTAGATTGATAATAACGGATATAAAGGATAAGACAATAAGATTTTCCCACAATGTCAAAGCAATGCAGTTTAACCCAAAATACATACAAGTGCAGGCATGCACTTCTGTCCATACAAACTCCGCTGTTTTCTCCGCTGTTCTGCACTCTAGCCAGAGAATACTCCCGTTGCACTTTCAGTAGTCCAAGAAGTAGCAAATATATTTATAAAATAGCTATAGCGAAGTTTTATGTTAAGTGTTATATTTCACCAGATTTTATACTGTAAAACATATTCAAGCACCGAATGAGAACGTTTTGAGTGGGATGCCAGGTGTAAAAAAAAACAAAAAACGATTATTCGAATGTCACATTTTCAAATCGAATACCAACCCACCGAACGAATATTCGAATATTCTGGTCCAGCCCTAGCTTATAGTTGATGCTTTTATCCAAATGTGGAACAGGAATTTGACTTGCCTTCTCTCTCTTTTCTCTCAGGTGTTATCGGAAGATGCTGCAGGTGAATTGATGCCGATTGTAGCTGGGGCTGTCTTCACATTAACAGCACACCTCAGCCAATCAGTTCTGTCTGAGCAGCAGGGGGCGGGGCCAGAGGGTGGTTCTGGATCAGGATTTGCTTCGATCGCTGAACTCCGCTCTTCACCTCATTCTGAGGAAGCTGCTGGATTTTATCTTGTGCACAGGTTAGAAGGGTCACATTAAGGCTAATCAGCTGTTCTAGGTAAATTAATTCCACCATGTTAGAGGTTAAATGGTTAACCTTCTTGTTTTACGCCCTGGTGTTTGTTTACATCAAGGTGGAGGTTTCCAACGTCTACGGGCTCACCTTTATGGCGCTCTCTCTACCTACCTGCAAATTGCCCAGAAACCTGACGAGCCTGAGACACTGCAGACAGGTATATAAGAACATTATATAGTATAGGATATTTTATTCACATACAAATACACTTCTAGACAGCATTTTTGGCCATCATGATTGCCTCAGACGGTAGCATTATTTAGCTACCTACAATATAAATATTTAAATATATACATTTTATATATAATTTTTTTTAATAAATTGAGAGATCACGTTCACACTGCATCTGCCTATGAAAAGCATTTCGGCTTTAACATATTCATAACAATATTGTGTAATGTATGCTAATATACAAATAGTATAATATAAAACTGAATTTGCAGGTACATCCATGTGGGAGCGTTTGACTGCCCCTGAAGATTGTTTCTCCAAGCTGCAGAGAGAGAACCTAGCCATTATTGAGAGCTATGGCACTGCACTTATGGAAGTGGTGTGCAGAGATGCTTGTGACGGCCATGAGATCGGCAGGGTAAGAGAAAATAATCATCATCTTGCTTGGTCAAAGAGGGAACGAGAGGAAGACCTCAAAGTCTATTGAGTTGACTCGAGGACAATCTCTTTTCAGATGCTGGCTTTGGCAGTGTTGGACAGAGTGTTGTCTATAGACAGACAGAGCCAATGGCTGGTGTACCTGTGTAACAGCGGTTACCTGCGTGTGCTGGTTGAGAGCTTGAAACAAGATGATGCCGCCTTGCAAACTCTGCTCACACCTCAGCCTCCACTACTAAAACCACTGTACATCTACGAGTCCAAAATTGCGCTGCTGACCCGTGTGGCTAAGACAGCACAGGGTGCGATGGAGCTTTTGCGCTGTGGGCTGGTCAGTCAGCTGGTGGAGTGTCAGGTGTTTCACATGCTCCCTCAAAACGATGCACTCAGGTACTCTATAATCTAGAGTCCAAGCTATAGATGAACATTTGACTTTCTCTACCCTGCCTTCTTACTCTCTTCATTTCTCTTTCAGAGTGTTTGGGCAGAGAGATCCATCAGGGTTTATTCCTAATCCTCTTGAGAGATACAGACAGATCCTGCTACCTACTCTCAGATTGATGCAGGTCATCTTGACCTCCACCACCACGCAGCACCAGCAGGGGGCAGCACAGGTACTTAAACGTCCATGTAATGATGTCCTCAGAAACAGGCTAAATGCTTAAAGATTTTAGCTAGCGATTGGATAAGTATGTACTTGTATGTAGTACTACATCTCACTGCATACTTAAACCAGTGTTACCCAGCATGTCTATACCACACTATGTTACAGCACAGTATAGGGCTATTTGCAAACAGAAACAAGTCTAATACAGAAAAAGTAATGGCACGTTATTTGTGCGGATTTTGCTTTTCTGATGAGGATGAGTAGTACATGAGTAGAGCGTTTGCATGGGCCGTGAGCAACTAAGCATCAAATCACGCAGTGATAACAGCTAAAGTGAGAGTGAAACCTGAATTTGGCGGCATATGTTTTCTGCTCATATTTTAGCCCGTTTTTCTTTTCGACCAAAAACCTGTGGCCGCAATTTCAGTGCATCCCTAATTATTACAATTAAAAATATACATGCAAGTTATTCCTTCACATGATCTTTCAGAAATCATCTAATATAATAATAAGCTTATTTGGTGCTCAAGAAACATTGTCACAGTTGCTGATTAATATTAATGTGGAAACGATGATACAGTTTTCCAGGATTCTTTGATGAATAGAAATTTAAAAAGAACATGACCCTCCCCTATTTTCCTCCGGTGGCCCTTTCCACAAATATCGAACGGTCCCTAAAATCATTAGTTTGAAATGCTTCATAAACATATGTTGTGTTTTCATTTTATAGGTGCTCCAGTGGCTCATTGTTCACTCTGATGTCATTCATTCAATTCTGCATGGTCAAGATATGAGCATGGGTGCCCTACAGGAACTCTCTCTCCTCACTGCCATCATCAGCAAGACTGCACTGCCAGGTGCTGCAACACTACAGCTGTTTGAAATGCTCCACAAACTGATGCATGACTAATGCTGTGCATGTCAATTTGGTTTTCAGGAGCCCTCGAGATGGGACAGGAAATCAACAGTGCCGTCCTTATGGAATTACAGGGGCACATCGGCAGATTCCAGGTGAAATATTAAAAAAAGAATTTCAAAAAACTCTTTTTAAAGCTACACTGTGTTATTTTTACCCCCATCTAGCGATGAAAAGGTATATGACCATCCAGTAAATTTTAGTTTCTGTTCCTCTCAATTTCGATTTCGTTTTAACTCCTACGGTGGCCAATGTAGTCCAAGATTAACATGGCTTCCAGTTCGAACCTCGTCCATGATTGTTGACTCAAACGTAAATGCGAAAGACAAAGCTTGAATTAACGGGTATGTCCCTCTATGGCTAATGTACTTTCAAGATGGAGGGGCAACATGGTGACCGACATTAGAACCCCTTACCCGTATGTATTTTCAATGGCATATTACGCACTCACGAGAATACTTTATTACTTGAATGAAGTAAATATACATTAATGAGCACATATATTTTTGAAAGAACTAAGAGTTTTTAGCTAAGAATAAACTAAAAAAGTTACACAGTGTAGCTTTAAAGGGGAGAAAATAATAACTAGTTGACTTTAGATGCAAGACAACAACTGTAAGGAAGAAGTCCATTCGCAGTTTTTTTATGATTACATTAGGGCTGTTAATTTTTGGGATGAATGAATTCATTGTTTATTATTCATAGGTTTTCTATTCAATTCAAGAACAATTTTTGCAAATTCAGAACGATTCCAGATGATTCACAATAGTATTCGATGCGATTCAATTAATGATTCAATTCTGCAAGTGCATTCATAGGATTATTTAAATGCTTCCCCTGATGTGTCATAGTCAGTGTGCGAATTACACAGCGACCTTCAGAGTGTCAGAGAGTAGGGGGAAAACAACCAACCTTTTGTTCATTAGATGTTACTGTTAGTTCATGTTAGTAATTATTCTATAATAAATTATCACTTTATTTTAATAGGTTATACAAATTGACATGTAGAAATTTACATATGCTGAGATTTAAAAGGCTTTAAAAGTATTGTTAGATAGTGTTAACCATTGTGTTGGATAGTGTTAATATAAAGGCTACACAACATTACTAGTCTTCCGGGTTCATTAAACACTGGAGAGACTTCCATGGAGAGACTACCCTTGAATTTGATGCACTTTTCCTAAACCGAATCCTAAACTAACTTTTCAAGAGAAACCTTCTTGTGTCAATGAGAAAAATGGGTAACACTTTACAATAAGGTTCATTAGTTAACATTAGTTAATGTATTTACTAACATGAACTAACCATGAGCAATACATTTGTTACTGCATTTGTTCATCTTTGTTAATGTTAGTTAATGAAAATACAGCTGTTCATTGTTTGTTCATGTTAGTTCACGGTGCATTAACTAATGTTAACAAGTTTTTTATCAAGTATTAGTAAATGTTGAAAATAACATTAACAAAGATTAACAAATGCTGTATATGTGCTATTCATTATTAGTTCATATTACCTAATGTAGTTAATTAATGTTAACTAACGAACCTTATTGTAAAGTGTTACCGAAAAATGTTCACAACGTCTCCCTTAATATATGCATGCATTTTAGATATTTTAAAGCATTGAAATCGTAATTTAATTTTGATTCTTAGCATTTTAAATCAGTTATTCCATTTTAAAAATCCATTTTTCAAGATTGATGCATATGTTTCAAGATTGATGCATATGCATCGTCAGAATGGGAACTGGGATCGCCGTTGAGAAACGAGCGAATCGTTACACCCCTAGATGACATCATTAAAGCTGAAAATTCTGTAAATGTGTGAAGTTTACAACATGAGTGACGTTTCCTCTTTCTCCCTCCTTCAGCGTCAGTCGTTGTCTCTGCTCGTGCGGCTGGTGGGCACTGATCGCGCTCGCTACCTGAAGCAGATTGAGGACACTGTTTCCCCTGGCGACCTCGCAGAAAAGAGAGAGGAAATGGAGGTTGCCATGCAACAGGTGATGTCACAGCAAACATAGAGCCCACTTACTTCTCTGTAGCATCTTAAAGTTGCTGATTTAGTAAACACTCATGTGCTTTGACCTGCATGGAGACTCATGATAAATTAAAACATATGTGCAATACGTGTCTGTGCCCAGCATACACTATAAGGCTTTTTACACTTTAAATAGTTGACCTTGGGTCATTCTAAAGATTCCTGGGTCACATTGCTTCACATTTCACACTGCTCATAATTTACCCGGGGTTACCAATTAAAGGGATAGTTCGGCCAAAAATGATATTTAACCCATGTATTACTCACCCTCAAGCTGTTTGAGATGCATATGTCAATCTTGTTTCAGACGAACACATTTTCAGTTATTTTAGAATATGAAAAACGACGCAACATTTCCTACGCTGACGTCCTACCTCGTACGCCGACTTCCATCACCCGTGAACGTGCGTCGATCATTGCCGGAAGTCAGATATTTTTATTTATAAAGTTTTAAATATGTATATTTTTATGACAATACCGCACGGATTACCCTCAGAAGGCCTTTGTTTATCCCACTGGAGCCGGATGGATTACTTTTGTGAAGGATGTATGCACATTTTTGGCACTTGAAGGAGCTGGACCCCATTTCTTCACATTATATCCACTGAAGGGTCTAAGACATTTTCTAAAATAACTGAAACCTCTAACCGTGCAGACCTCTAACCTGGTGTTAGAGGTCTGCAAAAAGTGAAATCTGTCAACACTGATTGCCCAAAATCTGCAGACACGCAACTTGTATCAAAAGACTGCAGATAAGGGCAAAAATCTGGGAATAAGTTGAGTAGTTTATCTCAGCCTTTAGATGTTTCACTCTGATGTGTATTGTGTTATTTCTCAGATTTGTGCTAATATTATGGAGTACTGCCAGACACTACTGCTGCAAAGCTCAGCTGAAGCCCAGTTCTCTCTCTGCCTGTTCAGCCCATCAGCAAGTGAACCAGCAGGTTGGTCTTTGTGACTGTTCAGTGTCTGTCTATGTTGAGAAAATACTGGCTGGCTTCTGTAAACCTAACTGTGCTCTTTCCTGTGAATCAGATGTGTCCGTTCCCTCTGCGCGGGTGCCCAGTTTGGGATTGGTTCTGCTCCTACTGAAGAACAGCGCCACTGACTTCTTCCGATACCATGACAGCCACAGACAGAGCCTGAACAAGCTAGAGCGAGTGGAACAGCTTCCTCCTGAGGAACTGAAGGAGGTAAACATGCATCTGATGCTGCACATCGCCTTTCTCTGCTTGTTTGATTAAAAGGTTCAGAATTTGGAAGACATAACCTATGCCTAACATCTCGTTTTGTGTGCAAAGCTGTGTCAGGGTCTGGTGTCTGGTTCTGGTGGAGTGGAAAAGATCCCATCTGTGCAGAGAAATGTGCTTGCCAAGCGCCGGCTCGTCCAGCTGGTCAACAACAGAGCCAAACTTCTTGCCCTCTGTTCCTGTATCCTAACACATAGAGATTGCCTAATACATCTATAGATGCTCCAATTTGCTTTTTAAAATAACTTCTTAAGCTTCTACGGTTTAATTTGAGTTTATTTTTTCTGTCAGATTACAATCTGACACCTGGAAAGTGGACAGCAGTTGCATGTTTTTCTTGACATTTCTCTGAAGATATCATTGAGACGTGCCTGTTTGTGATTTGGCGCCACCTAGAGTTCTACTTGCTCTACTGCACTCCCACTGACCCCAAAGACTCGCTTCTGCCTGGTTACAGAGGTCAGCTGTCCTGTTAACTATCCTTCTTCAAAGTTCAGTTTTAGGTTGTTTTTAACTGCGAGAAGACTTGTTTATTAAATGTCTGACCAATTTCTTTCTGTGTAGATCCTAGTGCCAGCAGAGGTTTAAGTGTGTCAGAGAGTGAGCCAGCAAGATATTGAACAGGTACATTGCAGGAGTCATGTGATCTAAGTTTTAAATGATCATAATGTTGGTGAAGGGTGCAAACTGGCAAGCCATATATTTTTGTTATTGAGCCACAGGTTCTCTGCAGAAATTAAGCCGCAAATCAGCATATTAGAATATTTTCTGAAGGATCTAAGTAATGATGCTGAAAATTCATCTTTGCAATCACAGGAATGTTGCATTTAAAAATATATTGAATTAGAAAAGTTGTTTTAAATTGTAAATATTCCACAGTAATACCTTGGTGAGGATAAGAGACTTAAAGAAAAAATAAAGAAATCTTACTGATCAATCGTACTTATCTAGGGTGACCATATTTTGATGACCAAAAACCAGGACACTTGGCCCTGGAAAAAAGATTGGCCTACTCAAATGATACTCGAAGTTTACTCAAAGATACCTTATTTATTTCAATACATTTAAAGTAGGTTATGCCTCCTCTGTATGGATAGAAAATTGTTATTTTGTTATATGAAAACGGGACATGCCCTGGGAAAACAGGACAGTTGGTCACCCTAACTTATCCAAATGTCTGCTTGGTATTGTTTGTGTAGTTGCAGAGTGATGTAGCGAACAGCTTCAGTGAGCCACTCCAGAGGAAGTTGCTGGAGGTCGAGGGTCTGTATAGTAAAACCCGTTCCCGTCACACCTTCATCCAAGCCCTGACGCGCAGGATCCGGGGCCTAGTGCATCATGCTAAAGGCTGAACCATCACAAATAGTGCGGAACATTATTCTTTTCAATTAGGTGTCAAACAAGTGCTTTTTACAGTTTTGATTACTATCAACACATTAAATTGTCTTGCTATGAAGATCTCTATTGGATTTCTGCTTTTTTCTAATGTGGTAAATAAATGGTTTTCTAAACAGACAGGCCTCTTTCTGTGATTTTCTTGGCAAAATATGTGACTTATATTAAAGAAAAAACAACAATGTAAGTATTGTACAGCAGCTTGAGCAAATTAAGCACTTTCTTGTGATTTGATTAGTGAATTGCTGAGGCACAAAACCATTGCAGAATAATCTTGTTTCATTTCATAAGGTCTTGGTCTGAGCTGTCGAACACGACAGATCTCGTCACAGTTGTTATTGTTGGTGTGTCCTGCGATGCGAATAGTGGCCGATCCTTGAAGCACATTGCCGGCAACAGGCGTCGCACACAAACTGGCTAGATGTTGTTATAGATGTTAAGGCATTGCGCTTTCTGCGTCTTTGTTTATCTACTGCATTAGTGATGCGGCTGAGCTCAAAGGAGTGTATGGCAGTATGGCACTGTGCTCGCCATGATGTCCTGTCGGCAGCCATCTCTTCAAGGGCATTTGGGTCCATGTTGCAGTTTTAAATTGGCTTTGAGGCCGTCCTTGTATCGTTTTAGTTGCCTTCCTTGGGAGGGCATGCCGCTCTGGAACTGGCCATAAAAAACCTGTTTTGGCAGGCGTGAATCTGCCATGCGTATAACATGTCCAGACCAGCGAAACTGCGCAGCAAGCATGAAGGCCTCAATACCAGTGATGCCACAGATCTGAAGTACCTCAGTATTTGGGACTTTGTCCTGCCATTTGACATGTGCCATTTGACGTGCTCATCCCATATTTTCTTGGACAGTCGACCAAAGGCAAAACTAGCCTTTGCGATGCGGGCACTAATGTCGGAGTCTGCTGTCGTATCAGTTGCGAGAATGCTACCGAGGTAGCAGAATTTGCCTGCAGTGGTTCGCCTGCAGTGATTACCGGTGGATTGGAGGTTAATTTGTTCACCGCTTGAAACATGACTCCTGTCTTCTTTTAGACTGACAGTGAGCCCAAACCTAGAGGCTGCAGTTCGAAAACGATCGAATAGAGACTGAGCTTCGGTAAGGGTGTGCGCCATCAGTACGCAATCAACTGCATACAGGAGTTCACGCAGAATTGCAGAATGTATCTTTGTACGAGCCTGAAGCCTGCGTAGATTGAAGACATAGCCATCCGTACGGAACTGTATTCGAATGCCCATGTCGCAGTCCTTAAAAGCCACGGACGGCATCATGGAAAAAATATGCTAAATAACAGTAGGGCGAGCACACAGCCCTGCTTGGTGCCATTAGAGACGCCAAATGGGTCAGACAGCTTGCCATAATCCAGCACCTGACCAAGCATACCATCATGAAATGAACGGATGACGTTGATGAATTTCTCTGGGCATCCAATCTTATGAAGAATAAGCCAGAGCCCAGTGCGGGGGTCGAAGGCTTTTGTGAGGTCGATAAAGATCAAGATGTTGTTCTCTACACTTCTCCTGAATCTGCCTAGCAGTAAACACCATGTCCATAGTACCGCGGCCTGCACGAAATCCACACTGACTTTCCGGGATGATGTCACTGTCATAAACATGTTGTTGGAGGCGGTTCAGCAAAATTCGTGCCAAAACTTTGCCTGCAGTGGAGAGCAACGAGATGCCACAATGATTGTCACAGCAGGCTCTGTCTCCCTTGCGCTTGTAGATGTGGACAATCAATGCGTCTTTAAAATCTTGAGGCTCAGCTTCCTCGCTTCCATATTTTGCGAAGGTGTGGAGAGAAGAGATAGTTTACCTTCCTTTAGCACCTCACTTGGAATACCATCAGAACCTTGAGCTTTACCAGAGGGCATCTGCTTAATGGAACCTGCAACTTCCTCCTGGGACAGGATATCGTCCAGGTCTGAGGCCATTGGACACTGCGCTATGTCACCAAGCAGTGATTCATCGAAAGCAGATGGCTGGTTCAGTTCCAATTGAAAATGGTCTACCCAGCGTCTAAGGATCTCAGCCTTGTCAGAAAGTAGGGTTCCGTCAATGGCACGTACAGGTGTAGAACCAGCTCTCAGGGGCCGATAGACTGCCTTTAGACCGTGAAAGAATGCCTTCATATCATATCGGTCTGCAGCAAACGAGTCCCTCAGCTTTTGACTGCCACCATCTACTCTTCATTTCACGCAGGCAGGTCTGTGCTACATTTCTTGCCCTAGTATATGCTGACTTTTTCGCAGTGCTGGATTTATCATTGACCCACACCAAGTGAGCTGTGTGCATTCCATTCAACAGGGCTTGAGCTTCAACATCCTGATCATCAAACCAGTCCTTATGTTTGAATGTGGTGAAGCCAAGGACTTCAGCAGCTGTGTTGTACGTAATATCCCTGATTTTGGACCATGTCTTCTCAACATTAATGGTAGCTTGATTGTCCAAAGTGCTGAGCCTGTCTTGAAGGGTCTGACAGAAGTTAGTATGGCAAGAGTCAACCCGAAGCTTAGAAACATCCAGTCGCTTCCGCCTTTTGGCTTTATGTCGACGAGATGGAGATAGGTCCAGAGACAACACACTACTAAGCAGTTGGTGGTCAGACCAACAGCTTGTGCCTCACATGGCTCGAGTTATATGGACTTCCCTGAGATGTTCCTGCTGGGTGATGATGTAGTCCAACAAATGCTAGTGCTTTGATCAAGCCTGCTGATAGAAGGAGTTTGTGACCGTCAGCTCATGTTGCGCACATATCTCTAACAGCAGTGTGCCATTTGTGTTCTCATTTCCCACTGAGTGTTGCCCCAAGACTTTCGGCCATGCAATGACATCACGTCCCACACGCGCATTTAAGTCTCCCATAAGGAAGATCCAGTGTTTGTGAGGTACTGAACACAAGGCAGTGTTAAGGTGTTCATAGAAGGACTCCTTCTGGTCATCACTTGCGGTCATTGTGGGTGCATAGGCACTAATCAAGACAGCACTGTTGCCATTTTTGAGCATCAGCTGTAAGGTCATCAGCCTTGGAGACAGGCCACGGGGTTGCGCTTCTAGGAGTGGTAGCAATGATGTCTTCACTGCAAATCCAACTCCAGCCTGCCTTGGCAGACCTTTGGGCTGCCCAATTCAGAAGAATGGGTAGCCAGTGTTAACTTCTGTGAGTTTGGTTTCTCCAGGAATTCTTGTCTCACTAAGAGCAGCAATGTCTATTCTGTGTCTCGCCAGTTCACGGGCAATGATTGCAGTTCTCCGTTCGTGACAATCAGCAGAGTTCAAAAGTGTGTGCACATTCCAAGAGGCCAGATGCAGTTTAGTCTTTATCTTTTGTACTTTTTGTCGGCTGCAGAATTGGATACTCAGCTGGTCACGAGTGAACCAGCAGAGTGAGTGGAACAGGCGATGTTTAAGGAACCTTTTCTATCCACTTCTTCCGTGGAAGAGAGCAGCGCTGTCCCTAAAAAGGGCTGCTCTGTCGCCTGGGCAGGCTACGGATGATACTGTCGTTCCAGGTCCGCATCAAATGACCATCACACCCAGGCCGCCTACATGCAGGTTCGTGACTAAGTGCTCCCAGTGGTATCCTCCACCTGCACCACCAGTCGCCACTTGCCCATCGCCGCAAGACTTGGCATCTGTGACATACCATCACAATGAATGGATTATAGTGGAAAAAGCTTGAGTGACCAATCCCACTCTCTCTTCCAACAGTGACCGTTACCAGCAAGCTCAGAACCTGAGACGTGCAGGCTGGTGACTGCTGGCGCAGCAAGCTGGCCGGAAGTGATCCCAAAATGGGAGCCCTAACGCCCTCCAGAGTGGCTTGTGACTGCTCCGCTGCGGTGCTGTCTTCGCCAATGTCGTGACGTGCCGAGTTGTAGCCAGAAGACACAATGGCAGTCTTTGCCGGAGCCCAGTTAGCCAGTCATTTTCAGGGTTCCTGCAAGGCCTTTCCATCTCGCGCAATGCCCTAGGGCAGTGGTTCCCAAAATTTTTGAAAGCATGGCACCCCTTTGTAGTTATTTTTTTCACGGCACCCCAACCCAATTAAACTAAACAAACATATGTAGGCCTACATACATAGGCCTATACACTCACCGGCCACTTTATTAGGTACACCTGTCCAACTGCTCGTTAACACTTAATTTCTAAGCAGCCAATCACATGGCGGCAACTCAGTGCATTTAGGCATGTAGACATGGTCAAGACAATCTCCTGCAGTTCAAACCGAGCATCAGTATGGGGAAGAAAGGTGATTTGAGTGACTTTGAACGTGGCATGATTGTTGGTGCCAGAAGGGCTGGTCTGAGTATTTCAGAAACTGCTAATCTACTGGGATTTTCACGCACAACCATCTCTAGGGTTTACAGAGAATGGTTCGAAAAAGAAAAAACATCCAGTGAGCGGCAGTTCTGTGGGCGGAAATGCCTTGTTGATGCCAGAGGTCAGAGGAGAATGGCCAGACTGGTTCAGAGCTGATAGAAGGGCAACAGTGACTCAAATAACCACCCGTTACAACCAAGGTGGGCAGAAGAGCATCTCTGAAGGCACAGTACGTCGAACTTTGAGGCAGATGGGCTACAGCAGCAGAAGACCACACCGGGTGCCACTCCTTTCAGCTAAGAACAGGAAACTGAGGCTACAATTTGCACAAGCTCATCGAAATTGGACAATAGAATATTGGAAAAACGTTGCCTGGTCTGATGAGTCTCGATTTCTGCTGCCGACATTCGGATGGTAGGGTCAGAATTTGGCGTCTACAACATGAAAGCATGGATCCATCCTGCCTTGAATCAACGGTTCAGGCTGGTGGTCGGTGGTGTCATGGTGTGGGGAATATTTTCTTGGCACTCTTTGGGCCCCTTGGTACCAATTGAGCATCGTTGCACGCCACAGCCTACCTGAGTATTGTTGCTGACCATGTCCATCCCTTTATGACCACAATGTACCCAACTTCTGATGGCTACTTTCAGCAGGATAATGCGCCATGTCATAAAGCTGGAATCATCTCAGACTGGTTTCTTGAACATGACAATAAGTTTGCTGTACTCAAATGGCCTCCACAGTCACCAGATCTCAATCCAATAGAGCATCTTTGGGATGTGGTGGAACGGGAGATTCGCATCATGGATGTGCAGCCGACAAATCTGCGGCAACTGTGTGATGCCATCATGTCAATATGGACCAAACTCCCTGAGGAATGCTTCCAGCACCTTGTTGAATCTATGCCATGAAGAATTGAGGCAGTTCTGAAGGCAAAAGGGGGTCCAACCCGTTACTAGCATGGGGTACCTAATAAAGTGGCCGGTGAGTGTATACAATAAGTGATGCCGGTAACGCGTTACTTTAGTAATGCGTTACTCTAGTCTGAACAGTTTTTTTCAGTAAGTAATCTTGTAAAACGCGTTACTATTTTCAAACCAGTAATCAGATTAAAATTACTTATCCAATTTAATGTGCATTACTATTTTTGTCATTTTCTTTAGTAGAAATGATGCCTGTCTGACATGCTATATGAAACAGAAATGTGTGCGAGAAGGAGTCCTTTCAACTCCCATAGTTATCCTTCCTGTCCAGATCTAATGCTACCACATCTTTAAATTACTATAGTATTATTTTAAGTTATGGGCAAATGGGCAATTCCAGTGTGGACATTTGAGGTAAAAAAAAAAACAAAAAAAAACTTGAAATGTAAATTCTCAGAAAATGCATTTAATACCAGTATAATGAAGTCTTATCCATACCCCCTTTAGACATTTGAAAAATATCAGTCTACACGCGTTTATATTTAAAGGAAAACATCTGTTACGGATATGTGACACACACAAAAAACTTTCACTTTTAGGTGGCAAAGTGTAAAAAGTAATACTACCCACTGGAAAGAAGGGTTGGCTCATCTCCACAGAACATAAAATATTAATTGTGTCTTCTTTTTCGTGTATGTATTTATGAGGGATAAATAATGTTACTTGAAAGTTCCCCGTTACGGACTTGACCACTCTGAAAGCGCCTCTGAATAAAGCTTTAAAACTTTTACATCAAACATAAAGCATATCCTTTCATTAAAGTGAATTTCGTTTTTGTATTAATTTGATCTTAATTTTAATAAATGTTTAATCAACCAATTGCCAGGATTTAATAAAGAAGTAGCCTAAATACGGTATTTAACGGGCAATAGAAAGTAATCACGACACGGCGCCGGCGTGGAGCTCGTCTTGAAGTCATGAGTCTACTATTCTATACTTTTGAGTCTTAAACAGAACAATTCAAAAAGAAAGAAAACAAGACTATTCTCTGCTTATGTAATCCGTATGAAATGTGCATTTCTCTCTGGTGCATTCACTACTGAAGTGATCGCAAGTCAGGACAAGAAAGATTGTCTTTTGTTTTATGTTTTAGAAAAACACATGTTAAGTGAAGCCAAGAAAGACTTTTTTTCGCACAAAAAAAACATAAAGGGTACCACTGTGTTTTTTTTTTAGTGTGAAAAAAAAGTTTATCCAATCTTCTTGAAACTCTGGATTCTGATAGAGGGCCATGGGACTTAGACCTGAGTGCAAAAATGGAGGCTCTAGACCCTTCCAGAGCTGAGATATTGAGATATTGAGATATTTATGACATACCGAGATATTAAGCCATTATAAATATCTCAATATCTCAGCTCTGGAAGGGTCTAGAGCCTCCATTTTTGCACTCAGGTCTAAGGCCCATGGGCCTCTATCAGAATCCAGAGTTTCAAGAAGATTGAAGAAACTTTTTTTTCGCACAAAAAAAAACATAAGGGGTACCACTGTGGTATTTTTTTTTAGTGTGAAAAAAAAAGTTCTCCAATCTTCTTGAAACTCTGGATTCTGATTGAGGGCCATGGGACTAAGACCTGAGTGCAAAAATGGAGGCTCTAGACCCTTCCAGAGCTGAGATATTTATGAAATATTTATGACATACTGAGATATTAAGCCATTATAAATATCTCAATATCTCAGCTCTGGAAGGGTCTAGAGCCTCCATTTTTGCACTCAGATCTAAGTCCCATGGGCCTCTATCAGAATCCAGAGTTTCAAGAAGATTGAAGAAACTTTTTTTCACACAAAAAAAACATAAGGGGTACCACTGTGGGATTTTTTTTGAGTGCAAGAAAAATGTTCTCCAATCTTCTTAAAACTCTGGATTCTGATTGAGGGCCATGGGACTAAGACCTGAGTGCAAAAAATGGAGGCTCTAGACCCTTCCAGAGCTGAGATATTGAGATATTTATGAAATATTTATGACATACTGAGATATTAAGCCATTATAAATATCTCAATATCTCAGCTCTGGAAGGGTCTAGAGCCTCCATTTTTGCACTCAGGTCTAAGGCCCATGGGCCTCTATCAGAATCCAGAGTTTCAAGAAGATTGAAGAAACTTTTTTTTCGCACAAAAAAAAACATAAGGGGTATCACTGTGGTATTTTTTTTTTAGTGTGAAGAAAAAAGTTCTCCAATCTTCTTGAAACTCTGGATTCTGATTGAGGGCCATGGGACTAAGACCTGAGTGCAAAAATGGAGGCTCTAGACCCTTCCAGAGCTGAGATATTGAGATATTTATGACATACTGAGATATTAAGCCATTATAAGATATCTCAATATCTCAGCTCTGGAAGGGTCTAGAGCCTCCATTTTGCACTCAGGTCTAAGTCCCATGGCCTCTATCAGAATCCAGAGTTTCAGAGAAGATTGAAGAAACTTTTTTTTTCGCACAAAAAAAAAACCATAAGGGGTACCACTGTGGGTTTTTTTTTTAGTGCGAAAAAAAATGTCTCCAATCTTCTTGAAACTCTGGATTCTGATTGAGGGCCATGGGACTAAGACCTGAGTGCAAAAATGGAGGCTCTAGACCCTTCCAGAGCTGAGATATTGAGATATTTATGAAATATTTATGACATACTGAGATATTAAGCCATTATAAATATCTCAATATCTCAGCTCTGGAAGGGTCTAGAGCCTCCATTTTGCACTCAGGTCTAAGTCCCATGGCCCTCTATCAGAATCCAGAGTTTCAGAGAAGATTGAAGAAACTTTTTTTTTTCGCACAAAAAAAAACATAAGGGGTACCACTGTGGTGTTTTTTTTTTAGTGTGAAAAAAAAAAGTTCTCCAATCTTCTTGAAACTCTGGATTCTGATTGAGGGCCATGGTGACTAAGACCTGAGTGCAAAAATGGAGGCTCTAGACCCTTCCAGAGCTGAGATATTGAGATATTTACGACATACTGCGATATTAATGCCATTGTGAGATCTCAATATCTCAGCTCTGGAAAGGTCTAGAGCCTCCACTTTGCACTCAGGTCTAAGTCTCATGGCCCTCCATCATGAATCCAGAGTTTCAAGAGATTGAAGAAACTTATATTTTGCACACAAAAAAAACATAAGTGGTACCACTGTGTTTTTTTTTTTTAATGTGAAAAAATAAGTTTCTCCAATCTTCTTGAAACTCTGGATTCTGATTGAGGGCCATGGGACTAAGACCTGAGTGCAAAAATGGAGGCTCGAGACCCTTCCAGAGCCGAGATATTGAGATATTTATGACATACTGAGCATAAATGCCATTATGAGATCTCAATATCTCAGCTCTGGAAGGGTCTAGAGCCTCCATTTGCACTCAGGTCTAAGTCCCATGGCCCTCTATCAAAATCCAGAGTTACAAGGAGATTGGAGAAACTTATTTTCGCGCAAAAAAAAAAACATAAAAGGGGTACCACTGTGTTGTTTTTTTTATGTGCGAAAAAATAAGTTTCTCCAACCTTCTTGAAACTCTGGATTCTGATTGAGGGCCATGGGACTTAGACCTGAGTGCAAAAATGGAGGCTCTAGACCCTTCCAGAGCTGAGATATTGAGATATTTATGAGATATTTATGACATACTGAGAAATTGAGTGAGGAATAATTGACCGACAGGCCGTTGAATTATTAGAAAATAATGCACACCCGAGGTGGTAATGCGGTCACGACACGAAGCGGAGTGCCCGTTACACCTCGGGTGTGCATTATTTTTCGGACAATTCAATGGCCTGAAGTCAATTATTCCACTTATACTACAGTTACCACACCTCAAAACATTGTTCAGATGATTCATATCAAGACGTTTGTCAAGTTTTTGACATTAAAGCGCTCTTGTATGTAGGACTAATTTCTTACGCATCTAATCCCATGCCTCCGTTGCTAATTCCAAAACGTCATTTTAGAGGTAGTAGTAACGGAGGTTTGAGCCACTGATAGTAGACTAATGTAATGATGGGGGACAAACTTACAATTCTCTGAAATATTCGAAGACCGACTGTTTCCATCGACTGTAGTAGCAGGTCTTACCATCTGAGTGAACACAGACTGAACGCGCTGCTTTGACTGAACGCGCGTTCGGGCATGATCAGTCAGAAGTATTAAATTACATTCACAACTGGCGTAGGCCTGAAACTAGTCTGTCCCGGCTTTATGCAGTTATTAGTGCAGTTATTAGAGAGAGAGAGAGAGAGAGAGAGAGAGAGAGAGAGAGAGAGAGAGACGTTGAAATAATGAGACAGAAAAGCATGTGCATCAATATTAATATTATTACTTATTTCTTTATTAACTTCGTTTTAATTAATTTGTTCATTATTGTTTTCTATAATTGACATTAGGTACCCAATAAATGAAAAACTGGAATAATTACGAAAATCCGTGCAGCAGGACTACTAATTTATTTATATATTCTGTTTAATTTTCTATTTAGACTATTATAGATAGGACTATACTTTATTTATTAAAATTAAACTGTATGTGTCAGTTGATTGTGAAGTTAGACATCGAATATTTCAGATCAAGCGCATGGGGCTGCATGGGGCTCTTGTTATGAATTGAATCCTATTTTCCGTTAACTATGCGCAGTGATATGGAACTGTAATGCGGTTCAAACTTGCCTGAAACTACTTTAGCCGTGCGCTTCCCTGAAAATAATTGCACACCTTTAGAACGTTCTCAACCAATCAGAATCAAGCATTCAACAGCCCTGTAGTATAAGCCATTATAAATATCTCAATATCTCTGCTCTGGAAGGGTCTAGAGCCTACATTTTGCACTCAGGTCTAAGTCCCATGGCCCTCTATTCTGAATCCAGAGTTTCAAGAAGATTGGATAAAAACTTTTTTTCGCACAAAAGAAAAAAAAGCAAGGGGTACCACTGTGTTTGTTTTTTGTTTTGTTTTTTTGTGCGAAAAAAAAGTTTATCCAATCTTCTTGAAACTCTGGATTCTGATTGAGGGCCATGGGACTAAGACCTGAGTGCAAAAATGGAGGCTCTAGACCCTTCCAGAGCTGAGATATTGAGCTGACAATTTTAAACGTCATTTATAGATCAGTGAGTGAAGGCCTATTACAGCTGGAATATCGTCAACATTTTTAAATCGAAACAATGCAGAAGGCTATGTGCAGTAGCCTATCATTCTAAATGTCTCACCGCAGCAGTCAGGCGCGCCCTGCTGACATCTTAAGTCCAGCAAATAATTCATTTATTTTAACACATTTGGTGGTATCTGCCTCAAGTTATTGTCGTTGTCTTGTCATTTTTTTTTTCTGTCTCAACTTCTCGGGCCCCCCTTTACGTTTAGAGATGTTATACTTTAACATTGAATTTCGTTGCACATCGCATCACAGCAGTTGTTGTAAGGCGGCCGCTTTTCAAGTCTAGAATTTGAACTTGATTCCGATTGGCCAATGTCAGACCTGTCAGTCTCACAGCTCGCGTCAGCTTTATGCGGCTTCATGAGAGAAACACATAAGCCTGGAATTGGACAATATAACAATATACTTACGATAGAATATATTTACAATTAATAATGATTTAAAAATAATATGCATAACGCGCCGGGCCGCCGGCCCAACCAGACCGCGGCCCACCGGGAATCTCCCGGTAGTCCCGATGGCCAGTACATGCCTGAGGTAAGCTAAAACAAATCAAAAATTAATTTCAAAGTGAACTATCCCTTTAAGAACTGCCTTAATTCTACGTGGTATTGATTCTAGGTGCTGAAAGCATTCTTTAGAAATGTTGGCCCATATTGATAGGATAGCATCTTGCAGTTGATGGAGATTTGTGGGATGCACATACAGGGCACAAAGCTCCCGTTCCACCACATCCCAAAGATGCTCTATTGGGTTGAGATCTGGTAACTGTGGGGGCCATTTTAGTACAGTGAACTCATTGTCATGTTCAAGAAACCAATTTGAAATGATTCAAGCTTTGTGACATGGTGCATTATCCTGCTGGAAGTAGCCATCAGAGGACTGGTACATGGTCACCATAAGGGATGGACATGGTCAGAAACAATGCTCAGGTAGGCTGTGGCATTTAAACGATGCCCAACTGGCACTAAGGGGCCTAAAATGTGTCAAGAAATCTCCCCCACACCATTACACCACCACCAGCAGCCTGCACAGTGGTAACAAGCATGATGGATCCATGTTCTCATTGTGTTGACTCCACCTGTCAAAGTTCAAGATTAAAGTTCTTTGCCTAAAGCCTTAATGGCTTTACGATGTTTAATTGGTGCAGTTTGCCGAGATGTAAAGGTATGATGTCCATACAGGGACAGGACCATCAGTTAAGTCATTATCTAAGTGCTTTAAAACATTCTCTTTTTCTGCTGTCCATATTTTTAAGTGTCAGCACAGCAGAGCTTTGCTCACACCTGACAGATGACAAGCCCCAGCTCCGGAGGCTGACGCTGCAATCAAAGTTCTGTCACTGCAAACAAAGTTCTGTCACACCTGTCAATATCCCGCTGTCATAGCAACATTTCTTGTGAATGATGATGTGAGAGACAATGGTGGGTTGGGGGCTAACTGCATAAACAGTCACCCCCACCTCCAGACGAAGCATGGGCTTCATAACATCATAGCAGTGAATTTATTAACAATGTACTTTTTATAGGACTTTTCTTAATTTAGAACTACCCAGGGAAATGCAGGTTTTTTATGTATTCACTGTGTTCTGATAATGCAGAAGTTATTAAAGTTCCTTCTTAAAGTGGTTATTTGTTTCTCTGTAGCCTCTTGTTGAGGTGATGAATTAAAATGTACAAAAAAACGTAATTTCTTTTAGTTGTTTCTACTTATTTTAATGCTTGCTTTTCCTTATTTTAAATCATTTTGAGTAGTCTTGAGGCCCCCTTGGAAGTTTGCTAAGGCCCCCGCTGGGCCCCGAACCCTTGTTTTAGAACTGCTGCTAGACTGACGTTTTTTGTCAAATTTAACCCAAATAGAAACGTTGTTTCATTAATGGATGCCAATCACAATTTTTAAAAGTGCATTTGTTTAAAAGAGACATATATGCCTACTGGGCTTCGAATTAACTTATCGAATATATATATTTTGAATATACTTTTCGAATAACTTCGAAATCGAATATATATATATATATATATATATATATATATATATATATATATATATATATATATATATATATATATATATATATATATTAAATGGTTAGTTTGAATCCTTGATTCTGATTGGTCAAGAGCTGTGCTTTATTCAAGATAAAACACGGTTATGACTGTTTCACCCAACGGTTATTGATCGCTGTGCAACACTGCGGTTCTATGTTGTTTTTATTTGAGCTTTCATGCATTTTACACATTGGAACTTTGTTGCTGTTCACGCTCATGGACTTATTGCTTACACACACACACACACACACACACACATATATATATATATATATATATATATTATAATACTGACAGGAGAATAAGACGTTAAATTTCGATTTTGCTATTATTGTCTTTACACTTGGACTCCAAACATGACAACAATAAAGTTAATCTCAACAGAACATGAGGACTAAATCAATTAGCCTATTAGAGTATGCTCAGAAAATTGGCATATGCAATTTAATGAATGTATTGCATTTTGTTATACATCACATTTGAAATCCCATGATTGGGTCAGTGCATGGGAGGAAGGTTCTATTAAATCTGTCTGGATGAGGCATTCATGGTTTTAAAGAGTTTACAATATCCTGGCCATATTTCAAAGCCTATCATTCGCCTTCAGATTAAAAGCTGACGCTGATGTCTGCCAACTCACATTAATCAGAAGAGTGTCAGAATGGGTTTTGCAACTGTTAGAGTCAATGCTAATGATGTCTGCATTTCATGTTTCCTCTGCAGTGGATTATTAATCATGATCTATAAAATTTGCTGTCGAATTGTTGTCTGAATCATTCAAAGAGTTTGTATTTACAGTGTTTCAGTTAAACAGAAACAAAAAAGATTTGATTCCTGCCACGCAAAAAACATGAAAACCCATGTCTCTTGTGCATTTACATGAAGTGGAATCGGAAGGGACAGGCTCGTCCTTGACAAGTACACCTGTCACAGGGTCAAGTCAGATCACATTGGCAGAGTCAAGCATGTTGTGCTTGGTGCCTGTGTTTATTTCAGGATACATGTGTTTAGTAACTATCTGTAAAGCAACAATGAATGAAATCAAATGTACTTTCAGATTAACTATACTTTGTAATAAACAGAAAATGTAAATTCATTACAATGCCGATGCATTTGACTCACAGTAGGCAGTATCTCTCCTGCAATTGTTATCCTTTTTATACAATGCTTTATTTCACTGTCTACATTTTTTGTCTCACATATATAAATACATGGCATGATGTATTATTAATTATATAAGAAGTTACATTAATAAATAGAGAAATGTAACTTTTAGAACAATATTAGCCTACATATATCCTCTTGTTTTTGTGTTTGTATTCCTAAGGTAAGCGAGTGCTTTAAATTATTTGGTGATGGCTGTAAGGAAATATGTGGAAAATGAACAATGATGACCAATAGGATTAATCATTTTGATGATTTCTTATGAATCCAATAGGCTACTTTAAAAAAAAATACATATTTTCTAATAGTTTTAATATACATTTTTATAAAAAGGTAAGAATTTCATGCATTTTCCACATTTAAGTTATACTGTATGCACGTTTTTATCTGAAAAAACGGTGTTATTCAGTTAAGCAATAGCATATTGTTTTATTAATCTGAAAGTAATTGTTATTAACTCTAGCTATTTATAAATGCACAATGAGTTATTCTCTAAAAAAAAACTACAGATGTTTCCTTTGTGAATTCTTCTTTCTTAGGTAAAATGTAATATCCTTACACCAAGCTGATGGACAGAGTTGACACCTCTGTCTCACAGCTCCTGTTATTATTGGGGCATTTTCTCATGAGGGAAGGACTCACCCTGCCAAGCACACAGGCTGATGTTCACAGCTTTGACAAGATTCTACACCTCTTTGATGTCTGTATGCGAAGATGTACGTGTGTGTGTGTTTTCCAACACGTTATCACGTCTCTGTGATTCTTCTGTGCAGAACTGACATGTTGAAGGTATGGGGAAAATTAAGCATGAGAGACTGTGGGTGTGTTTGTGGTCATGTCTGTGCTGTGCTGTCTGAACAATATTAAAGACTACAACTAAATTGCTGAAAAACTGAAACGGCATATATAACTGATTGGAAGAAGTGATGATGATGTGGCCGTCCATGCTATTTTTATTTAAAGTTTCCTGTTTGGACAGATTTAAAGCAGAGTGAAGCTAGAAAATCATGTTTTATAATAATTTTACTATAAAAGACATTGATGTCACATTCCATTTTTAGCGACAACATTCAGGTTAAGGTAGCCTTTGCTACCCCAAAGTGAATATTTGTCTTGGGCTCAAGAAAAGCAGTCACTGCATCACAGGCCTATACTATAAATCATAACACAACAAACAACATTTAACACAGATGCATATATACTCATTGGGCTATTAAACCAAATCAACAGTGTAAAGGTGCTTCAAATATCATGATAGCACATGCATACTCAATGGACTTCAATGGACTGAATGGGGAGTGAAATCACAACTAAGTAAAAATGCTGGGGATGTGAAACCAAAAGCTATTGTTATTAAGGAAGGACTTTAACCAGTTAATTTTAAGTGTTCCATTTTAACACATGGTAAGCATGACATGAATTTAAACACATTGATAACATGGATTAGCACAATGCAAGCATGAAGTAAGCAGTGTATTAAGATTATATTTACTTGTTCTATTGCTTTTATCTATAAAACTTTCTTAATCAGGTTAGAAATAACTGAACTGACAATTAAATGTCGTAGCAGCACTATCTGCTCCTCTGTGATGCAGATCAGAGCTGGCATTGACTTTGAATGAGAGGTGGCCAAACATGATCATGACAGTCAAACAGAAAGGCCAGACAAGCAGACAGATGTCTTATCGGTGATTTTCAAAACACTGTATTTCAACTCCCTCAATGTGTGAATAAAGGGGACAGGAAGTGGCAGTTTGGCAGCTCCAACCAGGAGTGTCACACTGAATCGCATCCCTGCCACCTCCGGACGGCTAGTGCGGCCCAGGAGGTCGCGTGAAGCGCTCAGCTCATGCATTTCTGGGACATTGCATCTAACCGCCACCTATGCATACGGCTGATGCGTGCGGAGAGGGACGATGGACAGGGATGAGACCATTACCACATTTCGAATGAGCTTTGACAGAACATGAGTGGATGCCTTGTCAGATCATTCTGAATACACAATGTCAGAAGTCTTGCCACTGTGTCAGACAACTCTGGCGATGATAGAGAGCTAGCATGCTACAATGTTCAGCTTCTTTTCTGAAATCTTGATATGTTTCTGCTCAAAATGAGCAGAGTCATGAGGTCATTTCAATTAAACAAGATAGACAATACATGTCTATGACTAGTGATTACTATATTTTGCATTATATATATATATATATATATATATATATATATATATATATATATATAATTTTCTTCACAGGTTTAATGTGAGATAATATATATATATATATATATATATATATATATATATATATATATATATATATATATATATATATATATAATGCAAAATATAGTAATCACTAGTCATAGACATGTATTGTCTATCTTGTTTAATTGAAATGACCATATACATTTGGGACATCATGACCAATAAAACATTTGGGACAAAGCTGGGTTTCAGTCAAGTGATTATGATGCTAAGAGAAAGAAATAATCAAAAAATCAAACATATGTTGGACGTGATCCTTACGTTATGAATAAAGAGGAGCGATTTTTCAACTGAATATTTTCCTGCCATCGAGGCTGTAGATATCAGCAACTACCTCGTCTTACAGACATACTTTGACTTTACAAAGTAAACGTTACACGTTACACAAACAGTCACTTAAGTTGTATTAACTCACCTTTGACGAAGTGATCACTACACACACGAGCATCATCCCAATTCGCCTCCTCGACCAGACGTAGGTTTGCAAGCTGTTTTTCCACAGTTTTTCGGTCAATTTCTTGCATTTCCCCTCCTTTTGAACAACTTTTGGTACACGATAAAAACTTATTGTGGTTTGATCGATTCAAGAAACTATAAATGACTTAAAAACAGGCATTTTGAGTTTGTTGTTGTGCTTTCTAAATACAGTAAATCACTTCCTGCCCTCATTTGCATTTCAATCCATGGCAACGCAGTGGCGTGACGTCATGTAAAAACATAAATAGACAATCAAACAAACAAGTAAATCTAACCTGATAGACAAACTAGATCTGATCTGATAAAAGATTAAAAAAATAAGGTAAAAAATTAAAGGTAAAAAATTCTTCAAGTGAAAATCTTTTAAAGCTCCAATATGTAGCAGCTAGCTTTATTTGGCCACAAGAGGGCGCAGTTTTCAACAATAACAAAAGCGTATGTTTATGACGCAGTGACGAGCTGAATGATGGGACTTGCTGTCAGGCTGATGGATCTAATAATGTTTATGGATTAGTGAAAACACTCAATTTTTTTTAACATTACACTGGTATGAAGCAGGTCACGATTGCTAATAAGAGACATATCACACGCGAGTCCCGCGGATAAAAAGGAACAAGGAAATTTCATCATATACATATATATATATATATATATATATATATATATATATATATATATAATGCAAAATATAGTAATCACTAGTCATAGACATGTATTGTCTATCTTGTTTAATTGAAATGACCATATACATTTGGGACATCATGACCAATAAAACATTTGGGACAAAGCTGGGTTTCAGTCACGTGATTATGATGCTAAGAGAAAGAAATAATCAAAAAATCAAACATATGTTGGACGTGATCCTTACGTTATGAATAAAGAGGAGCGATTTTTCAACTGAATATTTTCCTGCCATCGAGGCTGTAGATATCAGCAACTAGTCTTACAGACATACTTTGACTTTACAAAGTAAACGTTACACGTTACACAAAAAAAATATTATAGATTAATAATAGATTTAAAAAATAAGGTAAAAAATTAAAGGTCAAAAATTCTTCAAGTGAAAATCTTTTAAAGCTCCAATATGTAGCAGCTAGCTTTATTTGGCCACAAGAGGGCGCAGTTTTCAACAATAACAAAAGCGTATGTTTATGACGCAGTGACGAGCTGAATGATGGGACTTGCTGTCAGGCTGATGGATCTAATAATGTTTATGGATTAGTGAAAACACTCAATTTTTTTAACATTACACTGGTATGAAGCAGGTCACGATTGCTAATAAGAGACATATCACACGCGAGTCCCGCGGATAAAAAGGAACAAGGAAATTTCATCATAAACATATATATATATATATATATATATATAATGCAAAATATAGTAATCACTAGTCATAGACATGTATTGTCTATCTTGTTTAATTAGAATGACCATATACATTTGGGACATCATGACCAATAAAACATTTGGGACAAAGCTGGGTTTCAGTCACGTGATTATGATGCTAAGAGAAAGAAATAATCAAAAAATCAAACATATGTTGGACGTGATCCTTACGTTATGAATAAAGAGGAGCGATTTTTCAACTGAATATTTTCCTGCCATCGAGGCTGTAGATATCAGCAACTAGTCTTACAGACATACTTTGACTTTACAAAGTAAACGTTACACGTTACACAAAAAAAAATATTATAGATTAATAATAGATTTTAAAAATAAGGTAAAAAATTAAAGGTAAAAAATTCTTCAAGTGAAAATCTTTTAAAGCTCCAATATGTAGCAGCTAGCTTTATTTGGCCACAAGAGGGCGCAGTTTTCAACAATAACAAAAGCGTATGTTTATGACGCAGTGACGAGCTGAATGATGGGACTTGCTGTCAGGCTGATGGATCTAATAATGTTTATGGATTAGTGAAAACACTCAATTTTTTTAACATTACACTGGTATGAAGCAGGTCACGATTGCTAATAAGAGACATATCACACGCGAGTCCCGCAGATAAAAAGGAACAAGGAAATTTCATCCTATTGAACTACACGCAAATGCTGGATTATTCACAGGTCAATTTATTTGACGAATTAAACTTCTGAGGGAAACGCAGCACTGTTCCACTTGGTATAACGTTACACTATCACACTAAACGCCATTTAAATGTGTGTCGAAAGTTGTAATGTTACTCTACGTGTTAGTTTGTTTGCTATACGAAACTAGCAGCTAGATCAACATAAGAATAACATACTGACCATATTCTAACATTTCATCATGTCAAGCTAACGTTATATAACATTGTTTTGTTTTATGTACATTTGCTTACCTGTCTTTTAAAGCTGTAAAGTCGCGACTCATGAAGTTCTGTCAAATCCAAGTTAGTCACGGACGCTAGCTCTCAGTCGAGTGGAAGTCAGTCTCGGAACGCGATCGGCATCTCAGAAACGCCACGCTGATGTTGATCCTCATTTTATTTCTCCTTGTTTGTCCCAAAGTCTGTTTGCCATGGTCTATGTTTGAACGAAACAAGAACTGGGTGCCGCTAAATGTTACTCACTACGCAGTTGTCCACGTCTGTCGCCATGGTTATGTCATGGCTATGGCAGTACGAGCGGAAACGAGGATAGCGCGGATATTGCGTCATTGACAGGCAACATTTTTTTCCGGGACGGCCACTTATTTAAAATTGGAATTTCTCTGAAATAAAAGAACTTTGGAGATTTTTGGGATATTGTAAGTACACAACTGCAGGGAATATATCACACTGTGCAAGTGATTTTGGGGTATTTTATTACAAATTTCTTACATATTGGACCTTTAGGTTTAAGGACCTGTAAACATTTGAAATGTATTTATTTATTTATTTATTTTTCTGTGATAACTATAAGATTCTGAAGGGTTGTTCAACAAACATGTTCAAAAAAGATTGTTTCTTAATTCTGTCAAGAGAGGCAGGGAATACTATAATAAATTGAGCAAAACCAAAATAGTTCTCAGATAGATAGGCCTATCACAGTTCTCTTGGGGGTTGTTTGGTACTCTAGTGTATAAAATGAAATATATGCTTTTATTTATACACCAAAACATCCTGTTTTAGACCTTCCTTTTCTTGCAAATATAGCTAGATCAGCCAGTGTATTCCTCTCAAGCGTTTTACTTGGTCAGCACTTCACTCGCAGTCAGAAATGTTGCTTAAGGTATCACTTAAGGTGTTGGAAAACAGGATCAAAAGGATTGATACACAGCTTTTGACATGCTATTTGAGCATGTAGCTCACTATAATTGGTCGTGTCATCATGCATTAAATTAACAATGTATGGTGTAATGCCCTGAAACGAGTGTCTTTTGCAAATCTGTCAGATATCATGCCAAAATGCTCTTGACAGCTGTCTGGGGAAATGCTAGTGAATTGCAATTCAGCTTCTTAAAATATTCCCTGTCCAGCTGTTAAATAGTTTGGACGTACAACAACTTTCTTGAGTTTGTTTATTGGGCAGATTGAAAAAGGTGTAATGCACCATAGTTCTTCATACTGCTTAGTTTTTAACTCATGATCTTCCATGACTGAACCATTTAAATCACATTTAAAGCATTATGTCCAACTTAATTTAAACTGACTGTCCAGTAGTAGGACAATTTCCCATTCTTTAAGAAAAGGAAAATGACCTTAACCCGTACCCTTGTGCTGAGAATAATTCAGTCAGTGTGGACTCTGTGGGCAGCTGCCTCCATTCTGTCCCATGAGTGCTCTGGAGCTGTCATAAACTGTCACATCAACTCAGGTCTGCTCACAATATGAACCGACGCTCAAGAAGCGGGTGAACAGGATTTCCAAGAGGCCATGATACTATGAAGATTGCGCTAGCTCAGTGATCAATTTATTTCAGGTTAACCATGATGAAAATGTTTTGTTAACAGAGATCCACACAATACAGAAAAATGAACACTCTTGGTGTACATATAGGTCTGTGGACCTACACTAGAGTTAATTTAACACGGGATTTTAGAGGAAATAATGTCTCACATTTTTTCAGGTGCTGGCCCACATGCTATAGTTTTATAACAGCTAACTTCAGACAAGATGTCAGATAGATAGTGAAATAAGCATGACGCTAGTACAATCTGTACAGCATTTCACATCAAATTCAAGCTACTGTTTTCGCATCAACTTTTTTTTTCTCGATTGGCACATGTGTCAGAATTCCTGTTCAAACTTGTCTGATCAGGTTGAAGCTTATTGCACTGTCAAACGTAGCTCTCTTCTTCATTAGTCTGGGCCCCTTCCCATCAGTGCATGCGCACAAATTAGATTGACATCCAAACTGTTCAGATATACAAAGCAATTTAGATGATATTCATTAGAGCGATGACATAGGCTGATGTGACTCTGACAGGGAGCACTTCTCTCTCTTTCTCTCTCTTATTTTATTACCACTGAGGCGTGACTACCCCACTAAATTCACTGTGCCAAAGGAACAAAACAAAAAGACACAACAATGTCAATTCAATCTGTCCATACTGAATGGGAAACAAGCTAACATTACAAAGAGTACAGATATCCAAGATGATGTTTAAACTTGGTAGGAGTTAAAAAATCTGCACTAAAGAGGAAGCAATTGCATCATTATCATGAGATTTCAAATTATGAAAAAAAAGAACTTGATCCAATGACTGGTCATACAGATCCTTGAGAGTTTTGGACTTCTGGATGATTAATTAAACAATGGGCTTTAAATATATTGAATGCTGAAATCAGGTTAAATTGGTGGCAATTAATCAAAAAAACATTAATTAAACAGAATAAAAATGTGAATTGCATGTATGACAGAAAGTCAAGTATTTAAAAAAAGACAAACAAGTTTTTGTTCTTCAAATTGTTTTGTGTTTTGCTATAAAAAAAACTGCAGTTTTTACATTTTACATATATGGATGGCATGCCTCATTCAATGTATTAACATTCAACAAAAAAAAAATGTGTAAATAAAAACAGTCAAAAATGTCTGGTTAAATAGACTGAATAACAAATCTGGCTAGAATAAAAATTAAGAAGTGATACAGAAGAGAAAACGCATCTGTAAAAAAGCAAGTCATTGCAAATTATATCAACAACAAAAAGGTTTAAGACTAAGTCTTTTATAACACTTCATATACAGTTCTTTAGTTATACATCTCAATAAATCAGATTCTTTATGCACAAACAAACCAAGTAGTAGCACAGGCAATAATGAAAGCAAGCCATATTTCGGAAAATATGCATAACATAGTTTGTCTTTGTACAAATTTACATTCTTTTCTCATCAGAACAGAAATATCTCCCCCCAAAATGTTCATGATTATTTCAGAATGTTCATAATTTTAAGACACGTTTACATATAATAGATTTCTTATACAGAGCATCTATTTGGTAAAGCTGACATTAGCCACCTTGAACTTTTAATGCTAAATTCCCATGACAACACTAAAGATCACAAAGCTTAGCCTACAAGGCCAATTATGTATGTTAATGCACCAATAAGTAACTGAATGAATCGTTACACTATGATTCTACTGTCTGTTCTCAACTTGGAGTACAATAAATATCCTGGCATACAATGTTAACTGTAAGATTATATAGTTTGTTTACAGTGCTGGCACTGGTAGCAGTTGCTCCTGACATCCTCTAGCTGGCGAAACAGCTGGAAGCACAGGTTTTAAGGAAGTGCTTTTAGAACGCTTCATAATGTTCTGGTTGAAACCCTTAGAAGAAAGTTTAGCCAAGTCTTTCATTTTAAACCCAAGGTGTGACTCGAGGTGACAGATGTAAGTAGAACGAGCTTGGAACTGTGTTGCACATTCGCTACAGTAGAAAACTGGGTGTCCTGAGTCAACGTTCCTTATGAACTTTGTTCTGCCTGTTCGTCTGAGCTGGTATTTCACATTGGCCAGCCAGTGGCTGATGGTTGTCATAGATAGACCTGTTATTTGTGATATGACCATCCTTTCCTGGGAGCTCAAGTCTGATATCACATACTTTCCATCAGCTGTCTGCCTGAGGCAAGACGTGAATTGAGCCTGCAAAATCAGCAAGTGCTGGGGTTTCCAGTGTGACTGCCTACCTTTACGTTTGTGCACCACTGACGTATCCTCTGCCTCATCTGATGTATGAGAACCTTCGATTTCTGACTGCTCTGGCCTACATAAAAGTGTTGGGGGTTTTAAAACTTGAGAGTCTGAGAGATTCCGCAGCATGTCTGATATGTCAGAGAGGGCATTTTCCCGCAAAGGACTCACTGGTGTGAAGATTTTTGAACTAGTTGATTCAGTCACAGCTTTGCCTGGGAGAGCAGCAGCTCTGAGACATTGTTCACTTTTGCCTTTGGACAAGTCTATCGGTTGGTCTCTGCAAATTTCATGGCAGTCCGAATGTGACTGGCTAAGTTTTGTCGAGTGTCCAGATGGAGCGGCGAGAGCGGCCCTTTCTGCCATGCTGTTGCTCATCCTGAGAAGCATACTCATAGGGTCCTGGACAGGCCTTAGCGGTTTGGCAGCTTTACCCAGATGAAGGTTCATAACAGACTGGAGGGCACTTAGAGGACTGACAGAGGGTTGTTTTGACTCAGGGAGTGCAGATAATAAACCAGCGTCATCATAGAGATCTGAAGTAGAGGTGGTGTGAGTTCTGAAGTCTTGCGTGTGCTTCTGAATTTCACTTTCGTTTGTGTTACCCTCGGTAATATTGCTCATGGATGTAATCATGTTATCCAGGCTTGGAGATTTTGACACCAGTGATTTCCCTTTAAGATTCAGCAGCTGCAGATGTGGTGATCCCTGCCCATTCAAGTCATTAAATTGCCTGTCTACTTCAGCAACCATAATGGATACTTTGTTTTCCAGTTTGTCCACATCATGGAGATTAACTGCGTTTGAGGAAGCTTTTGGTGGAATGCTTGGAGGAATCAAATGACTTTTTTCTAAAGACTGGACTTCCTGACTACTGGATGATTGTTTTAAAGAAGAAATATAGCCTGAGTTGTGCAGAGCAGGTTTCAGATGGTTTTGTAACTGATAAGCTGCATGAATGCTCTGGTAACCGCCCCAGCTTGGGGCACCCCTCTGTGCTTTGTTTATGGCAGATGTAACTGTATTCTCCAGTGATTTTAGAATATCAAAATCCATTTTAGGACTCTCTTTCAGATCATCTTCAGTAAGGTAATCAGACTTTGTTAATGTGCTGAATTTCTGCTTAACATCATTTACTTTTGCAGACTCCTTGCATTCACTGTCTTTCTGAGAAGTAATTTCTTGTTTCTTGTTCTTGTCCCCAGTTGTTAAAGATGTTATGGATGATGACTCCAAGATTCCTGTGGCTGAGAGAGGGGAAGAACATGTTGTACCTGACTGAGACTTCTCAGACTTACTTTTAGGATGAGGGGGCTTGTCTGTTTTTTGCAGTGATTGGGTAACTTTTACAAAGTGGCCGGTCAACACCATATGAGCACTCAAGTGCTGAATAGAGTCATGCAAAATACCACACTCCATACATTTAAGATTCTGAGACTTGAACTGTACTCCACGCTTTGTTGTCTTTTGATCTTTTAAGTTTTTATTGTTGGTTTGTTCAGAGTTCATCTGAAAAATATCACTGGCCTGCCCATCATTAGGACTTTTTGTCTGCTCTATTGTTTGCAAAGATTTTGCAACATCCAACTCCATTGGAACCCTCTTTCTGAATGAAGACACAACTTTAGCAGCAATTGCTGTTCTTGGCTCCCTCAGAGGAACCTTTTGGTAATGCTTAGTCTTTATCATGTGCACACTGAGGTCTTGCAAAGATTCAAAAGAGTGTCCACAGTACATACAGCGTAGGACTTTCTGGGCATCTTCCTTTCCTTCCATCTCCAAAAGAGAGCGCTTACGTGGCTTGGACCATGACTTGGCACCCTTGCTAGCACTTTCGAGGTTGTCATCACGGTAGTGGTCTGTTTCATTCATATGAACTGTGAGATCAAGCAGCGTGTCATATGCTGCACTGCAGCTTTTGCAGTGGAACTTGCTAGCACCGTTAAAAATGGATCCATAGAGTTTAGTGCTTTGGCGGTAGAGCTGAACAGTGGAAAAATACTTGGTTCAAGTGCAATAGGTTGTTTCTGAGAGACCTGTTGGAATGTCTTTGCAATAGCAGACTGATGCCAATCGTAGCAGTTGCGTCCAGGACTGCTGTTGCTGCTACTGCTACCACTGCTACTGGCTGTCTGTTCATCTGCATACGGTTGAGAGGAATTCAAGTTCAAAAAGGACCAGTAGGGATTGTTGAGGAAGCTTTTGTAAATAGCCTTCATCTGTTCAAGGCTGTCTGTAATACATACAGTGTGTTCAGAATTGTCTTTTAGAAAGTCTCTTGTGGCCTCCTCCTCTTTTTTGTTTGGGGTGCTCTCTGTATCTGATATGGGATCACTAGATTCACTTATGTGAGATTCACTGTCAACATCATGACCTGATAGCTCAGCAGCAGGGGAATGTTGTTCATCCATTGGGGTTTTTAAGTCTTCTCCCAAATCATCTTCGTCCTGTAGTGTCTCCTTGGCCACTGAGCAATCACTTCCAGTATCTTCAGTCTCTGTGGGGGTCTCCTTAACATTCTCTGAATCATAAGCTAGAGAGGGGAGAAGAAAAAATGTATTAAGTAAATGCTACATAACTAGCACTGAAAGGTAAGCAAAAATGAAGACTAATGTCATTATTCTATAACTGAAATGACTAGACCACACCCCACATGAAGTTGAATTTAAATTGCAATTCAGCAAATTCCAATTTAAAGGGATACTCCACTTTTTTGGAAATAGGCTCATTTTACAACTCCCCCAGAGTTAAAACAGTTGAGTTTTACCGTTTTCGAATCCATTCAGCCGATTTTCTGATATTTAGAAGAATATCAGTAACCAGACAGTTTTCTGGTCTCATTGACTTTAGTAAAATGTAAAATAAGTCTATTTCCCAAAAAAGTGGAGTATCCCTTTAAAGACATTCAAAACAGGAGTTCTTCCACCCTGGCCCACAAATATCAAAGTCTTACATTCAGGTTGCAATTCTGTATACTGTTGTCTGCCTTAATTCAAATGCAAATCAAATTCAGGAATTGAATTAAATTCTGAATGGCACTTAAGCATTAGTGCATCCACAAACAAATAACGGAGGACTGAAAAATAACTTTCTTCTAGAACTAAGATTTTGAAATAGGCTGGTTTAGTCTATTCAAGTGAACTTTTTTAAATCTAAATATTTGTTGAGCATATAATCAGGCTATTTACAAGAAGCTGCACCTGCTACCATTTGGCCCACCTCCCCAAATGTCCACACACCTGTGCACATATAAAGAGACAAATAGATAGAGGGAAAGGTGGACCGATAGATTGAGAGGTTAAGGGGAATGACATAAGATGGCGGCACATAAGCCACCTGTCACTTTGAATCCCACCTGACGACTGTTCACCTTGGACAGGTGACGTGTTGCAAGAAAGGTGTCTGCTTGAGCACCTCAAGATGACAGATCCAAGGGGACACGGTCGCCCTTCTCCTTGCCAGCTGCCCTCACACCCTCAAAAGAGCCCATCCACCACTGTCCTTCGGGACTGATGATCCCGTCTCCTGACAGCCTGTTCCCTGCTAGTTTGACACTGTCACTCTGACTCTGTAAGTGGAACAAATGCCCTCTTGAAAGCCATACCAACCCCCCACCCCATCTCTGTTCCACTCTATTCACTCTTGTTTGTGTGCGTATTTGTGATTATGTTGCTCATGTCAAAAGGAAAACGCTTGAAATGTCAGATGTTTGGAAATACAGCAGGCCTTGAATTAAAAACTAACATGGTGTGCTGCTGCATGTGTGATTCCAGTGCATTGTGCCATGCTAACGGTCTCTCTTCCTTTCTCTCTCTTACAAGATCCACCACAGTCTTGACAAGAGTGTTAAAGCACAAATAGCTCTCATTTCAAATGATAATACACAATCTCACAAGCCCACGCTTCTCTCATTTAGCCTCTCACTGGCTGTCAGCCAGGCGGCCCACAGGATGGGGGCTCTAAAGGATAACTGGCAGGTGCAGGCCAGTCTTATCCCCTCTGTAGATTTGGATTGTCACTAGGTATCCATTACTTGCCAATCTCCTCTGATCGTGCCCGACAGCCTTGATCAAAAGATGTCATTTGAAAGGCCTGATTTGGCATGAACTCCAAAGCAGTTCTAAAAGAGGGTGAACCAGGTGTAACTACAATGACATGATCATTTTCCTGCCCTCTCATATCCCTGAGACAATTACGGTGACACACTGAGGGTTCACACTGCCAAATTGCTTTTTTCTTGTACAAACGCCGAAGACTACAAAATTGTAACTTTTTTTTGGGGGGGGGTGTTTCTGGTCATGTAAACATGTAAAATATAAAACAGAATCAGAACAATTCAACTTTAACAGGTACAGATATTGTACAGATGTATTCAAGTCTGTTCTCATAAAAATCTTAGGGGGTAGAGAAGTTAAGAACACTTTCATCCTAAGAAAAACCCTAAACTTTGACAAATGTGTGTGTGTGTGTGTGTGTGTGTAACAAAACCAAAGCCCACTAAATTTGAACACAATCTTTAACCTCAAATGATTTATAATCCATCTCAGGAGGCACCTACCATAACCAATTATTCTCAAAAGGCTTGATTGACAGGCTGGGTGATTTATTAGGCTAATAAAATATGACGTGTGCAATGAGCTCAAGCAGGACAAAAATCCAGGAGACTTTAGTGGCACTCGCCCAGTTTGATTTATGTAACTATTACATTTGCCTCCATAAGACCAGTCATTAACCCCCTCCACCCTACAGACAGAAACAGCACATAAGACATTTAAATTGTAACATCAGGGTATACATAACATTATTTATTTAATGTGTATGCATTATTGATTACTCTAAGACGGTACAGAGGTCAGACACATGATTACAATTAAAAATAGGCCTTTTTGTGAGTGTGCATCTACTCACAACTGCTTTGCACTTTGTGATTCTCTAGATGATCAATTATTTACATCAAGTAAAAATCAGAGGAAATCATTTAATGCCATAGATTATTCTTGTTACATAGTTCTTGTTAGGTAACTTTGCAATAATACCCAATAAGATGAGTTTGATATGCATTTGAATGGTTGCTCGACATACATAAAGCTTTCTGGCAGTAAACATTTTAGCTTTTCATTCTCAGAGATAACATGACTCTCTTGCAACCTCACAGTGGGATATAGATTGAGGCTAACTGTGAGAATTATTCTTGCTTCAGGCCATGCTAATGTGCAACACATGACACTTTGATCAAAATAAAGTAGCGTTCAGGCAACATGTTGAGATGCCCCCGTGCCAAAAATAGTGTTCTTTGCTGGAATCAGTGATAATGTTTTTAACTACAACAAAAACACTGTTGGTGTATATCTGTGTCCTGGGTCTTATCCATTCTGTAGTGTTTCTCTTTCTCTGCTGAAGAAACTTAAAACTGCCCATTTACTGTAAATGCAGGAGGGTAAACAGTCTCTGCTGACTGGAATTCTACTGATCATAAACGTCCTTTCAGGGGAGATATCGCTCTAATTATCACTCTGTTTGCCTTTGATTCCTTTTCCCCCTTGACAACAGTGTGTCTGATGTGTCTCAGCTGCCAAGAGTGATTGGCAACAATTCTATGTGTATCTAAGCCAGCAGCTGCTGAGATGATGGCCCAGCATCAAAGAACTCAGTGAGAAGGATGACACTCATAATTCTACTCTGCAGGGACAGGGTGGGGGAGGTTGGGGGCAAAAACCAACATTAAAAAATAAAAAAACCCAGACTGTCACCCCCAACCTTTCAAGCGAGGCTTTTTTACCCTCTTTAATGAGCTTTCGATAACTAGGAATTGAGTTCACAGAGAATACTGGAGGAGTTAGTGGGAATGCAATACCAAACTCCCAATCTTATCTGGCAATGACCACCCGATGGACAGCTGGTGTCTCGTAACAAACACGGAAAGAAAGCAAAGCTATTCATCATAGAGAGGACATCTAAGACCCTGTGCTCTGTCTATGCCTCTCTAACTCTCAGGTTACAGGCTTATACAGCCGTCCAAATAATATTCACTGTGATAAATGGTCCTCTAAGCCGCCTACCTCTCATTAATCTCTTTCTTTAAAGGAGCATCCATCATTGAGCAGGGCTAGAGCTGTAGAAGAGAGTTCATTTACAGGCCAGCTGTGCTTGAGTGATGCGTGTCATTTTTAGCTTGGACGGGAATGCGCAATCGTCAACACGTACAAATGTCCACGTACGTGAAAACCCAAAGAGGTTGAACGCACGCGTGTATTATTGAGAAGCAAAGTCGGCGATTGACGGACTGATTGATTGATTCAAAACATGGTTTGGTAGGTGAAATTTTTGAAATGTGCAATGAAAGACATTCCCACCTTTTGCTTAAGTAGAAATTATCATGCATTAACCTAAATTAGAGCTCATTTGTCGTTTCACTTGCTGAACAAGTAATATATCTTAGTCTGTCATCGGCTGAGTTCTCTACCCAAAGAAGGCTTTCAATGACTTAATGACTTAACCGGTTAACTCAGCAGTGTGAAAATGTATTGAATTTTCTTGCCTGTGTCAATTTCTTTTAGTCTAACTACAAACCCCATATAGCACCATCTCTCTGTTTCGCTTTTAAACATTTGGCCTGTATCTTTCACTTCCTAACTTTCTCCCCAGTCTTTTCTGTCCAATTCTCAACAATATTTCTCCTTTCTTCCCTTCCCTCAGTGTCTCGGAAAGCCTGGGTGATAGATGACATGTGTCAGGATGCCAGAAGTAAAGGGTGGCAGCGTGATTAACGGCTCTGTTGAAAGGGTAATTGACGGTTTGGCATTGTGCTGATCTTCTCCACCAGGGTTTGGTTTCTGGACCCCTGAGGACCAGACTGACTCATTTTTCTAAAATGGACCACAAGCTAAAAGCCACCTCCCATGAGACAAAAAGGAGATGGATTCTAGTCTTCTTAACAGAAGATTGATATCTTCATTGTCAACACAGCAAAGTAACATTCATATAAGTTTACAACCACAATAGAGTGCTAGTTCAAATGAGAGTTTGGATTGATAGCAGGTCAATGATGGGGTGGGGGGCATATTTTACTATTATTTATAAGAAAATTTAAAAATAATTTTTCAGTTTCAAAATCTTTGCAGTTTTAAAATAATAACATCAAACAGGAAATTATGTCATAGAGACGATCCCTGCAGACCTTCATAACTGTGTCAATAAAGTCTCGGCAAATCACACAATTCAATTTTCTTTAAATAACAAAGCAAGGTTAGTTCATACTCCCCAAAACTATTTATGAATTCAAGGATTAAACAGAACATTCACAAAGTAAAACTAAATTTGCCCATCACATCAATAACAGTTATGAACACATTCTACTTATGAACACACCATCTGTGTGCATGTGTGAAATGCAAGAATGTGTATGATTACTTGAATCTTTTGTTTCAGCCATGTGTAAATCAATAGGGTTCAAGCAGTTTTGAAACTGTTGGCAGTGATTACAGGCATGCCTGGCTGGAGAGGTATGTTGACACTGGTTTGGATTAGGGAATAGTGGGCCTCTATGGTTTCCTGCCCTTTCATCACCGCCACCATCAAGCCCAGCTTATGCGTCACATCCACGCATGACTGATGGCCGCTTGTCCGGATGACCTGCCTTGCACCTCAGATCTGACAGCGACTGATTTTACCCTTAGAAAGAGGGAGAAGGCAGGGCCTGGAGTCGCGCCCAAAAGAGCCTGAGAACCGAGAAGATTTTTGGCCAGGGTGGCCCGTGGGATTTGCGGAGGAGTGTCCGATTAACTCAAATTATCAACCCACACACAGACAGAGAGATCTAACTAACAAAGTTGAAACAAAGTACAACTCTCAAAATAGATTTGATGTCAAATCTGTCATTCCAAATATGGCTCAAAGCCTAACAGACAGATGAAAACATTCATTTTAGAAGGACTGGTGGTTCCACATGTTTGTCTCCTCATAACAGTTCAGAATCGTCTAGATTCAAGACAAGACAAGGTGCTAAATTGGGTTATGGCAATAGGAAAAGGCCACCAAGAGTGGCTGATATCAACTTGATTACATCAAGGGAGCACAAACCTAATATGACTTGGTGACAGACGCATACCTTGTCATCTCCAATCACATGTCAGGAATCCATCAAGTTTACAGCTAATTAGGTGTGCTCAAATAAAGCAAAGCAAAATGTTTCTTTTTACAGAGCACTGCAAAGCTTTAGGGCAAGAGAGAGATGGGGAAAGAGTACATTGCTCTAAATCTCTCATTAAGACTTTACCTACAAGATCGGCTATTGAGCTGTGCATCCTACACAGAGAAACACGATGCATCAGAATCAAGAACTCGGTCATCATCAGGTTAAAAGTAAATAGCACTTCGGTAAATGTGTTCATACCTGTAAACCATAAACTCACACTTGTAAACCACTATGGTCACCACTCTGCACAGGGTCCATGAGTGAAGTTTGGTGGAGCATCTTGATGAAATAAAAGCCTAGGCAAGCTTATGGGAAAAAGAAGGAGAGCACTCACATGGCCTTGCTCTGATTGACCATTAAAGCCTTTGATGGATGAGGCTGTCACAAGGATAACAATTAAATCCAACATGAGACAAAGCTGTTCTGACAGGCCAGTCTAACAGAGCAAGCCATACCCCTCCATTAAACTCTACATCATCTCTGCCTCAAACACACACAAAAACAGTGAAGGCTATATAATAATGGCTTTGTATCTGTTTCAAAGAGCTCTGCTATAAATATGAAAATGCCCCAGAACTCCTCCTCTTTCAAATAATAGGATAGGATCTATTCTATTAACCAGACAGATAATGTTTTGGTTAACATAAAGACAGCTTCAGTGTCTTTCACCTCTCTAAAGAAGTTAAAAGAGTCTGAAATGGATATGTGTAAATAATAATGCCTGAGCTGATAAAAATGGATAAAAAAATGTAAATGCCAGTGTTAAGTTCTTGATATTAAATATTCATATTTATGTTGGTTTATATATAGGCTATATCATTTTAACAACATAGTGTATAACAACTTAATGACCTTGATATATCCTACAGATTAAGAGTCTACAGATTTAGATTTTTTCTAGTTTCTGGGTGTTTTTAAAAATTAAAAAAATTGCTTCCAGAATGTTGGCAATTAAAAAAAACTTAGCATATTAAATAAATAAAAAAATAAAGGATGATGACAATACTACAGTACTTATGCTACTGTATGGCCATTTCTCTCTCTCTCTGCTCTCTCTCTCTATATATATATATACATATATATAGCCTATGTGTGTGTGTATGTATGTATGCATGTATATATAGTCTTAAAAATAGTTTTTTCAGACAGTTATCTAGACAATTTTTGTTTTAAACCCCACAAAAAAAATTAAAAATAGAAATTACAAAGTGGTCATTATTTAAAAGCGGTATTGAAGTCATTTTGAATCAACTGCGTTGTACTGTACCTTTAATAAACTTCTGACAAAAAAGCACAGAAAAAGATTAACCAATAACATGACATATAAAAAGTATGACCCTTAGGATAAGGAAAATTTGTTTAGATAATCCAGGAAATAAAAGCGTTTACTGATTTTGTGCCTTATGAAATGTACTAACGTTACAACGAAAATGAACATAATGGAGGACAGATAAACAAGAGCATCTTATTGAATTTCAGATAAACTTACCTGCCTGCTCGTTTCGGCGCCTGCTGTTTTCTTCGCGGCATACTTGCGCGCAGACTGTGTGTCTATATAGGCAAACTGAAACGATTTTCTACTGTGTATGTTCCCAGTCAGATGTGTCACCATTAAACAAAAGTAGCCTACAGCGCAGTCACAACAGCTACGCCACTTCGCTTTGGGCATAGGAGAAAGCCCAGGTGCTCCGTGTTCAGCGGTAGTCTTTGTTTAAAGCCAGTCCACTGGAGTGATGAGGAAAACTGCACGGCAGGACAGTAACGCCTAGTCGATTGCTACGAGTTTGTCACGTCACTCAAAAGTCCGCGGCAACCGATACACAAGCAAAAAGTATGGGGGCGTTCACACGTCTGGTTGTGTCCAAAACAGCTAGATATAATGCAGCGAAATGGCACAGAACACATGGGGGGTTCGTGTTGCGATTAAAAGTTAATAAAAGTTACACAACGGTTTACCCGACAACGCTGATGGCGCGAGACAGTGAAACATCAGAGAGACGCGACGAAGACCAGAAACATCATGAGTGCGTAGTACGTTGACGAACAATTGTACAATAGCAGACAAACAACGCTTCCTGGTGCTCCTGACCGGTCACTCCCACGCACAGTCCCAAGCCCAAAAATGCAGTCTAGGTAGGCAGCTCGTAGGGTTTTGAGACACTGCCAATGTGTCACTTAAAAGAGTGCATTAACAAGACCGCTTGCACTGAAAAGGAGGATGTAACTTAACCCTTTAATGGATACACCCAGAGCTGTTACATATGTTTTTCAATGGCTCTAGCAACACCCAAGGGAAAACAGTTTTTCCAACAATAACAACAAACAATGTTCAGTGATTTTACAGATTTTACAGTTTTTAGGCATAAACTGTTGATGTTCATTAATTGTCAGTGCAAATTTGTCAACAATTGTACATATCAGTTTACATCATTAATTAAAAAGGCGCTGTTTGAAACCACTGTCATAAAAAATATATTGGTTTGATGTGTAAATAAGACACATTTGTTGCTTTAGAAATGCTTGCCTTTAAGCACATGCATAAAAATTTACTACCTATTGTATTATTTAGCAACCCTAACCAGATCATAGATGGAAAAGACTATGCATTTACAGTTACACAAACAGGCAATTCACTAAAGAAATATTGCCTATGTTTTAAGCTTTTTAACAGTTATCGATGTAGGGCAGCCAAATGCCAAGGACTAATTCGCGAAAGTAAAGGTTATAAAGTAACCATTGAATCTCCAATTTAATGAACGATATTACAAAAAGGTTTCGTTGGTCACTTAACGTGAGCTAATAATGAACTGCACTTCTAGAGCATTAATTCATCTTTTTCTGTTAATTTCAACATTAATACATTATTAAAATCAAAAGTTTTAGTTGTTAACATTAGGTAACATGAATAAAATGAACAACTGTATTTTTATTTACTAAAGCCAACAAAGATTAACAAATACAGTAACAAATAGTTCATTTTATCTAATTATTTAACTCAGGCTGGCAATCCCTTAAATATCATGCTCAAAATTCTTTATCACAACTTTGCAATAATAACAACCATTATTGCATCTCTGATGTATATATTTATAAGTCATGAAACTGTCTCTTTTTTTAGATTATATTATCATATTCATATTTAATGTAAGCCTATGAACTGACCTATAAAGCGTTTAGGACTTTAAAGTAATAAAGTGTTACCCAAAGTTATGATTGACCTTTTGTGTATAAAGTAATAGGCAATATACTTCCATAATACATGAATATCCTAATACGTAGTGTTTTATCACACTTTATTTGTAATTCTGAATCGTTACTGCATCAAACAATAAGCAACAAAATAACATTTGCTTCAGTTAAAAATGTACTACATTTCTGTCTCAAATGTTTTTATTTTAAGACTCTTATTAAGGTTAAATTCTACCTACAAAAACAATAAAAGATGTTTGTCGTGCATGTCTCTGTTGTATTTCCTGAAAACAGCTAGTCTCTTGAGTAATCAAACTGCGTGGCCAAAACAAGCTTGGCCTGAGGACTTTTACAAATCAGCACTGTCTGAGGATGTCTTTTTAAGTACTGTAAAGTCATTCAGATGTGGGGTCAGAGTTCTGACCGTGCCATTAAAACACAGGCAAAGATATAGTGCTCTCATTTAACTGCTCTGCTGCATCATATATCATCCCACTGCCACCGAGCTGCATTAGAGAGGATCTTTGATTTTTACTTTTAGAGCAACATAAATCAATGCAAGGCAAGGTCTGCCAGTGACATCCTGTATTGGTCCTCTCTGAATGGGATGCGAGAGGGTTTGTTGACTGAGGTCAGAAGAACTAAACTAAACAAATCACAGTTGCAAATGAACAAAATAAAGATTGTATATGCACATATCTGTCCAAACACACAGAATTGTTAATTTAACCCTTAAATGAATGTTTCTACAATCATTATCCCATATTCGGGTCTGTAGTGACCCAGATCTATCTAACATGGATGGAACTCTACCAGTCACAATATAAAACTTTTCTAATATTAGAGTAACAATTACAGAATAATAAAATAAAGCACATTGTGTTACCTGTAGGGAGCTTGGAAGGGTTCCGTTTGAGCAGATGTTGTATACCATCATCACTGTCCTCATCAGAGCTCATCTCCCAGAACATTCAGCATCTGGCTCATATTCGCCATCTCGGATATATTCTCAAAACTGTCAAAATCAGAATCATCAAAATCAATATTTTGATCGCTGACAGCTTCTTCAACAGATCCACCATCAAGTGACATTGACACTAACATTTGATTGCGTTTAGTACTTGCATGCAGTAAATCGCTGAGCCATTTCAAGTTTTGCTGATGATACTTCCTATTCTTTTGTTTTCTGCCTGCGGTAACTATGAGTGAAATAAAAACGTCACTTGATCGTTGTGCATCAGACATGGCCACCTTGTGGACAAAACGTGAATTGCACATATTCAGTCATCAAAGGTTAAATTGTTATGCAGAAAAAACATACTTAGGGCCTGTTCACACCGGGACGAATTTCGTGTGTGTTATTCGCCGATATTTAACGCCTCGTGACTAAACAAAGGGCGCCAATGTGAGTGTGCACACCGACACGGAAAACGCCACACGTAAAAGCATCATTTAAAAAAAAACGCCTTGGGTTAGTTTTTTTAGTGACGTGCTGCGTCAAAAACTATCCGACCAATGAGATTGGTGCTTTTGCTCACGTGTTTGGAGCTTCTGAAGTTACAGTAAAACACAACTTGGGGCGCTCAAACACAAAACGGTCTTGCCGAGCACACATATGCAATGGCGAAGAAGATATACGCCAAGTAGCGTCGCCGTCTACACCGGTCTACACAGCCAAAAAGAAATAAGATGAGGAAGATGTAAGGCAAGATGAATGTAGAGCTGCTGTTCTCAATGGTGCTAGAACATGAACTATATGACAAACACGACAGGGACTACAAACATCTTGGTAAAAGAAAACTGACATGGAGTGGTATTGCAGAGCAAATTGGCGCCATCTAATGTCAGGGAATGGATTTACATGTTCACTCAGCTCATCGTCAGCAAAAATCTCTTGGGTGTGAACACAAAAAACGCATTGAATAACGCTGACGATGACGGCGACGAAAAACGCGCACTGATATTCGTCCCGGTGTGTACGGGCCTTCACACTGTTACACACCTCGGGTTGTTAGCAACCCTATAATTAATATATATGTATATAAATATAAATATATATATATATTAATGAACGGGGAAACAGACATCTTTTATAATTTTAGTGAATTGTTTTTCCTTGGAGTATTGTATTCAACAAATTACTGAGGAGGAGAAAAGTGAATGACTTCCTGGGTCATTAAAAACCTGAGGTTATGCATTTTAGGGTTAAACTAACTTTAAATCAAGTGGAACTGGTTAATTTTAATGAAATGTAATGGTTTCAGGAAATGGAAGTTTTAGCAAATCTCATTTCATTGCTCATTGTTTGATTTCTGCAAATAAGTCTGTTACTTTGCTCAGTTCATTCTGTTCAGCACAATAAATACTCTAAAGGCCGTAGTCAGAGATGTCTTTTTGGTTTCGTGCTTGTGCAACGAAGTCAGGGCGAACATTAAGGAGGCAACTGTCTCATTACCCAGACCTCTTTGGTCTTCCCCACCTCAGAGCAATCTTGTCAAACAGGATCTGAAACGAAAAGGGACATCTGCCAGCAGGACACCCACCCTCCCTACAGCTCACAGGAGGGTGTATTCGAGCCACATGTCCATCAGTCCTGTTGTGAAGATTTCATTTTATCTCCTCCTGCCCGCTCTCCGCCACTGTTTTGAGAGGTCCTGTCCTCTACTTTGATCTATGATGAACAGATGACCTTTTTCCCAAGTCAGGTGTCTGGCTCTGTAACATCATGTTCTAACAGTGTGTCAAAACAGCATGGCTCACCTTCTCCAACTCTGGTTATTTGTCTGGGATAGACTTACAAATCTGTTATGAAGAGAGGCTGAGGTGAATGTGTTGGAGATGGCAGCACCTAGATGTATTATAATAGTTAAAAACAGAGCGAAAGTGATGATGTTGATTAAAGCAAACTAGAGAAAGTATCTGCAAATACTGCTTTTAGCAATTCATTCTGACTCAGTATTGATCAGGCAGAGAGATTACAAGCCTAAGAAGTGTTAATCAATGACACAATCAGGGTGTTATTCTTAACCCTGCAATAATTCAGTGTAACTGCAGTAGGTTGTAAAATGAAAACAGTTTTGCCTTCATTACAATAGTATGAAACGTTTTTAAGAACAATTATGAATATTTAAAACCAAAAATGTTGGTTTTGCATTTTATATTAGGGTAATTCAGTGCTAAAACATCATATTCTTGTTAAAGCTTATGGGTAAACAAATAAGCTCAATGAAATCACGCTGAGGATACGTCAAAGCACATTTCAGCTCTATAATGATTGTAATCTAATGTAATGTAAATGTAAATGTAGGCCCAATGTAATTTATGGTTGAACTGTGTTCGCAGGACAGTGTTTATATTGCACATTTATAATGGAGTAAGTTGTCACATGTGTTCAAATCTTTACATGTTATTTTGGTCTGTCATAATCATATCATGTTTTGTTATGCTCATTGTATGTTCTAATATCATAATCTCACTGAGGCAACTTACCCCATAGTGTGGCAACATGCTCCATTATCACAAAGCGTCAACGCGTCTGAACTATAAAGTGCTTTTTCGCATAGAGGTGAATTATTTTAAACATGGTTGTAACAAAAGCCTTAACCTTGCTAATTGAACGGAATGAAACAATACGATAAGATATCGCAACGAGAATCGCTCAACACGATGGTGAATTTTTTTTTCCCTAAGCAATAATGATGAAAATGTTTAATAGAAAATAGTTTGGAAGCTAATACTTTTAAGGTGCCCATAGATATAACATAAACCTAGCCTGAGAAATATTCACTAAATATTGCAATTTAGTGTTACTGGTCTCACAGGACATTTAATTAAGGCAGTTATCACTGAGAAATCACCACGTTCACATTTAATCCAACTTCCTCTCTTGGATGACAGCATAGGCACAGTCATAGGCCGCTCTGAATAGATAATTAAGTCTTGATCTTAAAATATAAATGTACAGATGGGGCTTATGACAAAAATGGAAATTTTTCACCTTTAACCATCATTAGTTTGACAGTGACGCAGTTTCCCCTCAGTGCGAGAATACAGTGGGCCGAGTTCAGTCAGGTGAGAGGTGACAGGGCCGTATGGTGGATCTCCTGCCACTGACAGGCTGTCATTTGGAGATGTGTGCCATGTGGCTGTCTCTCAGCCTGTCTTTGAGCTGAAGGATGACCCCTCCTGCTCACTGGGGCTTCACTGGCCATGCCATTCTTGTCTCTCAGCTCACACGTCTGACAGGAGACATGACGTCCGAGACACATCGACTCCATCTTCAGGTAGGCCTGTCCTGCGTTATTCTCTGATAGTTCAGACAGGGAGAGAAAATGAGAGAAAGTGTATGTGTGTCTCATTCTTCCTGTAAGAAGCCTATAAAAGAGGTTATATATGGCATTGTTCTTAGAAATCCACATATTTTATGTCTTTCAAACCAGTCTGAGAAATGGCTCAAGGTTGAGTGTTTTGATTGAGGTGAAAGGCATACTTATTATGATCTGGAGGATATTTTCAGCAAAAATCCATCATCTGTGACTTAAATGCATTTTTGCAATTAACTGTCCCTCCTGATGGAGTAATTTAACTTGATTTGTGGCTGTCGGGACAGCACAAAATTTGTATCAATACTCAAAAAACAAACAAATGAATCACAAACATAATTTGTTCACACACAGTTTAGTAAACCCTAAAAACAACATCCAAGGTCATGTATGGATTTGCTTTTAATCATAATTATATGTCATGTACACTCTTAGAACAAAGGCTAAAGGGGTTCTATATAGATTCAGTTGATTCAATTTTAAAGAACTCTTAATGCTTAAAAAGCCATGTTTAATGGTTTATTTCAGTTTTTTTCTAGTCATAATGTTTAATTCATAAAATTTTATCAAAATAAAAAAATTAATTAAAACATTATTTTATTTAAGCTAAATTGCTAAAATGATCCTATGATGGGAACACCTAAACAGTTAGAACCATATAAGGTTTTATAGAACATTTTATTCTAAGAGTGTATACAAGAATATACAAGTATACAAGTATATAACTCGGCATACTTATTCAGTTGTAATCGAAATTATTGCACCACCATTTCAAGTCAGGTGTTTGCAATGAACAAATCAAACAAAGTCATTTAAATAGCTCAACACAACAAATGATTTCAAGTGGTTTTCCCAAATTCAATTGAAAATGCAACCTTAAGCCACACTGTGTACCTCTTTTAGTTTATTCTTAGCTAAAAAACTTAGTTCTTTCAAAAATATGTGCTCATTAATGTATATTTACTTCATTCAAGTAATAAAGTATTCTCTGTGAGTGTATTATATGCCATTGAAAATACATACGGGTAAGGGGTTCTAATGTCGGCTCGCCATGTTGCCCCTCCATCTTGAAAGTACATTAGCCAAAGAGGGACATACCCGTTAATTTAAGCTTCCGCCATGCGCGTTTACGTTTGAGTTAACACTCATGGATCGAGGTTGAACTGGAAGCCATGTTAATCTTGGACTACATTGGCCACCGTAGGAGTTAAAACGAAATCGGAATTGAGAGGAACAGAAACTAATATTCACTGGATGATCATATACCTTTTCACCTCTAGATAGGGGTAAAAATCCCACAGTGTAGCTTTAACGACTTCTGCGGTCTCAAAATTATTCAAACACCCTGAATACAATCCCTCACAACAGCACAAATCTGCAAAATAGGTATTGTCTTATACACACCTGATGCAACTAATCAAGGGCTTCATTAGTTGCACCAGGTGTCCTTTTGCTAGAACACATTAAATATTTGAACTGGCTAGGTTTGTTGAGTGCCACATTTGACTGCATGTTAGAAAATAGAATAGAAATAGAATAGAAAGTCAACAGAATGGTCCAAAAAGTTAAGAGAAGATATCACCACCCTTCGCAAACAAGGAAGAGTACAAAAAAAGATAGCTAAGGCACTAAATGCTCCCAGACACCGTTTGTATGAAATAAAACTTTAACTGATCTTTAAACCACTTGAAACATTTATGTTGAGCTATTTAATTTACTTTTGTTCGATTTGTTTCATTGCAAACAGCTGAAAGTCTCAAAATTTTGCCAATAAACCTGATTTGAAATGGGGTTAAAAAATTAGATTACAGCTGTATTTGGGTATTGGATTGGTCAATAGAACATAATAATAAAAGACTGGAAAGATTCATGTGACATTCCTTTCACCGCATACTGTATCCTCAAATGAATACTCATCTCAAACTCAATCTACCCATCCAGTTATTGAGAACTTCCTGAGAGCATTCTGACCTGCTGCATCACAGTCTGGTATGACAGCTGCACATCCTCAGACCGGAAAGCCCTTCAGCGGGTAGTCAAAACTGCCCAGCGCGTCACTGGACTCGGCCACTTGCCATCGAAGACCTCAGCAACCGTCGCTGCCGGCAAAGAGCTCTCCAGATCATCAGGGATTCCATCCACCGCAGCTACAGTCTGTTTTCTTCCCTGCCATCTGGAAGCCACATAGACAAATACAAACATGGATCGTGAGGCTAAAGAACATTTTCTTCCCTTGAGGTGTTGCATAAGCTAAACTCTGATCTCTCTTTCATTGTCATCTGATTTGCTCTAACAAATCCTCTATACAAACCCAATACAAAACCTCTGAATACTGATGATTTATTTCACTACTATTGCAAAACTTAATATTTTATACCAATGATACTCTGTTTATCACACAGACACACATTTTTTTTATATATTGCATAGATACATTTTTAACTCTTATTCCTAAGGTTCATTGGGTTTCTATAAACCCTAGGGTTCTTGACTTGATTTCAAAGAACGCTTCACACCAAAAAGGTTCTATATGGAGAAATGACTTAAAGAGATAGTTCACTTTGAAATTATTTTTTGATATGTTTTAGCTTACCTGAAGGGCATCCAAGATGTAGGTGTCTTTGTTTCCACAGTATTTTCAATTTTGACATTTTTCGGCCAAACCGTTGTTGTCTGTCAGTCATGTAATGGAGGTTTAGGGGGTCTTAAATGTCAAAGAGCATGCACAGAGAAGTCAAAATTAAACATGTTTTAATGACTCGTAAATGTAAGTACACATTGATGGCCTAAGACACGAAACGAGCAGTTTGTGTGAGAAAACAAACAGTTTTTATATCGTTTTTACCTCTTGTTAACAACAGCCATGTCTAACTGATCTAAATCAGATGTCCAACTGAATCCGAACTGAACCATATCCAATATTCTGCCGGAAGTGATCTCGCACGCGTCTACGTCACTGATTGTTTACATGGAGATTTTGGAAGTTTTACCTATCCCTTTAAATGATATAATACTTTCATGTTTAAAGTTTAATTCATAAAAGGTAATTAAAAATGAATTAAAACAAAATCCATAAAATGATCCCATGATGGGAACCCCTAAAAGGTTATATTAAGTGTCACGCCTGACAGAACACTTTAAAGTTCTATAAAATATTTTCCTCTAAGAGTGTTGCAAGGGTAAAGGAATAACAACAAAAAAGTTTTTTGTTCCAAAAAATTGTTGCTAAATGCTTTTGAAATGGAATTAATCACTTTAGAGGCAAAGTGGATCTGTTTTGCTTTGCATATGGCCCTAGAGCAACAGCAATGGAAAAAACAGAGGAAGTGCTCTTATAATCTGTCTCTGAAATGAAGCTCAATTTAGACTGTCTAAAGACTATATTCAATGATGAAGACACAAAAGCAAGTTACGAATAAACAGGAAAAGACGATCATATGCATGAAATTTCAGTTTATAAGCTAGCCAACAAACTAGAATTAGTATAAAGTGCACTGTAATAGTAATTCATTTCAACACTATATTAGCCTAAAACATATGAAGCACTATATGCATGAAGCACAAGGTAAATGAAACATTAATGTGACAAATTATTAATCATCATGAACAAAATGAATGCAGAGTGAGATAGTCAAATAGGGCGTCTTTTTTTAAAGATGTAAGCACATTGTCCTCCCCTGCTGCAATATCAGAGTGTAGCTGGACATATTTGCATGCTCAGCGCTGTGTGTCTGCAGTAATTCATCATTGGTCTCTGAGGTATTGAAAGCATCAGCATCCGTCAGCAAGCTTATGTCAATGGCTTTGTTTTTAAAAGAACAAAAGAATTATTTCTCATCAGTACACCACTTATTTTTAAATAGCTTTTGTTATGTGTCTCCAAAAATATCAACTGCAGTAGAGAAAAAAGCCACACCTAATGGCCTGCAAGATCACAATATTGACTAAATAATTAGAAAAATAATCAATGGCTAAACTGCAAAACCATTTAATGAGATTGTAGCCAATGTCCAGTGCAGCAAAAAACAAAAATGCTAAAAAAACATCTGCTCTAAACTCTAATAAAAGAATAGAAATAAATACACTGATGCCAATGTCCAATACCATGAGTTACTGAATTATATAAACTGGTCACTTATAATGTATAGGGTTCAAGACTACAGGACATATGCTATTTAACCTTAATCAAAGAGTTATAAATATAAACACACTGGCATACACTAATATTCTAATATCCAGTGTTGTGTACTCGAGACTTGGAACTCTGCTCTCGAGACCATATTTTAATGGTCTCGGTCTTGTCATAGATTTGTGTGCATTTTGACTCTGAATTGACTCTGCAAATGCAGCAGGACCCAGGTCAGGTGTCAAGCTCAACTATGTATTGAAAATGTCAGCCTTGTCATCCATAATTTAGCTTGCATATAAGAGCCACACCGAATTTGTGAGCAGTAATATGTGAAAGAGCACTTACTGATTGTAATAATTGTAAGTCATAATTGTAATAAAATTACCTTTACACCACTATGTGGCCTTTTTACCATTATTGTAGGCCTACATGATTCCATGGTATATTTAGTTTACTGTTTGAGTGATTTAGTTTACTTGACCCTATATGGTCTCGGTCTCAACTCGGACTCAAGTGAGCTGGTCTCGACTACAGCACTGCTAATATCTAAAATGCATGTTTCAGTCAGTAATTTTTACCATTAAATCACAGTTAAATAGGCCACAGGCACACTGATAGAGCATGCACAGGTCATAGGCCTACATGCTGTAAAATGATAATAGCAAAGAAGAGTTACATGCCTATAACTCGTTAACATGTTTCTGTTTACAAACGTTCTTGAAGTTCATTACATGCAACTGAATCTAGTTGACTAACTTCAACTTCAACAGTGACCAGGAGGGGACAACTTGTAGGAGCGTGTGTTTGATTCTAAAAAATAGATTTGTGAGCCTACATCATAAGCCTACATCATATTCATGTTTCCATCAAAGGTTTGTGCAATAAAGTAGCTATTACGATTGCATGACCTTATTGAAAACTATGTCATTTTGCCATTCAAGGTCAACTTCCTGTTTAGTGCCTGCACCGCCCACTGTACATGACGTCCCCGTCAGTGATAGCATCCAATCTTTTTGAAGTAGAAAAATAACCTATCACTATAGACAGAATAAGAAGTGGACAGAGCCATCTCATTGGAACTCCATTGAGACAAGTGAAGCCCATTTTTAGAGATTTTTTTAGCAGTTCCGTTCCTGACGCACAGACTGAAACCGACTCAAACAGAGCTTGACGACGTAGATGTGACACGAGCAACCCGTCTGTCTTCTAGTGGCTGTGGCATGAGAAATCTGAATCATTCCCTTCCGAAACTATGATGCAGATCGTTAGCCTATACTTTTCAAAAAACTGCTTCTACGGGGCCATAACATAAGCTACACTCTTAGAAGAAAAGGTTCTATATAGAAAAAATCAGCATGATTAAAATGTGATATTAAGTTTCTACAACAGTTTAATAAACAATAATTTAACTACAACTACAAAATGTTGCAGAATAATGTAATATATGAATGAATAATAGCCTTTAAAGAACCTTTGTGCCAAAAGTGTTCTTTCTTGTCATTGTTGAACCTTTTTTAGCATAAAATGTCCTTTGGAGTTGAGTAAAGAACCCTATGCTACATATATAGAAGCCTTTTTTCTAAGAGTGTACAAGGTAATGGAGCATTTTATACATTGTCGTGTTTCTTTAGAAATAAATCAGCGTCAATGTAGTAGACACAGGTCTAACGGAAATAAAATCAATCATGAATCAAAAATCTAAATCATCATGAATGCGATTTTTCTTGTTTTTTTGGTTTGTTCCAACGGTCAGACATGTAATTTATCATTGATTCCAGAAAGACAAAAAAATTAATTATTTAAAAAAAAAAACATTCTTCCAAGTTCAGATTTCATCCGTGAACATCATCACGCTGCACAAAAGCCTGCCACCATCAATGAATTTGAAGTAAAGGCAGAGATAGCAGCGTTACCTAGCTACTTCCTATGACAAAACCCCTGTTCCAAGATGGCGGCGGTTTTGACGCATGCTTAGAACCCCAAGGTGAGGTCTAATGTACACTCACCGGCCACTTTATTAGGTACACCTGTCCAACTGTTAACACTTAATTTCTAAGCAGCCAATCACATGGCGGCAACTCAGTGCATTTAGGCATGTAGACATGGTCAAGACAATCTCCTGCAGTTCAAACCGAGCATCAGTATGGGGAAGAAAGGTGATTTGAGTGACTTTGAACGTGGCATGATTGTTGGTGCCAGAAGGGCTGGTCTGAGTATTTCAGAAACTGCTAATCTACTGGGATTTTCACGCACAACCATCTCTATGGTTTACAGAGAATGGTCCGAAAAGAAAAAACATCCAGTGAGCGGCAGTTCTGTGGGCGGAAATGCCTTGTTGATGCCAGAGGTCAGAGGAGAATGGCCAGACTGGTTCGAGCTGATAGAAGGGCAACAGTGACTCAAACAACCACCCGTTACAACCAAGGTGGGCAGAAGAGCATCTCTGAATGCACAGTACCTTGAACTTTGAGGCAGATGGGCTACAGCAGCAGAAGACCACACCGGGTGCCACTCCTTTCAGCTAAGAACAGGAAACTGAGGCTACAATTTGCACAAGCTCATCGAAATTGGACAATAGAAGATTGGAAAAACGTTGCCTGGTCTGATGAGTCTCGATTTCTGCTGCGACATTCGGATGGTAGGGTCAGAATTTGGCGTCTACAACATGAAAGCATGGATCCATCCTGCCTTGTATCAACGGTTCAGGCTGGTGGTGGTGGTGTCATGGTGTGGGGAATATTTTCTTGGCACTGTTTGGGCCCCTTGGTACCAATTGAGCATCGTTGCAACGCCACAGCCTACCTGAGTATTGTTGCTGACCATGTCCATCCCTTTATGACCACAATGTACCCAACTTCTGATGGCTACTTTCAGCAGGATAATGCGCCATGTCATAAAGCTGGAATCATCTCAGACTGGTTTCTTGAACATGACAATGAGTTCGCTGTACTCAAATGGCCTCCACAGTCACCAGATCTCAATCCAATAGAGCATCTTTGGGATGTGGTGGAACGGGAGATCGCATCATGGATGTGCAGCCGACAAATCTGCGGCAACTGTGTGATGCCATCATGTCAATATGGACCAAACTCCCTGAGGAATGCTTCCAGCACCTTGTTGAATCTATGCCACGAAGAATTGAGGCAGTTCTGAAGGCAAAAGGGGGTCCAACCCGTTACTAGCATGGGGTACCTAATAAAGTGGCCGTTGAGTGTATATGTCTATGTGCTAACGCAAGTGAAGTTCTGCTACAAGATGGCAGCTCCTGCGAGGCTTCAACTTCCGGTCGATGGATTACCCCCTTGCCTATCACCCATTAGGCGAGAAAATAAACGCTGTAGTTATACTGTTCCATTTTACCTTATGTCTCATTTACTCCTGATTAACTTTCTGTATAATCTGAGCTACCATATATGTGTTTTGTAAATACGAGTCATTAACATGGCCTTATGTAAATATGGTAATGTCATAAATAATACACCCTGTACTATCACTGAAAATGTTTAAATTCATATCACATACAATTGTATCCCAAAAGTCCAGTTTTGTAGATAAGAGTTTAAAGAAAAGAAGAAAAAAAAACTTTTTACCCAAGTGTCCCTATGCATAATGTGCTTTCCCTCTGCTGTCCCTCTCTAAACACCCCCCTATACTCCAGATCAGATCGCATTGCTCAAGATGTGTTTATTTCTGCTGCGCTGTCTTGTTTGCGACGTGGCTCCATCAGTATACAGTCATGTCTCGCATTTGCAGCGGAGCAACGTGGATAGGCAGACGAGCTCGTCCGTCAGGGAGAATGACACGCGTGCCACTTTGCTGCGCGACTGACGGCGGGATGCGCACCAGTGTCACATCCCTGTATGTGTAGCCCCGAGCGGAGTGTGGGGTTCCTGTCCATCAGGAAAGGGGGATGACGACGACGGGGATGTGATGAGTGAGTGAGTGAATGAGTGACTGGAGACGAGGCTTTTGCCTTTCCTCATTCTCACGATCTCCAGCTGCCACATCAAACGCCTCCTTCAGCCCACGTCCGGCTCTTTATCCCATCAATTAGATTTAATCGCAGGGATGGGTCACATAAACCTCACATGCGGGTAATCTCGGGCACTGCTGAATAAGAGTACAAAAGATCAAAAGAGCCTTCGTGATCTGTAAACGAGTAAATGGGATCACATACCTTTCCATACTTGGTAGCCACACACCTTTCCATACTTGGTTCCATACTTCTGTGCATAAAACAAATACATTGTTAGTGAACTAGGCAGTATAAGATGGCTTACTGCGGTAGTTTGATAATACAAGTACTCTGATACCACAGTGGTATATGATTTGCATATTCATGTTAATTGGTGTTACATGGAATGCCATGGTATCATCATGGTAATGCAAAAAATTCTAAATTATGTAATTTATACAATACATACCATGGTACTGAATGATTGTCCCAATATTCAGTTGTATTTACATAGTTACAAGGCTTCATATGATAGTATTACCCCAAAACATGGTTGACTGCATACTCATATAAGTGATACTTACATGGCATTCCAATCATGGTAATGTGCAACAAACATTTCATTACCATGATACAGTATACAAACAAACAAACATTTGCTTCATAAATTAAGGAACTCACACCACCTGCTGGACAATTCCTATAAAAAATGGATAGCACATTTCTAAAATTATCCACAAGTATTCAACAGTTTTTTGTCCAACAACAAAAACAAGATCTTCACTCTGGTCTAGTACAACTGATGTGCTTTATTTGGCAGTTTACAGCATGTGCGGTGATTCGATTGTGTGGTCCATCTGAGACTGAGCTGCGGTACAAGCCATTTTTTTGCAGCTTTTCAGTTGAGAACAAGACTTTGGCTCTTTAAAATATTTACTTGTGGGAAGAGAAATGTATTTCTTTTAACATAGCATTTACATAGAAGTAACACAAAGAACATAGTCATTACAAATTGTGACTCCAAAAAGGAACAACCAACATTACTAGTATGTTAATACACATTTTAAACATTACATTTCTCGTCCTTCAGCCCATAATATGTCCATCATAATATGCCTGTCAAAGAGATATAAATCAAATTGTGAATATAACTATAACAATAATAGTCCAGATGAGTATTGTGTCCAAAACACATCTAACATGTAACATTCACAGTGGCCTATTAGTTGTTAGATACCAGATTTTAACACTTAATCTTCTACATATCTCACATTATATGTTGTTTCTCTTCATTTGGGAGAGTCTATAGCAATAGACTTGGCAGGATACGCAGTACTGAACTATTGATGATCCTTGTGCTGATCTGTCATTGCAGGCCGCTTTTCTGAGACGCACCCCTCTACGGATGGTCTTCAACATATCTTCTCCCCTTTCTCATGTCCTTGATCCTGCTGGTGGCCCTCACTGGCCTGAGCGTCCGTGGGGAACGGGAACTGGCCCTCACCGAGAGCTTGAGCATTAGCGACCAGCTCTCCAATCTTCTCCACCAGACTGTGGCGATTGGCGGCAAGCATCTGCTCTTCTTCTGAACTGAAGCCCACAGCTCCATGTTGTTGGGCATAGACACTCCCACCACCAGCTCTTCCCCACGACGGCAGACTCATCCGCTCTGGGAGAGGCTTTGTACTCTAGAATTTCCAACGTTTCATCATTGTACAGACTTTCCTCACTTCCGTTGCGTTCAGGAGGAGGGCTGGGGAACCCAGGTGAGTCTGGGACAGTAGGGGTCTTCACAGGGACGATGGGTGGTCGAATAGGGATCGGACCCACACTGGACGGGGTACGTCTCACGTCTGTTTTAGACGAAGGGGTTCTACGAATGGTGGCCGTTCCTGAAGCTATAACACCACTTCCCTTCCCGTTGGTTGTTGAGGTTCCCTGGGTACCCATTGCTCCGTGCAGTCCTGCAGTGCTGGCAGGCCTCTCTGGTCTGGATCATACGCCGGTAGTTCTGAGCCAGGTTGCTATGGCGAGGGACGGTGGAGGACTTGTCGAATTCTGTCTGTGTGTCGTTATCACCATCGCCATTCATGGAATAACAATCATATTCAGATCCTGCAAAGAGAAACAGAAGAGAAGATTCTCTTAAGGCCAATTTATACTTCTGCATAGGGTGCACGCAGTAGGTACGGCGTAGCATACGCACAGACACGTCCCATACCACGTACCCTTCGCACATAGCCTGACGTGCACCTCCTCAAAAATGTAACTACACGTCGCGACGACGTGGACCGCAAGATCGGTGATTGGCCGGCTTGGTAGCATCGCATTTCCTCCTACGCATTTCCGCATGTACCTTCTCACGCATTTCCACACGCACCATCTCATCCGACGGCTTCTCTCATTTCTGCCTTTCAGTTTTAGTAATTTCACTAAAATTAACTGTTTTTCCACCTCAATAAGCTCCAACTCCAACATGATCCACTCTCTTTCAGTCGCTATTGCTTGTAGTAACCTAGCGGCGAGGAATCTAAACACAGTGGAAAATTAAAACCCTCCGCCGCCAACTAGCGTTTCGGAGCAGTACTGCAGAGCAACCAAGACCTGAACGCAGAAGTATAAATGCTCACAACGGCACCACCTACGTGCGATAGCCAATGCCGTCCATGTACGGCGTACCTCTCGACGCAGAAGTATAAATTGGCCTTAAGCCTAAACAAACAACAGACAAACTCTGAAAAAGGTTTATAATAAAATAAAGTTGATTAAATTGATAAAACTGTGGCTCTGGTAGTATTAGTATAATCTTAGGTAGTATTTTAAGGCATCATAAGCCCACTCCCAACTCAAAGACTGTTCCAGAAGATAAGCTAAGGTACATTTTAAAGCTACACTGTGTAACTCTTTTAGTTTATTTTTAGCTAAAAACACTTAGTTCTTTCAAAATATATGTGCTCATTAATGTATATTTACTTCGCTCAAGTAATAAAGTATTCTCTGGTGATAGTGTATAGTAATAGATGCCCTCCATCTTGAAAGTACATTAGCCAAAGAGGACATACCCGTTAATTCAAGCTTCACCTTTCTGCGTTTACGTTTGAGTTAACACTCCTGGAATCGAGGTTAAACTGGAAGCCATGTTAATCTTGGACTACATTGGCCACCGTAGGAGTTAAAACGAAATCGGAATTGAGAGGAACAGAAACTAATATTCACTGGATGCTCATATACCTTTTCAACGCTAGATGGGGGTAAAAAATCACACAGTGTAGCTTTAAGGAAGCACTTCATGCAGCCATCCCATAATGCATAAAGATAAACTAATGCAACAGAAATATTGACTATAAGTATACTGTAGTGTATACACACAAGTGGCGAGTGGTTAAGAGGTGGTGTGTCATGTCAAAAAAAGCACTTGACAATCAGTCTCTTATTTGACGTGTCTTGACTATATTCTATTTCTATTTATTCTTTTTTATATATCATGTGCCAGTGACATGACATGTGCCAGTGGATAGTGGCATGTGCCACTAACATTATCGCAGAACACTGACATGGTGTCACGGAAAATATCGCCGCATGTTGTGACACCTCCAGTAGTGACTGACAGATGATAAATAAATAGCCTATTTTAGTGATATTTTTAAATAAATGTTGGTTAAACGTTTTCAAGTCAGTAATATATATATTTTTTTTAAAACATGTCATCAGTTTGTGGCACATCAGTATTTGACTAAATGTTATATGTTATATCAAGTTATCTTATAAATATCAATTGATCTGAATGACTTCCTCAAGCCTATGAGATTTACATGTCTGTTCACTGAAACCTGCTTTCTCTTTCTCTGTTAAGAGAAGCACCTAACACATGTTAAAACATATATTTACTCTAGGTCACTTGGGTCACTCAGGTCACTCAGGCCTGTCTCCTATATGACCCTATTGATAGTCAAAGAATATACTTTATGTTTCATGATGAATATTGTCTTTATTATTGTTTTTTGGTTGTTTTTTACAGAACTTTTTGATAAGTCAAAAGTTTAAAAGAACAGCATTTATTTGAAATCAAAATCTTTTGTAACATTATAGATTTCTTTGCCGTCACTTTTGATCAGTTCAACGCATCCTTTCTGAAAGTATTAATCCTTTTTAAAAGAAAAACAAACTTTGATATAATATCGTAACAAAGCAGTTAATGTACCCCATTGACTTCCATAAGTATTTTTTTTTCTACAATGGAAGTCATTGCTGACATTCTTCAAAATTTCTTTTGTGTTCAGCAGAAGAAAGAAACAACTTGAGGGTGAGTAAATTATGACAGAATTGTCCGTTTTAAGTGAACTATTCCTATAAGTGCAATTTTAAGTATATTTCTGAGAAGTTCCTAAAATACATTTCTGAGAAGCCCATTAAAACTAGATTTATTTTTTTTTTTTTTTAGTTAAAAAAAAAGTATACTAATAGCACAATTGAATAAACTTATTTTTAGTATGGGGTAGTTTATTTATATAAATATCTATGTTTATATCTATGTAAAACTGTTTATTTTATTTATATTGATAACACAATTTCTACATTATACTATTTCTATGCTTTTTTGTTTAATAAAGTTCATCTGTTAAATCTACAATTCGCATAATGTGAGCAATCAAAATTGGTCACTTTTGTTATTGTTTTACAGATTGTTAGTTATCTATAGTTTTCAAAATGTTGTTGTCATGTTGTCAATATTTGTGTGTGATTACACACTATTCTCTGAATGGAATGGACATGTGTTTTAAAGGCTGTATCAACTATACATGTGCAACTTTACTTTGTTAGTGTTTATGTTCGTCTGTGTGTATTACCCTGTGAAGGGATGGTGTCCTCTGAACATGATGGTGTGGTGTTCTGTGTGCTGTATCCACTGGAGTACTGCAGAGAGTCACAGCTGCTCTTCTGCTGCTGATCTACACTAAGCCCACGAGTCAGAACCATAGCCAGCTCACTAGCGGCTGATGACATCGGCTTTGCATGCTATGGGGAGAAGAACAGGAGAGAAAAATGTCATTTATGTATATATAAGATTGGAAACATTGCTAATTTTAATGGATTTGATAAAAGTCTCTTATGCTCTTAAGCTTTAATTTATTTGATTAAAAATACAGAAAAAAAAGTAAAATTATGAACATATTATTACAATTTAAAATAATGGTTTTCTATTTGAATATACTTTAAAATATAATTTATTTCTGTGATGCAAAGCTGAATTTTCAGCATCATTACTCCAGTCTTCAGTGTCACATGGTCCTTCAGAACTCACTCTTATATGCTGATTTATTATCAGTGTTGAAAGCAGCATATTTTTGGGAACCTGAGATACTTTTGTTCAGGATTCATTGATGAATAAAAAGTAAAAAGTAAAAAAAATAAAAAAATACCACAAAAAAACAGCGTTTATTCAAAATAGCAATATAAATCTTTACTATTACTTTTTATCCATTTAACACATATTGGGTGAATAAAAGTGTTTTTTTTTTTGTTTGTTTTAGAACAGAAGATAAAAAATATTGACCACAAACTTTTGACGGTAGTCTATTGTTGTTGAAAAAGACATTGAAATTTTAATAAAGAAACATTTTAAATAAATGCTGTTCTTTTTGTATTTTTTTTTATTTAACAAAGAATCCTGAAATAAGTATCACAGGTTATAAAAAAATATTAAGCACCAAGCTATTTATTGATCATAAATTAGCATATTAGAATGATTTCTGAAGGATCATGTGACAATGAAGACTGGAGTAATAACTAATGAAAATTCAGCTTTGCATCACAGACATATATTATATTTGAAAGTATAGAAAACCATTATTCTAAATTGTAATATTTCACAATATTACAGATTTTTCTGCATTTTTGATCATATAAATCTAGAGACTTCTATGAAAAAAATCATAATGTTTCCAAACTTTTGACCGTTTACTGTATATATTAATTATTATTATTATTTATTTATTTATTTTTTTCATTTTTATATATTAAAAATACATTCTCAGGACCTTGACATCTTTAGAATTCATCCTAGATAGCCTATAAGGATCCTCAGGGTGAATTACTCCATTTCTTCCCAGTCCACTAGAGGGCTCTGCAGCCTCAGTCCTGCGCTGCTGGGTTCCAGCCGTCTGCTCATAGTGACCTGCCTTTGACCAGTCCTGCTGCAAGAGGAAATTGTTTTCAGGGTCATGATAATATAGCCAGAATAGGAGAGGACCTGTGCATTGGGTTTGCAATTTCAATGGACTCATTGTATATTTTCATTTTAATCAACAGAAATAAACAGCAAGCCTGAGCCAGATGTTGGTTAATAAAGAAAAGCTTGTGGCAAAGAAATTTAAATGGGATTAGATAAAAGTAAACAAATTAAAACTAATAATGTTTTGCAAAGAATAACAGAACATAAAGCAAACAATGGCTGACCGAATGGTCAAAAAGAAAAACAAACCTTCCAGTAAGGAACCTTTGATGTGGGTGAAGGGGAGTTTGATCCAGGGGATTGATTATAGGTAGGGGACGCAGGAAGTATGTAAGAGTGAGGCCTGATGGAGTCATTAAAACAGTGAGCAGGGCGAAAGGTAGCAAAGGATGAGCCGAACTGTGGAAACGGAATGACAGGATGACCCAATCAAATATGGAGAACAACACCACAGTGAATACCCCACAGCAAATAACAGCGTAATAATATACAAAATAATTCTAATTGCTAGCTTAAAGGAGTAGTTCACTTTTAAAAAAAACTTTTACTGATAACTTACTCACCCCATGTCATCCAAGAAAAGAAATTAAGGTTTTTGATGAGAACATTCCAGGATTTCAGTGCACAGATCGGTCATTTAAAAAATAAAAAATAACAAAGTTGAAGTATTTTAAGCTCAAACGCTCGCCTCGCTCTGTTCTGTGATGCACGTTCGTGAATCTCCTGTTCAAACTCGTTCATCAAAATGAACAAATCTTTTTCTGAGTCAATTCGTTAATTTCGTTAATTGAATGAACCAAATGACTCGAAAAAGATTATTAGTAACTTACTAGTTCCTATTAGCTAGGAACTTCCTATTAGCCCCATTGTGTATCATCTTGGTTGCAGTTCCATTAGAATTCCACTGGAGGTGATCGCGGCGAGAGCAGAATGAATGGGAGTCTATGGGGCTAAACGGCTAAATGTGTCTCTTTCACCTGCTTGTCGTTAAATTAACATAGATTTTATTGTTGATTCCGCAAGTTATATAGATTTTAGGCCAATAGTCGAATGAACGAGTACTTATGTCCTTTTGATTTCTTACAGGTTAGGCCGTTGTTGGCCGGAACACGCTAGCATTCTGCTATTGTGTGACGTCATCACATTTTTTAACGGATTTTTAGAACAGATAAGTGAACTTAAAAATGCAATTTTCAGCTGAGTGTATTATCTTAGCCCTCTCTTTTGAATGCAACTTTGAAATTACTTGACAACAAATTACATCCTGAGAAAAGTGGATTTCTGGGGGTGAAACCCCATAGACTCCCATTCATTCTGCACTCGACTATGAGCGCCCCCGCATGGACAGAGACGTGTTACTGCAGCCAGTCCAGAACCCGGAAGTAACCAGCCAGTGCCAATTCTTTTCAATTAGACATTCTCTGATTATATGGAGAAAAATCCTGGAATGTTTTCATCAAAAACCTTAATTTCTTTTCGACTGAAGAAAGAATGACATGGACATCTTGGATGACATGGGGGTGAGTAAATTATCAGCAAAAGTTTTTTTTTTTAAAGTGAACTATTCCTTTAACCCTGCATAAAATATATATGACAAACAGATCAAGAATTGCTCTTTATGCTGTTTAACAGGAGGGGATACTATTACATTAGGATTAATGTATTAATCAATTTTACAGTCCTCATATATGGGCATTGTGCTAAATCAAAGAAACATAAAAGACAATAAGACAAATAATGACAACAGAATACTGTCAACTTATATTAACAAACAAGCAAAACGAAAAAAGAAGATTGAGGTGCCGGCCAAATAGTTTAAGTAATTAAACCATATATTTATTAAAATTCCAGACATAAAATAATACTTACTATTGTGGGAGAGCCGCACTCACTGACTGACTGACAGGTTTCTGAAGCCTCTGAGGATGCAGAACTGGAGGACTTCTGTTTGCCAGAGATAAAGATGGGTCAGTGAAATTAAACAGCATTAAATATAACAGATGAAAAAAAAATACCAGATGAACTGGTAAAGACCTGGCTAGTGATGTCAGACGGCATGGGAGAGGGAGGTTTGGAGTGCACATTGGCATCTTGAGAGACAAATCCAGAATCATGAGAGGAGACGCTGCTCAGGCGATGGGCGCCACCTGGTGGCAGATGCACCAAACTTAAAGGAACACAGAGAATCATTAGTGTTTTTTACAAAACTAGCAAATAACCAAATAAGAATCTCTAAATGCAACTGCGAATTGTTGAGACGTAAACAATTTTATTGGCATCTATGGTTCCATAAAAATCTTTGATTTGATTGAACCTTTTCATTCCACAAAAGTAAAGAAAAATGCTTCTTTTGAGAGTTCACTGAAAAGTTCTTTGGGGAAACAACAAATTGTTCTTCTATGGCATCACTATGAAAGCTCGCTTTTGGAATCTTTATTTTTAAGAGCGTGTGGCTTAATTATATCATTATTGAACATTAGCCGACATGAACGAATTACATTTTGCACAGATGGGAAATCTTATTGGTGATAAAACGATTAAACAAGCACCTGCAAAGGCTGCTCTTCCTGGATCCAACACTGCTGGGAGAAGAAGGTGGAGTCTGGTAGGACCAGTTGTAGTCAGACCCCTTAAGATCCAAAATCACCTAGTGGAAGTCAAATTAATATTATCAAATTATCAAATTTCCTTATTATAATTATTATTATTTCTCGCTGCGTGTGTGTGTGTTAAATGATTTTCACATGTATGTTTCAGCACCTGTTCACTGGCCTCTGGTAGTTTATGTGGATCAAGTGGTCAACACAGTGAGGTCATCAATAATGGCCTGAAGGTGAGTGGCCTCTCCTAGCATAGCAATTTCACCGATCTGAGGAAAGAGGTTGATGTTTATTAATTTGATTACTTAGTTTAATTAGTTTAATGATTAATTTGTTTTCATTCAATTTAATTTAATTTTAAATAGCAGCAAGCTCTTTTACTCAAATACAACAGATATTAAGAGATAGATAGATAGATAGATAGATAGATAGATAGATAGATAGATAGATAGATAGATAGATAGATAGATAGATAGATAGATAGATAGATAGATAGATAGATAGATAAATAGATAGATGCAGATAGACAGACTAAGATAGATAGATAGATAGATAGATAGAAGATAGATCATCTTGATAGATAGAATAGCAATTTAAAGTTATAGTACTATGAAAACTAGAATAGATAGATAGATTAGAATAGATTGAATAACACCTAGCATCAGATAGCATAGTGTTGCATAATGTATATGCAAATGAGCCCCAAATCCACTCTTCTACAAGTCGATGTATCAGAATGGAAATGCGTTTCATTTATCACTCTCTTCAACATCGGACACATAATGGTAATTAATATAATTGGCCTTTTGCTTTACTATGTTATCATCAGCTGATAAGAGCTAATAATGTGTTGCTAATGTTACACAAACGACAAACCATGTTCCCGATTTCGCAGTCACATGGCTGCTTTCTAAAAATCAGGATCCATAAAAATCCTTTGAACAATATGGAACGTCATTGGACAAAGGTACATAGTTCATCAAAACATTTGTAATAGACACTAAATTCACACGCTATATTGCTAAATGTAGTGTACACAACTTTTCATATCAAAGAAAATATACTGGGATAACCTGGCTTCTCTTGAGACTCCCTGCTTCGCAGCATATTTAAAGGTGCTATCAGCGATGTCAGGCGGCAGGCCAAAACAAAAATGATCACATTCATCTAATCTTTCCAAACAATCCGCTAGCTGCCCGCCCCATAAGCAGGCTGTAGGCAGCCTCAGGCTCTGAGATCTACACACAAAAACAAACGGGTAAAACCACCACTCATAATCAAAACAAACAGAGTTCAACCAATCACCGACAGGGGCTGGTGTTGTTTGTTTTTGCGCTCGTGCACGGCGCCTGCACGCGAAGTCTGAGCTGAAGAATAAGCCAGCGCGTCTATCAACGGACCAGAAACAGTGAATATGGAAGATGCAAACACAAACAGAAGTCACATCAACCACAATCGCTGATAGCACCTTTAATGATATGCTAATGCCCACCCGCAAGTTTACGTGATTGGTTACAACGAGGTAGTTTGTGACAACCGTGTTTTTGAGAATATAATTTTTTTTACTGCAGTATTAAAGAGAAAATACTTAGCAGTGGTGTTGACATGAATTTGCACATGGTTTATGTTAAAGCATATTAAAAACACCACGTAGACAATAAACAACATTAAGGCTGCGTCCGAAAACTCGCGTACGAATGCGAGTAGGTACTATATTTAAATAAGAATGTACTTCGCAACCGTTAAAAAATTACAGTTCAAATGATTTTTTTGATTTTTGGCAAGTTAAAAGACATTTATTTGCTTGTGATATAACTATCGATAAATAAACATGAATGAATCAGTAGAGCATACACATGTGTATCTGTGTTTATCTCCTAATGTTCAGCCGCGTCTCCGCTTACCACCATTTTCAAATATAACGACAACAACTCCTCTCCCGTGGCATTATGGGATAGTAAAGTGTCCATCATATGCACACTTCAGAATCTCGCCGGAAGTAGTAGGTCATCCGGGTACTTTTCCCCTACTGTTTTTCGAATTCTATGATTTCGGACATACTACTCCGCTCACGATACCTTTCACATACTATATAGTAGGCTTAAAACTTTACTTGAGTTTAATTCTCACCACTACAGGCTGCAGGAAGCTGATGAAAGAGCAGTAGCGCCCCCTTTCCTCCAGGAGGGCTCGGCGCACCGCCTGCTTCTCAGTCTCCTCCATCAGCAAGTACATGTCACTCACATCCTGCATGGCACTGTCCAGGCTGCGGCTGAAGTCCTCCTCGGCCTGAGATGAAGAGAAGGAGAGAGAGATGAAAGGCAATAAAGACTTGGGTGAATGAGCAATCCATAAATGGAAAATTATACTACTGTTCAAAAGATTGAAGTAAAAACATTTTTGGGAAATAATAAATAAATGGACAAGTATGCTTTAAATTGATCAAAAATGTCAGTAAATACTTTTAAATTGTTACAAAAAAATTGTTTATTTAAAATCAATGCTGTTCTTTTAAACTTTTTATTCATCAAAGAATACTTGAAAAAAAGGTCACACTTTCCACAAAAATTTTAAGCAGCTCAACTGTTTATAACATTGATGATAAGAAATGTAACTACTAAATCAGCAAATTAGAATGATTTCTGGACAGGAGAAACGGTTGCTGAAAATTCAGATTTGCCATCACATGAATAAATTACATTACACACACACAAAAAGCTATTTTATTAATAAACATACAGTACTGTGCAGAAGTCTTAGGCACACTAGTATTTTCGCCTCAAAGAAATGGTTTTAAGCCAGTTATTTATATATTTTGTTGTAGTGTCTCAGTAGGAAATATCAGTTTACATTTCCAGATATTAAAGGTTGTGTAGGTCAGAATTGAAAAAAAAAACTTTTTTTCCAAATTTCTTTAAACTTTCTGTATATATCAATGCATAATTAAAATCTAAGTACTCTGAAAAAGAAAGTATAAAAATCGAGTGTCTGTAGACCTCTCACGACTGTTTTAAAGACAGCTCATTATTTCCATTCACTTCACCCCCTCCCTTCTTGGCTCCTTCCAAAGCCACGCCCCCAAAACACATGAACGCGCAACTCCGACAGCTGAGCTGAAGACGCATTATTTACCTGAGACGAGCGGAGAGGAGAGGAAGAAGTGCATGTAGTGACATCATGTCAGAAACACATGTAAATAAAAAAATCTAACTATCATTATGAAGATAAACAAATAAGTTGTATTTTATTACTCTCTATCAAGCTAGCATATTGATATTGGTAAAGCTTACAATATTGATTCGCTAACGAGCTAGTTAGTTATCTATAAGGCAAAGCTAAAAACAGGTTGCATGATACACGTTTTTCCATTGCCATCATTTACACTGTGATGAAGAGGAATTTCATGTAAGATTCATTACATATATATGGTGTTCTGCATGTAAGAGTTTGCTTGATGAAAGCATTGTTGATTCTGATGAGGACTACACACCCGAGACAAGTAAGTTACCCGTACCGCATCGTCAGCTCGAGGACAGATCCGTGGTCGAGGGCAAAGCAGAGGATTTTGCTATTAGGGTCCGAGGAAGTAGAGGCCGAGGACGGGGTAGTCGAAGTGCAGGGCAAGGAGCACTTTTAGACAAGAGGTCCTGCTGCGTCGAGTTTTGCATCTTCAAGCTCAAACAAGCACGCGAACAGGTACGATCTGGATACGCGCAAGTGGGCAGGTCCTGTGTGACAAAAGGGTGGTTGCCATGGTTGCGAGAGAGTGACAGTCGCCTAAGCCAATCCATTGTTTCGTCCCGGTTTCGAAATAATGAGCTGCGTTTAGTGCAGATTAAACGGTCTAGAGTCACTCGATTTTTATACTCTTTTTTTTTCCAGAGTACTTAGATTTTAATTATGCATTGATATATATAGAAAGTTTAAACAAATTTGGTAAAAAGTTTTTATAAAATTCTGACCTTCACTACCTTTAATTGCACTACCTTTTAATTGTAATAATCCAGTGAAAGTTTTAAATGCACAAGGATTCTGACAACAGCCAATGCTCCACACGGAGGTCGGATCACACCATCATTGAGTGCATCTGAAATTATTTGAAGAAACAGAAAAACAGAGACTAAGACCAGAAGAACTGCGGCAACGTTTCCAAAGACGCTTGAAAAAACCTGCAAAACTAAAGGACAATAGCTGTTTTAAACAGAAAGGGTACTAAACACCCATTGATTTGATTTAGTTAACTGTTAAAAGTTAATAACAGTTAATAATAGTTAACTAATAAAAGTGAATTGATAAATAAAATCTATTTATGATTATGACATTATTTTTGAAAACATTCTCATTTACAGCATTTTTACACAAGTGCCTTTTTCACAGTACTGTAGCTTTGCAGCGCAGGCACTACCTTCGAGACGTTGCCGCAGTTCTTCTGGTCTTAGTCTCTGTTTCTTCATATAATTTCAGATGCACTCGAATGATGAGATGACTTGGAGCATTGGCTGTTGTCAGAATCCTTGTGCATTCAAAAATTTCACTGGATTATTACAATTAATGGCACAATTAATGTCTGGAAATGTAAACTGATATTTCCTACTGAGACACTACAACAAAATATATAAATAACTGGCTTAAAACCATTTCTTTGAGGCGAAAATACTAGTGTGCCTAAGACTTCTGCACAATACTGTATTTCACAAAATTACTGTTTTGAATGTATTTTTGATCAAATAAAGTTGCATAAAATACTTCTTTTCAAAAACATTTAAAAATCAAATTTTTCAACGGTAGTGAACACCAAGATGCACTGAATGAACTGAAAATGCACAACTGAGCATTTTTAACACATGAAATGTTTGATGCAGATGTCAACACACAGATGTCCAATGGGTCAGCACAATGAAGACAGATTAGGGTGGATAATGTCAACACAGCAACCAAGCATTGTCACGCTTCATGCAAGGAAACCTTCATGACCATATAATGAAAATAAATGACATACAGTTGATGCTCTGAATCTAAACACACCAAATATTGCATGATTGTACATTGTGATTTACTTTCACAACACAGATGCTTATTATGTCTGACGGAAAGAATGACAATGAAACAAGCACGCTTTTGCAAACAATGGAATTGTGTGGGGCGTTCGCAAAGGATGCTAAAACATTCTTATGAAATGCGCACAAAATACCTCGGATGAAATGAAATCGATGTTAGTCATGCTGAACGATGAAGGAACTGCCTTAATACATACCTGATAGCTCTACAGTTAATAAGCAGAAGCCAAGCCAATCACAGTATGAAAGAGAGAGAAAAAGAGCATTGCCATGAAGAGATTGCACAGGGAATGCAATTATGATACATCTAATAATACATTTTCCCCTTCAAATTACTTATTTTGTGCTCCACAGAAGAACATCATACAGGTTTGGAACAACATGAAGATGAGGAAATAATGACTTTTATATATTAATATTCACATTTGAGTGGACTACCCCTTTAAAATCGACCTTTTGACCTGACTCTCGAACTTCATAATCTGTCTTTGACCTAATTAATCTTGGCATCAGAATTAGTTAGCATGCAAGAGAGGGGGCTGAGTGAGAAAAATCCCCAGCACGGCACATATTCACTGATTCTTTTAACATACTGAGCGCAGTAATCCTCTAAAAACAAAGCACAGAGAGAGTGTGAGCGAGAGGGGAAATCATTACGCTGATAGAGGGGGAAAAGGAGACTGACCTTTTCTGGCTTTCTTTTGCAGCTTTATTGTGTCAGATGACTTCTTCTTGATCTCCTGCCTTGAGCGCTTGTACTCTGATGAATAGCAGAAAGGTGTAAATTCAGGACAGAGACATTAGTATTGCAGAAAGTTCAGGTTTGAGACCACTGTGATGAGTCAGTCCCACCTTTGGCGTGGTCTTTATCCAGCAAGGCCGCGGTTTTCTTCCACTCTTCTATCTTGTCTTGGAGTGGGGCGATCATTTTTTCCATTAGAGCACTTTGCACAAAAACGGCAAAAAAGAAACAACAGAAATAATATAGTGGTCAACAAATGTTTGCAGTATTATTATAGTAGCAACAATAAAATTAAAGCTACACTGTGTGATTTTTACCGCCATCTAGAGGTGAAAAGGTATATGAGCATCCAGTGAATATTAGTTTCTGTTCCTCTCAATTCCGATTTTGTTTTTAACTCTTACGGTGGCCAATGTAGTCCAAGATTAACATGGCTTCCAGTTCAACCTCATCCATGAGTGTTAACTCAAACGTAAACGCGAAAGGCAAAGCTTGAATTAACGGGTATGTCCCTCTTTGGCTAATGTACATTCAAGATGGAGGGGCAACATGGTGAGCCGACATTAGAACCCCTTACCCGTATGTATTTTCAATGGCATATTATACACTCACGAGAATACTTTATTACTCGAATGAAGTAAATATACATTAATGAGCACATATATTTTTGAAAGAACTAAGTGTTTTTAGCTAAGAATAAACTAAAAGAATTACACAGTGTAGCTTTAAACTAACTATGGTTAGTTATACACAAAAATTATATTTTACACACACATATACATATATACAATATACAGTATGCAAATGTAAATATAAATATTATTATAGAACTACATTTCCAGCAAATGTCTTAAAGGGATACTCCACCGTTTTGTCATATTAAACTACGTTATTCCCTTAACTAAGACTAGTTGATAGCATACCTCTCTCGTCTCAGTAAGTGCACTCAATCGCTCTTGGGCGCAAGACACTTTGATCGCACTTAACTAGCCCAGTTCATTCAATATGGGCCAAGGCAGAGAAGTGACCAAACACCAGTGTTGGGAAGCTACTCTGAAACTGTAGTTTGACAAGCTACAAGCTACTCGTAAGTTAAAGTAGTTTAACTACAGTCAAGCTACCCGTTTAGAAAGTAGTTAGCTACACTACAAGTTACAATCAAAAAGTAGCTAGCTACATTGAAACTACTTTTGCTTTTTGAACAACGTATATTATACGTAACTGAATAAGTGTCTAAGGAATGTTTTAAAATAGTAAAATATTTAGGTTTTAAAACAAGGCAATGCAATTACAATTTCAAAGAGTATTGTTTTATTACACACAACACTAAAATATCTCTGACTGTCAAAAGTGCAACAAATAGCCCACAACATTGCAAGAACGAAATATACATCTAACGTAAATTGCATGTAGAACATTTTCTCAAAAATACTGATTGAACTTGGACAAATAAGGCCATGGGTAATTAACGTTAGTTGTTTCTCCATCCTCCAAATCTGTCGTCATGTCTTGCTATATAATCATAATATGGGTGTGTCAACCCACTTCTGTACGTCAGTGAACTGTTAGCTACAAGATGCGTGATTAAACAACAGGTGGCGGTAATGGCAAAAAATGAGTTTGTAATCCAACAAGAAGAATATCCTTGCATCGCGTCTGATTCGCGCAGGCTCGAAAATGTAGCAATGTAGCTTTTGCTCGCGCTACACCACTACTTGCTGCAAAAAGTAGTTAGCTACTGGAAAAGCTACACTGTTTAAAAAGCAAATGAGCTACTGCCAAGCTACTGAAAAATGTAGTTAAGTTAGTAGCTACGCTACTTGTAGTTAACTACTCCCAACACTGCCAAACACCTCCACGTTTTCCCTATTTAAATACAGTTACACAAGTAGAGTAACTCGACCAAGAATGGTGACACAAAAATGTAAAAAGTAAAGTGGATAACTATAATAAATGGCGGAATACCACAGCAAGTGCTTGGGAGCACTTCAACTCAGCGTAGTAATATCATCACTCGTGAAAAGTCCTCTCCCTCTCCAGAGTGATGATATTACTGCGCCGAGTGCATAGACATATATGCACCGAGTCGAAGTGCTCCCATACAATCACTTGCTTTTGTATTATGCCATTCATTATAGTTATACACTTTACACACTTAGAAAAGTGCAACGTTTTATTATGCGTCACTATTCTTGGTCGAGTTATTCTACTTGTGTAAATGTATTTAAATAGGGAAACCGTGGAGGTGTTTGGTCCCTTGAATGAACTGGGCTAGTTAAGTGCGATCAGAAGTGTCTCGCGATTGAGTGCACGCACTGAGACGAGACAGCTCCTCTAAGTTAAGGGAATAACAGTTTAATATGAAAAAATATGTAAATATTTGTATGAAAAAAATGATTAAACAACTGAGACATAAATTGAACAAATTTCTTCAAAAACAGAAATGGAATAACCCCTGAACAAAGGTGGGGTCATAATCAAAAGTAGCAGTCCGAAGCTGCTTTAAGTGCTTCAGTGTCTCATCTTCATGCACTGCAGTAGATTTAACAGTTCTTGCTTTGAGTTGTTACTCCACTCTTCCACCAAGGCACATCATGCATGTTAGCACACGAGGTTTGGCACTGCGAAGGACAGTCAGCTGACCTCTCTGTCTCCCTGTAGCACTGGATCAGGCATCTTAAATTACGAACACTGCGGTTTATTGGTCTGGCTACATCATCATGCCACCCTGCATGTTCACACAGGTGATCAGAAATCCTGGGCATCATTCTCCTGCTGTTTTTCAGATCCTGTCTCTTTTAGTGTCTTAAGTTATTGTAACTGTGGCCTTAATTGTCAACTGCCTATAGACTTACCCTTTGGTGCTCTTTGTGTGTTCAGTGTCTTTTGTGCTCTTTGTGTTTTGTTTTTTTATTTCAATTAAAATAATGTATTATATTTTAGTTATGATAATGTTTTTTTATTTAATTGTTTGCATTTTAGGGGATTTTATGGTACTAAATTATATTTACACTGTATTTATAATATATTTATTCATTTTTTGAGCATAGACCTGAAAATTAAATTTCCAGCTTAAACTGTCGTAAATCTTGAATGCTTTAGAGCACAGACTTAAGTTTGATTTCTTTTCAAAGACGACAAACACTTTTTAAAATTTTTATATGAAATTTAGAAAAAACATGTTTTACTGTGAGAAAATCAAAGCCATAAACCTAAACAAGTTTTGTAAAAACAAAAAAAAAAAAAAATTGAGCCATCTCAAAAAATTAGCTTTCAGTAACATTTTGTTTGGCCGCAGTACCAAAGGTTTCCACTAGATGCAATTCGTCTCCAATTAATTTCCAATGTGGTCATTTTTGACCGCAAGAAGCACAAGTGTGACTGTTTTTTTTTTTCAGGACCATTTAACCTGTTCGAATCATGTTGTACCATTCGGTCAGCGCCATTATGATGAAAATTCTAACAAAACAAATGTAACATTTTTCAGTCAATAATGACCGAAGAGCACCAAGGACTGTTCCACAGGTGCATGTGCGATAATTGTTTATGGTTCATTGAACAAGCATGAAAAACACAGTTTGAACCCGTTTCAATAAAGATCTGTACAGCTTATTTAAATTGTACAAATATATTGGCTTGACAGCCAATGGTTACTGTATGTGCGTTGAACACTCTGCCAGACATCTGATTTTGTGTTAGATAATAAGAGTAGTTTGGAATGACATGAGGATGAGTGAACTATTGCATTAAGGTCAGCATTTGAAATCTTTTGAGCTGTGAGCTAATTTGGTCTCTCTGAAGACAGCACATTAAAGCCTTAGAGCAGGCTGATTGATCTATGGATGTTTGCTGATCTCCACAGTGGAAAATCAATGCTTGGCACAGACATAAAATCCTGTCTGTGCAGTCTAACTGGCGGGGAGCAAGGCATGAAAGTAGTCACGCCATGGATGGGTCGATCACTCACTTGGTATAGTGGCGCAGTTTGGCTTCGATGCTGCGGTGTCGCATGCACATCCGGGCTCAAAGCGAGAGCCAATATCCCTGGTGGCACCTGACAACAAGACAAATGAAAGTTAAATAAAGAGATGACATGTGAGTCGTGAATCAATATTTTTGGAAACATCAGACAACTTTGTTTTCCACATTTAGATCTGAATCAGGGATATAAAATGGCCACAAGGGGGCAGAGTAATCAGAAGCATAAAAGCAGGTCTATTAGGGAAAGGTATGTGCTTAGTCAGTGAAAAGCAAGACAATTGCACCATATTCACAAGAGACAGAACTTTAAAGACCACAAATAGAACACTTCCCAAACTGCATGGCACTGATCCATCAAGAAGTGCTCACTGGCTTGGTGACCTTGAACACAATTACTTAGCGGTGTTAACTTTCCTCTCCAGGCCAACTGCAATTAAAATGGGGTCTTAAGCTATAAAACCCAGCCTGCCTGGGCCTTAATACAACCAGCTCATCCAGATTTCCCCCAATCCTGCCGCCAGATCTGATGAAACTGAACTCTGTCGGTACGAGGGCCAGTAGGTTACACGGGATAAAAAAGGTCAATGTCTCTATTTACAGAGTTCAAAGGGCCAGTGGATATAAGGGAATATATGATTGATTATGATAACTAGACATGGTACTAGTGAATAAATAAACGGTTCTCGTATGGATTCCACTTAATGATTCAGTTTCTAAACTGTGCCTTTTTAAAGTCTTTTTATAGGCAGAATCAATGCAACAAACAGAGCATAGCTTTTGACATCTAAGAGGTCATCATATTATAAGAATATCCTGTAAGTTTCGGAACTGAAAACGTCCTTGTAAAGACCAATTTATACTTCTGCGTAGGGTGTGCGCAGTAGGTACGTCATAGCATACGCACAGACGCGTCCCATACCGCGTACCCTTCGCCATAGCCTGACGCGCACCTCCTCAAAAATTTTACTACACGTTGCGACGACAGCGACCGCAAGATCGTTGATTGGTCGGCTTGGTAGCATCGCATTTCCTCCTACGCATTTCCACATGTACCTTCTCACGCATTTCCACACGTACCATCTCCTCTCGACGTCTTCTCTCATTTCTGCCTTTCAGTTTTAGTAATTTCACTAAAATGAACTGTTTTTCCACCTCAATAAGCTCCAACTCCAACATGATCCACTCTCTTTCAGTCACCATTGCTTGTAGTAACCTAGCGGCGAGGAATCTAAACACAGTGGAACATTAAAACCCTCCGCCGCCAACTAGCGTTTCGGAGCAGTACTGCAGAGCAACCAAGACCTGAACGCAGAAGTATAAATGCTCACAACGGCGTCGCCTATGTGTCGAAGCCAACGTCGTACGATACGGCTTACCCTCGACACAGAAGTATAAATTGGCCTTTAGTCCAATAAAAGCTTTTGTTGACACTAGGCTCAGCAAACTTTTTCAAAAGTGGGAAACTATGACATCAAAGAGGATAAAACACCACCCCCGCAGAAGATCAATGCCTACTTTAACACGGCCATAAGCCCCGCCCACCGATTCGTGCATTACACGCATAGCTAAATGAACATGGGCCTACCTCATGATGACAAAACGGATCATAAGCAAGTGAGTTGAAACTCATTATAATATGCAAAATTGTTACCCACTCACAGCAGAGGGCGTTTACTTCAAACTCTTCAATGCGAGACGCCCATAAAAACAGAGCGTTTTTGAGCTAAACTCAAAACTAGGGTAGAAAATAGCCTGTTACTTATTCATTTTGATGTTTTTTTATGTAAAAACCAAGTGAACGTCATAAGTTGACCTCAGACAACAATATATATAAAATGTAAAAGCCAGTTCATGACCCCTTTTAATAATTACTACAAATTACTGGGCTTGTTTGTTTTTATACAAAAAGAAGTTATATTGTTATAAAATACTGTTATAAAATCCCTTTAGGCTGAAGGAAATGCAAATAAACCTTTCAGCTGTGGTGCCATTTTGGATTGCAAAAGAATAGGATGCAGGAGAAGAAAGTTCAACACTCTTACTTCAGCAAAAACACAAATGTGACGTTTAACTAAGTCATTTTTGCTTAGTATATGGTTAAATTGGATCATCAGCAAAAAGTGAGATTAAATACATAAAATATATGTGTTATTTAACAAATATAAAAATGTCCTTAAGGGGGCAGAGTAATCAGAAGCATAAAAGCAGGTATGTATAATAGTCTTAGTTTGCATTTCGCTGTTTTTATTCATTTTGAGGAATACTGAATCTGTTTTTGTGCACATGAGATGAGCAAATGAATGCTAACATTCAGTCTAGAACAATGCATTGCAGCAAACTCTGTCTCCAGTCCATACTTCAGTGAAAAATAACTGATTCTTGGTTCACAACCCAAACTGATTTTAAAAGAATTGAATATGATGATGTTGGTTGTTTTTATACACCAAATATAAATGTGTGTGTGTGTAATAAGAAATGGGAGCAGCCCAGATGAACACTGAACAGTACTGCCGCACTCTCCATCTCTCCATCCAGGTCCAAAGGGAAAAGGAGGGAACCCGGTAAAGGGATATCCCTCCATTCTTCCACTCTGTATCTGCCTTTCCTGTCTGCTCATGTTTCCTAAACACCATTATTACAGGAGAGAATGGGAGAGGCCGGCAATAACCTGCCCTCCTACCTCACATGCACAAACACACACACACAACTACTGAAATACCAGAACTGAAAACCCAACATTTGAAGATTTTTAAGCTTTTAGATTCACATGATTTTAACCAATGATTTTCACATTTGTCCCATTGGGTGGGGCACTGACAGATTAATTGGTGGCCAAACCAGGTGTGAATAAGAAGAAATGAAGGTTAAAGATCAGCCATCTGAATCCTCGGTCTGAAGAGCTGAACTCAGGAAATGATATGGCAAAAAAATCCCTGTGTATCGCATTTGGCACAGACCCACAGGTCCATCCCATGGTGTCTGTCTGCTGACAGAAAGTCCTACTGTCAGTACACAGTCCAAGAGCACGCACACCTCGCATCCTATTCCCAAAAGTCTTCAACGAGGCAAATCAAGTTGAACGCTACAGGAGTTGAAACATAACAGAGCTGTCCTGGAGTTGATTTGCACACACACACACTTTGTATGATTTAAAAGGTGTTTTCCCCATGCCATGGGGACCAAAGAAATGTCCCCACAAGGTCAATAATGACTGGTATTCCTATTCTTGTGGGGAAATTTGGTCTCCATAACGTAGGGAATACCAGGTACACACAAACAAGCAAAGATGTTTTTATACTGAGCTAATGAGATTTTTAAGGCCCTAACTCTAAAACCTAACCATCGCATTTTTAAATGAAAAAAAAAATGTTTAGAATATTTTTTTAGCGGACATTGACATGTACCAAGGGCTGGAACCTGAATATACTCTGCAATATAAGAACTTTGGGTCCTCATAATGTATTGTACTGGTCAAACCAGTACACACACACATTTGCATGGCTCAATGCAAAATTCACAGCTGCACTTTAGCTCAAAAACTAAGGCTTTTTATCTCAAAAACAGACCTTCTCAACGTCACTGCTACAGTCAAGATGATATGCTACACAAACACACACACACACTCACACACCTGCCAGCATCCTCTTCCCTTCCCTTGAGGGATCAGCTGACAGCTCCATCCTGAAAGCGTTCAGAGACTTCCTGTATCCAGGAGTCCCCTGGCCTCCCACCCTGACCGGACACACACAACTCCCACAACCTTCCTTCAGATCACGTGACCAGGCTTCAGATGCTCCATTCAGTCAGACTCTCACTGCCTCCAACACCTGCCCACGACTGGGAAGCTATTTAGCAGATCTGTGGACCTACTCATGTGATCAACGGCTATTTAAAGGGATAGTTCCCCTAAATATGAACATTTTATCATGATCTACTTACCCTCATGGCGTTTCAAACCTGTATGGCTAGCTTTTTCAGGGGATACAGAAAATGTCATTTAAAAAAAACTGTTTTTGTCCATCCAGTGAAAGTCAGTGCTGTTCAAAACAACATGTCTGACTGTCATTGGATAGACAAAAACACTTAGTAGAAAGCCATACACTGAAAAAAATTGCTAGTCAATTTCACAAACAATTACAAACACTGAAATAAATGTGAAATATTGATGTAGAAAATAAGTTTTTTAAATAAATAATAATTAGGGCTGTGCAAAAATTAATTGCGATTAATCACATTCGAAAATAAAAGTCTGTGTTTACATAATATATTTGTGTGTGCTGTATATAATTATTTTGTATATATACACACACATGCATGTATATATTTATAAAAATGTCTTATTCATATATAAACTATTTATATTTATATAATATAGATTGTGTGTTTTTATATATATATATATATATATATATATATATATATATATATACATATGTAATATTAAACGCGCAAATAATTTTTAAATATATATACATGCATGCATAGGTATTTATATAAACAAAATAATTATATACAGCACACACAAATATATTATGTAAGTACAGACTTTTATTTTGGATGCGATTAATCGCAATTAACTTTTGCACAGCCCTAATAATAATATTTGTTTTAATTACAACTTTGAAAATATTTTTTTACTATGCACAGGTTTAAAACGACATGAGGGTGAGTAGCTAAATGCTTACACAAATCTCACTTTTGACCTTGCTGGTTCACTGGTGACCTCAACTGAGAATGAAAACATTTTATAGCAGTATAAATTATTGCGCAACTATAAGTGCGCATTTTTGTTTTAAAGAATAACTTGCATAGATTAATTGTTCACGATAACATGAAGAATGCGCATTAAGAAAGTAACAAAGAGTTTGTTTTAGCCACCTAAATGTGGAAACAACTAAACGAGACCCTAAAATTATTTTAGTCAAAACATCTGATAAAGTAACGGCCTTCACTGCAATCTAAACTGAGAAGCTGAGGCCACAGACCTCTCAGATAAGCCCTCTCTCTCTCTCTCTCTCTCTCTCTCTGCGTGTGTGTGAATGGATACAAGTGCAGGTGCAGAAGTGGTTGGCAGACACTCTTAACAGAGCCTGTGAATGGTTGGCATTGCAACAGCCATTATGAGCGAGTCAAACAAGATGATTCATGGTCTCTCTCTCTTTGGTCTCTCAACAGGTCACTGTGAATGCTCTGCTTTGTGCAAATATATATTATACATATACACACATATATATATATATATATATATATATATATATATATATATACTGGTCGAAATGATTAAATACTCTTACTTGTTACAACCAAAATCATTGGTTTGTATCAAATTTTAGTAATGGTTTAAATTTTGACAGACTGATCTCATGAAATGGCGTATGTATGACACGCCAATTCGTTTTTCCATTTTTGGCGTGCTATCAACACGCATAATCACTTTTCAGCGTGTTAATTAACGCCGTTGACTAACGTTACATTAGTATATATAAATATATGACCTACCGCAACCCCGTCCCAAAACCTACCCGTCACTGGGGTTAATAACATTTATGAGTCTTCCCCTACCATCCTAGGAAAAAATAAATATTGCTCCCCAGATGTAGATCTATATTTTCCATCGGTTTGCTCGGACATTTAACGGCGTGTACATCCACGCAAAATCACTCGGACATTTAACGGCGTAGACATACACCCAAAAGATGACGCATGCAGATAGCTCAAAATGCGTATAGATAACTTTAAAGTCAAGTGGCGTGTATGTTTACGCAAAGTCATGATGCCATGTTGATTTTGATGTAAAATTAATACATCAAATATTCAACAAATACAAATATTAATTCAAAAATATGTATTATGTAAAGAAACACATTGACTTTTTGTCCCTTTAGCTTATTCAACGTATCCCCTGAGTTAGATAAGTCCATACATACCCTTTTCCATCTCCGTGCGTGCTGTAGCGCTGTCTGACGTACCCACCGGTAGCCTAGCTTAGCACAAAGACTGGATGTAAATGGATACAGCTAGCATACTAATCCTAATAAGAGACAAAATTACGCAAACATTTTCCTATTTACATGTTTTGCATGATTTGTATAGTCGCAGAGTTTACAAATAACATGGTCATATGAGAACATCTTTTAACCGTATAGATATTGGGAACTATATTCTCAGAAGGCGAAGCACTGCTACTTGGGAGGAGTGATAACTGCAGCACCTGAGACACACCGTGGTTAGGAGCAGAAAGTTTGTTCAGAGTTGAAATAATAGAGTCAGCAATTACTAGGATAGTAAAAGCATAGTTTACAATCATGGGTGTACGTTGCATTGTAAAGAGCTGCGACAAAAAACGGGAGAGGTAATGCCATGATGTTTCATCGAATTCCAACCAAAAACGCATCCTGATTAATAAATATAGCACAAAGATTTTTGCAGTCAGTAAAGCTAGCCAGAATGTGTTCTGCTGCACATCAACAAGTTACGCCAAGCAAAAAAAATATTTAAACAAAATATACTCTGGTAATGTTTTTAATGGTGAACAAAACAGGTTTAAACTGGAAACCATTTCGCTTGGGCAATATAAAATGGATCTAAAATAATTGACACGTTTGTTTCACTTTTTTTCAGTGTAGCCACTGTTTTAGCACGCTCACATTCAGATTGTTTCCATTCTGGGACTCTCCAATTAAGTCCTGATGGTTAAAATGAAGTCTCTAATTTTTTTTTCTCACTGAATATCTAGTTTCACTCAGAAATAAACCACTTTAGAAAAGTACTACGAGTTGAGCTACGAATGAGGATTCACTTTACCTTTAAGTAATATCTCTTTGGGGCCAGAGCATAAAGTGCTGAAATACTCAATGCTTCATATAAACACATCCACATAACCCAGCGGTAACCTCAAACATAAATGCACGAGTAAAAACAAACACGAGCACAGTTTGTTCCCTCCTCTCACGTTTTTAGATGCCTGAAGATGGAAATTTCGGAGTGTTATATAACGATCTAATAAACCATAAGATGGAGAAACTGAAAAACTCAATGTCAAAAACAATGTCTCACACGTTCAGTCTAGCACGAGTACATGGAAAGAGACAGGAAGACCAGTGACAGCAAAGCTGAATTTGGCCCCCTGCCTTCACTCTATCTGTTCTCAATTACTCTAGACTTCCCAGGACTCTCTCCTGGCATGGGGGGGACATTAAGGATCCCCATGTGTGTGTATGGCTTAGTGTGAGTTTGTGCATGAGTGTTTACAGCCTGTATAAGACTTCCTGTCTGGGGGATAGAGTAGTGCTGCTAAAAATACTCTGCAGTCCTCCTTGCCAGATGTGCTTCACATTATAGCTCCAGCAAAAACAGTCACACATTTTACTTAAACAGACATAATAGGGACCCCTCCTCTCTGTCTGCCTCTCTCCCTTTCTCTCTGTCCGTCTGTCTCTATATTAAGGTTGACAGTTCGGTCAGGCGTAAATTGGGGATAACAACATCAGTTACTTTTCCCTGGCTGCTATTCCTCATCTTCTTTTCCATCGCTGATTCTTGTACGTGACGTGTTTAAAGGATGTCAAAATATAATTAATTAGTAAACAATAGTTAATTTATTTGAATCTAACAATTTTAATCTAACAGTGTATATGTGTGTGTACACTGTATATGTATGTGTGTGTGTGTTTAATAATTTAAATTATTAATCTATGACTTGTTTGTAAAGAAAAAAGTAAAAGTTATCCACACAAATTTAGTTTTTTCATCGTCAACTCTCTTTCATTCAGGACGTAGAACGTATATAGTGTTCTGTTCTTTTAATACCTTATACTGTTTTCATGCATCTCTGCTTGGCTTCAGCAGCTGAACATAACTGACTGCACAGTAAAGTGTTGATTATGGAAGCTTCTAAATGCACAACAGGTTTCTTCTGAAAAATATTTGCGTAATATTTCAAGGACGTAAAACGAGTGCTTGCTTTAACTAAAGACTAATAATGAAGGACAGAAGCTGGATTTATCATCTGCTGATTCTGCAGTTTGACAGTTTCCCCATTTAGCAGGCTTGAAAATACGCACATATGATGCATGTAAACATAACCATGGTATTACCATTAGATGTACAAAAATCCAGGTACTGGCATGTCCTTTGATGAATGTACAAAAAAAAAAAAAAAAAAAAACTGTGGTGTTGCCGTCCACGGCCAGTTTCATGTGACCATGTCCAAAACACCATAGCACTTTTTGTTAATGAATAATTACGGTAATCTGAGGTATATATACATATATATATATAGATATGAAAGTTCAGATGCAAAAGCCTTCTAAGTGCCATTTGAAATTTTCTTCTAAAATTATCATTTTTATCAAGCTTGTATATTTAAGATCAGTAATTTGACTTAAATGGCAATGAAGATTACCTATTAATTGTCATTTCAGTGAAATTACTAAACTTAAATATGCAAGCTTGATAGAGAATGGTCATATTTAGGGCGGGCAGCGGGCGGGCGGGCGCGCGGACAGCACGGACAGGCAGCGGACAGCAGGCACGGGCACGGCGAGCAATGGACGGACGCACGCACGCATGGCATGACGCACGCACGGCAGCGCAGGTAAATTGGACAGGACAGGACGACGCACGCAGCGTAACGGACGAGCAGGCGGACGCAAGCGGACGAGCAGCAGGACGGAACAGACAGCAGACGAACGGACAGGACAGAGCAGACAGACAGACAGACAGACAGACAGATAGATAGATAGATAGATGGATAGATAGATGGATAGATAGATGGATAGATAGATGGATAGATAGATGGATGGATGGATAGATGGATGGATAGATGGATAGATGGATGGATAGATGGATGGATGGATGGATGGATGGATAGATGGATGGATGGATAGATGGATGGATAGATGGATGGATAGATGGATGTAGATAGATGGATAGAGATGGATAGATAGATGGATAGATAGATGGATAGATAGATGGATAGATAGATGGATAGATAGATGGATAGATAGATGGATAGATAGATGGATGATAGATGGATGATAGATGGATGATAGATGGATGATAGATGGATGATAGATGGATAGATAGATGGATGATAGATGGATGATAGATGGATGATAGATGGATGATAGATGGATGATAGATGGATGATAGATGGATGATAGATGGATGATAGATAGATAGACAGACAGACAGACAGACAGACAGACAGACAGACAGACAGATAACAGACTTATATAGATTTATATAGATATAGATAATGACCACATATGAACAAATTCTAAGTACTTAAAGGGATAGTTCACTTTGAAATTAATTTTTGATGTGTTTTAGCTTACTCTAAAGGGCATCCAAGATGTAGGTGTCTTTGTTTCCACAGTATTTTCAATTTTGATATTTTTAGGTCAAACCGTTCTTGTCTGTCTGTCATATAATGGAGGTCTATGGGGTCCTCCTCAAAGAGCATGCACAGAGAAGTCTAAATTAAACATTATTTAATGACTCGTATATTAGTACACATTGATGGCCTAAGACATGCAACGAGCGGTTTGTGTGAGAAAACTAACCTGTTGTGCTTGCGCAGACAGAAGCGCCCTCTCCCTCAGATCACTTGGACGTGACTGTGATTACAAGAGGTAAAAACAATATAAATACTGTTCGTTTTCTCACACAAACCACTCGTTTCGTGTCTTAGGCCATCAATGTGTACTTACATTTACGAGTCATTAAATCATGTTTAATTTGGACTTCTCTGAGCATGCTCTTTGACGAGGACTCCATATACTTCCATTACATCAAAAAAATATAAAAATTGAAAATACTGTGGAAACAAAGACACCTACATCTTGCATGCCCTTGAGATAAGCTAAAACATAAAAAAATAAAAATTTCAAAGTGAACTATCCCTTTAATAAAACATTTGGGAGCAGTTTAGGGACCAACGTACCTGATAAACAGGGAGTTACCGGTAATAAGAAAAGGGTGAAATGTAGCAAGTGTGAATCTGACGGTATAATCTCCTGTGCCAAGTAAGGCAAATTCTTGCCCATGCCCACACTCCAGATGGCTGGCACGGATACATGCCATCTGCCAGTCCAGATCTACGGGGAAGATTAGCAGCCCACTGCGTCCCATTGACACACACTCACACTAACATGCACAAACTCAGTCTGTGTGTCAGAACAAGGTAAAGAGGATTACACATTTCTATCTTGCCACTGCAAGCCGGGGAAATCGCTTCCAAGCTCCTTCCTTATATAGACATACACACTCATACAGTACATATATGCTGAGAAGAGCCTTTCATCAGCATGGATGGAAAACACACAAACACAGACCCAAGAGCCATCATTAAAACACACCTCACTCCAATCCCATGATAGAGGGGTTTGTGACCATCTCCCATGGTGCATCTCTCACAACATAAGAAATTACCCACAGGACTAACTATACACTTACACAACTTAAATCACTATGGGGTAATGCAAGTGCCGACATCATATAAACACAGTGACTTAGATGTGCTAATAAAGAACTAGATGAACAAAGCATGTATCATTACATCTGACTTGTGTTCCAGTAAACATCCCTGTTCCAGCATTCATCACGGAAAGTGAATGTAAGCAAATGCAGCTATTCTTAGAGCCTAGAGATCCAAATGCAAGTCAAACACAGACATCAAACACTTCCACGCCTGTCTAACACGTGCTCTAATAGACTGCCCACATCTGCTCTATAAAAAACACTGACCATGACGCCATGACTATAAAGATCACAAACAAGCCAGACTGCTGGACTTCTTTGCTATCAAAGGCAGGGAGAAGTGAAAGGTTTAAGAGAGAGAGAGAGAGAGAGAGAGAGAGAGAGAGAGAGAAGTGGCAGTATGTAATTTCCTTCCATATTGACGTTCCATGTATTGGTATTCGCAAGCCTACTAACACTCAACTTAAACTGACCTTTTCTCAACTATCTTAAATGCATATATATAAAACAATAAGTCAAGTTGGAAGGACATGAAACCCTTAGAAACCCTCTAAAAATACAGCAAGGCTGGTCAGCAGCATAAGTTATGTTCTGGGACCAGCACGGGATGCTTGTTTGTTGGTCCCCACCCCAGCATGGGAAGCAGGAGAGCTGGTGGACCAGCAAGCCAGCTCAGTTTTGCTTGAGAACAGCATGACCATTTCTAGTCCACCAGCTTGACCAGCACTATACCAGTTCTAACCAACATAAACCAGACTGGACCAACATGGAATTCATGCTGGTTTATGCTGGAGTTTTCAGCAAAGTAATTGTCAAAACTGACATCCAGCCAATCATGAAGACGAATTTGAAAGGTGAACTGGTAACACACAGACACAATAAGGGTAGAAATGTTTTCATGTTCATAAAAAAGAACATCACAGCATTTAATAATTTCTACTTTTACTGTTGCTTATATACTAACATTTAAAGTTGTAAAAATTAACATTAAAGGGTCAAATTTTCCTTGAGCTTTTGACATCTAAGAGGTCATCATATTATAAGAATATCCTGTAAGTTTCAGAACTGAAAATGTCCTTGTTGGTCCATTAAAAGCTTTTATAGAGGGAATGCGCGTGACGTCACCTCCGACCGGAGTGCTGCAGTTTCTCACAGTGAGTGGCAAAAAGACTGAGCAGCTATAAACAACTCATCAATTAAATATGTATCAATCCATATTCTGCATTATTGGATGTTTTTTTAACAAACACTGACTAAAAAAAAAAACTATAAAGTTTTAGGGCTGGACGATGTGATGATATATAGGCTATATATAACACTGATATAAGTAATCACCCAGATTTAAACCTATATTGTATTTATATAAAACATTCACAGGCAAATTTGCCCAAAATCAGGCAAACATAAATGTCAGGAAATGTCATAAATGTTAATTTAAATTGATAAAATTGTTCGTTTTAGTCGCATTTTTTCCCCTATTAAATCTCAGTCACGCAGCAGATCTTTTGCCACTCGGTCAGGCTGAGAGGGTTTTTTCCGGCGGGAAAGTCACGTGAATGCATTCCCTCTATTGACACCAGGTTTAGCAAACAACTCGTTTTTCAAAGTGGGGAACTATGACGTCAAAGAGGATAAAACACCACCCCAGCAGAAGAAGATCAACGCCTACTTCAACACGGCTGGGTTAGCCCCGCCCACCGATTCGTGCATTACTCGCATTGCTAAATAACATAGGCCTACCTCGTGATGACAAACCCGATCAGAGCTACCGAGCAATTAATATGCACTGACGAGTGAAACTCATTATAATATGCAAAACTGTTATCCACTCACAGCAGTGGGCGTTTACTTCCAAGTCTTCAGTGCGAGACGCCCATGAAAACCGAGCGTTTTTCAGCTAGGCTCAAAACTAGGGTAAAATAGCCTATTAATTATTAATTTTGATGTGTTTTAATGTAAAAACCAAGCGAACGTCATAAGTTGACCTCAGACAACAATATAAAAAAATTGAAAAAGCCAGTTCATGACCCCTTTAACACTAATGTATTCTGAATAAACATGAATTAACAATGAACAAAAGTATATTCATAATTATAATATAATTAAATATTAATGTATAATATGAATGTAATTATAACATTCTGCATAAACTAAACGAACCTTACTATAAAGTACTGTACTGCCGCATATTCAAACATTTTACATGTTCTGGTCACTGAAAGGCTGTTGTCGTTAGTTAATGTGACTGTCCGGACTGTTCGTGATTATGGGCCAGCTAACTGGGGTGATAGGGGGGAGAAATGTGTGTCACTGGAAGCCGGTGAGACGAGAATCTGTCTGATGTCAGTGTTTTATCGAGATCTCCAGCTGTGCCAGTGGCCCCAGCCTGTCCCTAATTCAAAGAGAACGCAGGCCTAGAGTTGCTGACACTTAATGCCAGGGATTATATACAGCTCTCTCATTGGTGTAGAGTAGATATAATTTCAGTGTGGAGCTACTGTAACCCCTAAAAAAAAAAGTGAGAAGCTTGTAATGAATTCTCTCCTTTTGAATTAGGGTAACAATCATTTGATACACTATGGTGTATAGTAGTACAACTTGTAACTTTTATATCAACGCAAAGTCATAAACAACAGACAGTGACAGCTATCTACTAAAAGTATTGACAGTTCACTGAACTAATTTATGCCAGTGCTGTATGTTTGGAGTCCGGTGCAGAACAAAGCGCTCCCGCAGGACAAATGGAATCAATCTGGTTCACTGGCATCTGGTAATGATTCTAACTGGGCAGAAGGGTGAAGGTGGATAGGTTTGCATTTGCTGTTACTAGACTGAAACAAAATCAAATGTGACATAATCTGCCCCTTTAGACTTTAGTCTATAGCGTATAGTCTGTACCTTAACTTCTTATCACTGCAAGTTTTGTTTAGCCAGCAAATACAGCAAAAAATATATGATTAAATTAGGGCTGTCAAACGATTAATCGTGATTAATCGCATCCAAAATAAAAGTTTGTGTTTACATAATATATGTGGGTGCACTGTGTATAATTATTTTGTATATATATAAATACACACACATGCATCTATATTTAAGAAAAAAATATTATTTATATATAAAATATTTATATTTGTATATATTATAAATTATATATAAATCTATATACAGTATATACATGAAAATATTTCTTAAATATATACAAGCATGTATGTGTATTTATATATATAAAATTATACACAGTGCACCCACATATATTATGTAAACACAAACTTTTATTTTGGATGCGATTAATCGCGATTAATCATTTGACAGCCCTAGATTAAATATGCTAAATATATGTGGCTTAGGAAATAATACGTTCTGAAAATGTATTTTGTTCAAACCTTTAAATGCCAACATACAAAGTACTACAAAATGTATTTCTGCCAAATATATTTGAGCAAAAAACATATATTTTATATATCTTTTTTTCATTAGATTTATTTCCCAAGGCCACATATATGCTTGACTAACCCCAAATTAAATGTTTGAATCATAGATCATAATCCTGTAAAAAAAAAATCTAATAAAAAATAATCTATTCAACCATAATTTATCTCCCACACTAAGAAGATCTTTAAATCAAGAGCTTTATATACTTCTGATGTGTAGTACTGTAACCTTGCAGATTTTGGTACCCAATAGCAACCATCCATTTTGTCCAATGTGATTGGTTGGTGTACACACGCTATTAAACACACAAACCCACACACACTGCATGGGATATAAAGATCCATTCCATTGCATTCAGCGCTTGTGTACATATGGTGCAATTTACAAGAAATTTACAAATGAGTAATTCAGCTCTGGGCATACAGCTATGCCTGACCCACATCCTTTAACTGTGTTAATGAAGACTAGATTTGTTTGGCCTTGTCTGATCCCTGCAGGCAGTAACTAGAGGATTTTAAATGCAAAGGAAGGATTCAGTTTCAGAGATCCAATAGCAGCCAAGCTAGAAGCAGAATTAAACTATGATGAAACATGACTCTCAAGCCATTTTCATAGTTATCGGAACAAACCCAAAGTGACCTATTTCTACTGTATTCATATTTAAGTAGGGCTGCACAATTGACTGAAATTATAACAAAATCACAATATGCCTTACTGCGATTATCAAACCGCAAAGCCTGTATTTAATTACATTTTAATCTGCATGCTTCAGAGTAAACGCAGCACTGTTCTTACTACACATGAGCATCTCATGATCTGGTGTTTTCAGTGTCTCAGAACAAGTAAATGTTCGCAGTAAATGCTGATCTACACAAATCTATGCATCTGATCTGAGTTTGGGTCACTCTACTGAGCATTAGGAATGAACATGTGCTGACCATATTCCCATACTTGTAATGAGAAGCGCTTATCAACAAAAAAGAAGGGCTCCCTGCGTTTATTTTTTTACTTTGATTTAAAGGAATAGTGCACCCAAAAATGATAATGAATCCCATAATTTATGCCCATCCTAGGTGTATATGACTTTCTTCATTCAGCCCAAAACAATCTGAGTTATATTAAATAATATCCTGGCTCTTCCCAGCTTTGTATTTGAAAAAAGTGTTTGAAGCTTCAAAGGCACATGCATCCATCATAAAAGTAATCCATAAGACTCCAGCGAGTTGATAAAAGCCTTCTGAAGGTTTTTGTAAGAAAAATATCCATATTTAATACTTCATTATTTATAATCACTGGCTGCCAGCAACAGACGTACACACATTCAAAGAGGCAAGTTCCAATGAAAGGGTGACCTCTGACCTTTGTAGGACGTATGCCGTAAGCTTTATCGCATTTTAACCCCTTTGGGTTGGCGGTGCACACTCATAATAAAAACACAATGTTGTGTTTTTCGTAAAATAGAGAAAATAAAAAAGATGTGCGTTCTGCAGTCACTCTCAATGTGAAGTTAATTAACTTAATTAACGCGACAGAAAATGAACTGTAACTCAGCGAATTTTTGTCACAAAGACTTGAGACATTTGTCTTAACAAAGCTTAAAGTCTCTATGTTCAAATAATGTAAATTATATCGAAAACAAATACTCACTGTTTATGTAATCCATATGAAAGCAACACCATCTACAGTTTCTCAAACGCTTCCTCATTAACTCTAATATGAACACATTTAAAAACAGGTTTTTCTTCACATGAAAATTCTCGTCATCAACACAAATTAGATCTCATTAAACACAATGTACTATTTAAATCGATTGCTGGACATTGGTATGTTATTGTACATACAGTAGGTACATCTGATTTTTGATTTAGCATTGTATTAGTTACCCCCACCCCACCCCCAGCACTTCCGGAAATTCACTTCCGAATACGTCTCTGTCCCCAGCACATTTCAAACCAAACTAACACCCATGTTTGTTGTGTATCTTTGGATTATGTTGTGTTGTAAATAAATCCAAACAATCAAAAAGCTATTATTTTTAAGGCCCGGTTTACACGAATGGGAAAACGCAGATATTTCTCTGCGTTTTGCCCTCTCATTACACGAAAACGCAGTTTTTATCACTGAAAACGATTATTCTGAAAAACTCCTGCCAAAGTGGAGATTTCTGAAAATGCCGGTTTTGTGTTGCTGTGTAAACTGGGAGAAACGGCGTTTTAGGTTCTCTCTTGTCGATTCCAGGATTCTGATTGGCTTGCATGGCTTTATCCTTAACCCCAACACTGCCGCCAACAGGTTTGGCATAGTTATGATGGCGCTCGATGGCGTATTTATACGGGTGTGTAAACGATGTTATTTTTGAAAACGGAGAGGGGAAAATATTTGTTTTGCTAAAAACCCAGCTTTGTGAAAACGTGGCCTAAATCTCTCCTCATTCTTTGTGCAAGGTTCCTCATAATGATAGGGCCTGATAGCACCTGATAGGGTCATTAGCGTCTTTGTCTTTCTCAGGTGTGAAATATATCAATATTTATGATGATGAACACTCTTCGCATAAAGCTTTCTTACACAAAACATGCCTTACAAATTTCTAAGCTACGTGATTAAAAGTCTTTTGAAGAAATAATCAGTATGGGTTTAATTTTTTTTTTCACAAACCACACATAAACTAGCCTCGTGAGACCATCCTGATCTCGCGAGCTTTCAAGGTTTCAGCTCGCAGATCAGTCTGGATACTTTCCGTTAAAGAAATTTTGGGAGCAGTTCACCAAACGAACGTCCAATCACCGTTGGCTTTGAGGCGGGTTGAGGTGTGACGCAACGAGAAGCGCGACAGTTCAGTCCAGAGTCACATGGCGGCTTCAGCGGATGAAACTAGCATCAGCGTGGCTATCGAGCAAGTTTTATCGGAATTACAGAGTATTTCCTCACTGAAAGAAGAGCAAAACACTGCTCTGGAGGCTTTTCTCAGAGGAAAATATGTTTTTGCTCTTCTCCCGACTGGTTTCAGGCAAGAGTTGCTCTGATTGGTTGATTTGGCCCGTCTATCACCAACATAGGCCAATCAGCTAACCAGTATTTTCGCCTCTTTCCAAAACTACTTCAACGGAAAGTTTCCAGATGGATATGCGGAGCAAATCCATCTGGCGGAGTCAGGTTACACATAAACGCCATTATCTCCAAACTACAAACTTTTACATAATGCTGCAGACAAATTATTGTAGAGTTTGTGCTGAATACAGTGTAATCAGACTTTCACCAATCACCATTTGATTCTTTTCTCCAAACTATGCAGCCCTAATTCCAACTTCTTTACAATGCCATATTTTGGAAAGTTATTGTGCAATTAGACTATGCACAAGTTTGTTATAGTCTCCCAAATCACCGTCAACAACCTTATGCAACTCAAAAATGTTGATTATAGTGACCTCAACTTTTTAACTGAAAAATGTACCTCTTGTGTTGGTCCCCATGTCTGCCACCTTCTGAAAAGCATCGAGGAACGCTGAAGCCGCCAACACTGTGGTTCTGTGAAGGGAATAAACAGCAAAACATTTATAGTCATCAATGCCAGTGCTGATTAAGAACAGCAGGCAGACCTGTTGAAAATCAATCTGATTCACTTCTCGAAAATGCAGTTTAAGGCCCCAATGGAGGGCTTGATGTGGACTTGCGGTCTCATGACCTTCGCTTGTTTATCATTTTATGATTCAGAAGGTGCTCACAAGGACTTTTTGTCGATTCCACACTGGTGTGAACTATTACCCAACAGCCCATGCGGCAAAATATAGATCGCAAGGGACCTAAGGAGAGCATCATTATCTACAAAAAGATGAAATAAATAATCAATAAAAGGACATCTGAAGTGTTGAATCACCTTAGCTGGGAATGTAGTTTTGTGGCCTTTGCAATGAAGTCTTCCCACACCGGGTATGAGTACTACAGGAAGGAAGAGACACATTTAAGAGAGTTAGTAAGGACATAAACCTTAAAACCTAACTGCACACATACAGGTACCCCAAAATGGACACTCAAAACTCCATGTACTTCAAAGAGAGAGCAAAGCACTTCAGATGAGGACCCAGATGTCTCATTAAATACAAACATGACACTCTTCCATCTGTTTTAGAAGAACATTCTCGACAGAAACACCAGCTAAACTCTGTCCAGTTGTGTCTGTCATCATAGCTTCCTACTTGGTTTAAAAGACCAGCATATGTTGTTCCCCAACATATGATGCTGGTGTTCTCACAATAGGTTTCTTAAAGGGATGGTTCACCAAAAATGAAACATAGTTTTCCCACTCTCATGATGTTCTAAACCTTACTTTCTTCTAAGAAACATAAAAGTTGTGTTGTTTTTCATACACTGAAAATCAATGGCCACCAAAACGGTTTGATTGCCACCTACAGGTTTGGGGTGACATAAGGGTAAATGATGACAGAATTTTCATTTCTGAATGAACTATTCCTTCAACTAGCCTAAAAGGAGTGAGTTCACTTTTAAAAAAAAAACTTTTGCTGAAAATTTACTCACCCCCATGTCATCCAAGATGTCCACGTCTTTCTTCAGTTGAAAAGAAATCAAGGTTTTTGATGAAAACATTCCAGGATTTTCTCCATATAATGGACTTCATTGGAAACCAAATGGTTCAAGGTCCAAATGAGAGCTTCAGTGCAGCTTCAATGGGCTTTTAAATGAAAGGATACTCCACTTTTTGGAACTAGGCATATTTTACCACTCCCCCTAGAGTTAAACAGTTGAGTTTTACCGTTTTCGAATGTATTCAGCCGATTTTTTATATTTAGAAAAATATCAGTAACCAGACAGTTTCTGGTCTCATTGACTTCCATAGTATATTTTTTTTCCTACTATGGAAGTCAATGAGACCAGAAACTGTCTGGTTACTGATATTCTTCTAAATATCAGAAAATCGGCTGAATACATTAAAAAACGGTAAAATTCGACTGTTTAACTCTGGGGAGTGGTAAAATGAGCCTATTTCCAAAAGTGGAGTATCCCTTTAAGCGACACCAGACGATGAATAAGGGTCTTATCTAGGACCCTTCGAGTCATGACTCGAAAAAGATTTGTTCATTTTGATGAACGAGTTTGAACAGGAGAGTCACGAACGCTCATCACAGAACAGAGCTAGGCGAGCATTTGTGTTTATAAAACTTTTTTTTTTTTAAATGACTGATCGTTTCGCTAGATAAGACCCTCATTTATCATCTGGTGTCGTCTTAAAGCCCTTTGAAGCTGCACTGACACTCTTATTTGGACCTTGAACCGTTTGCTTACCAGTAAAGTGCATTATATGGAGAAAATCCTGAAAAGTTTTTATCAAAAACCTTAATTTCTTTTCGACTGAGGAAAGAAGGACATGGACATATTATTGGATGACATGGGGGTGAGTAAATTATCAGCAAAAGTTTTTTTTAAAGTGATCTACTCCTTTAACCAGCAACACTTCCTTTGTCAAGTAGAACCTCTGTAGACAACAGTAAAATCGTAAAGGAATTACTAAGATTTTAATTCCAAAATAAGTATTAAATTTCACACTTCAAGATGCAACTTTTATTCAAAACAAATGAAAAATCATCAAATGCCTCAGGCTTTCACACTGGATCAATTCAAGTGAAAGTCTGTCTTTAATAAACCGAAAATTGTAGAGACAGGAAAGAGGAATCTTTTTTAAAACTGTGCTGACGGCTCTTATTAAGAAACTGGAGAGGTTGGATTAAGATTGTCTTGCATGGTCTCTGTATCTGTCTGAACACAGCCTCGGTCTCTATAGACATTTGTGTTAAAAACTGAACAAACATTCTGGCATCGAGTTTGCTGACACAACCGCTAAAGATGGAAACACACAAGCCACATAATAGAATACCTGAGATATCTACTGTATGCAGTGGTTTCTAATTTCTTTTAAAAAATTATTAAATCATGGAAGTCTGACTTTATTTTTTTTGTTAGAGTTGGAATCTAGGTTTTCTTGTGTTTTGGAAGAAAGCTCTGCTCTGCTGCCCACTGTGCGCTTATTGTTACACCCTTATGCCGGGGACACACTTAACGACAACCTGAAACATTCCAAGACTGAACTTTCCAAGTTTCCAATGACTGGAGCAGATTTTAAACACCGACTGAACACAACTGTCTCTGACTCGGCGCATTTGGGCATGATCAGTCGTAAGCATCAAATTACATACAGGGGACACACTTAAAGCCTTACAGTCTTTAAGTGTGTCCCCGGCTTAAGTTACGACAGAATCTGCACTACCATACAAATCCATGGTAAGAATTTTTTAAAAGGTTTTAAAAAAGACATCTCTTATGCTCATCTAAGGCTGCATTTAATTGCTACAAAAAAAAGTGAAAGTCACTGTTATATTCTGTTTTCATGGACTTCCATTTTGTTTTCATTTTCATCATGTGCTCGTTTTTTCAGTTTTCCCGCTTCTCATTATTAGTTAATTTGTTCAGCTGTGTTCTATGAATTATCCTCGTTTTAGATGCTGTATAAGTTGATCCCTCACTGAGTTTGGCCTATGTTGCTTTAGTGTGTGTTGCCCTGTCTGTTCGTTTACTTGTTGTATCTTTGTCATTAAACCTTTTCTGCCTTCCTGCAACCATCCGTGACAATATTGTTTCAATTAAAAAAAAATCATTTCTAATTTAATACATTACAACATGTAATTTATTCCAGTGATAGCAAAGCCAAATTTTCAGCATCAATGCTCCAGTCTTTAGTGTAACATGATGCTTCAGAAATAATTCTAATATGCTGATTTGGTGCTCAAGAAACATTTAGTATTATCACAGTTGGATTATTTGGTAAATATATAACAATGTAAACGTCTGTTTTACGGTCACTTTTGAGCAATTTAATGTGTCCTTGCTGAATAAAAGATTTTTTTTTTTATCGTACTGTCCCCAAAACTTTGTACGGTACTGTAAATGCATAAAATAAGAACGATGAATTTGACTCTCTAACTCCAACTCCTGTAAACCTGTATCGTAGGTTTCAACTTCTAGAGTCTAATGTTGTGTTATTTTCCCTGATTGAGCTATTCAGTTGTACTATAAAGGAAACAGTAAATGTATTTCTTCATTGAATGTATCTGCTCTGTTTTAAAATGTAGGCTAATATTGTAATGAAACATTTACTACTTAATTGGTATTAAATAACATCAGAATCAGAAAATCAGTTAGTTAGAATCTAGGATAAAATAGGACTTTCCTAAAAATATCAATTGCTGCGTCCGAAATCACCCATTACTCACTATATAGTGGACTATATAGTGAGCTCGCCATTTGTAGTGCTGTCCGAATGTATAGTGATGATTATTATACCCTATATAGTCCACTCAATGTATCCCAGAATGCATTTTGAAAAGTAGTGTACAACCGATGGTCACTAACCTAAGCCCTACATACCATCATGCATTGCGCTGATCGTAAAAATAAGTTATAATCATGTGTGGCGTTGCGCATTATAACAAAAACGGCCAAAAATCACTTTTAGTTTTTACATTTCTTAGAAAGAAGCTCAATATAATGTAATGTATCTATTTTAAAAAATCTATTTAGCCCAGAGCCGGCTCGGCACCAGCTGACAGATGATGTAACCAACAGCGCCGAGAGACGATCAAGTGGTGTCCGAAAGTGGCTTCTATTATGTTGGTGAGCTCACTATATAGTGCTCTGCTCTCTACCCCCAACATAGGGGGTAGGGAGTAGTGCTTTGAGTGGAGATTTCAGACACAGCAAATGTCTTGCTGTTTTTTTTTTATGAAAGAAAGAACCGTGTTGTGATTGGAATCAGTTAAAAAGCCCAAATTAGACTTTGAAGAAAAGCCCAATTTTGTGATTATTTCCTAGGCTCCATGCAAGTTCCTGTGGCCGATGAACACATTAAACATTATGACAGAAAGTCCTAACATTTCAACCCGAAATTGAAACAGTAATGATGTTATTTGTACGGTCAATTTATCATAAAAGTTTATCTGAATTCATGGAGGCTATCACAGTCACAAACCAAAAGCTAAAAACAAACACCAAAAGTTTGAAAAAAAAATACCATACAAAACTTTTAACACTGAAGAATTTAAAGTACACAATTACAAACAAACATATTTATCAATTATTAAATGAACTGGGTTATACTTTAATTTTGAATTTAGGGGCTGGGCGATATGGCCAAAAAAAATTATCACGATAATTTTTCTTATATCAGTCGATATCGATAATTATCACGATATATGTTAAATCTTTATTTCTTTCAAGTTTAAAGGCAGATTTTTGCTCCTAAGTTAAAGTTGTATAAAACAGAGTGTTAATTGTGTTTTAACGACTATTTAAATTTATGTTCATTAACAAAAACAGTAACATCTGTTTTTTTTTATGTAACAACCACATTTTTATTTGGTAAAAAGTAATATTCTGACTGTTTGAGTTGTATTAAAATTAACTATTGGTCATCCAGTATCATGCATTTAGATCATGATAACCACAGATAAAACCAGGTATAGCCTATAACTTACCACCTCACTATCATGGCATAACTTTATGGTTTCTGTGGTATTTGTATGAAAAACAGTAGCCTAACAGTTAAATAAATTATTAAATACTGTACTTATATTCCATTAGTCATTTAATACATTGTCTACATTACTAATATTATACAATTCAATATGTATATCCCACATTTCATGGTGCAGTTAATATTACTAGGCTAACCTTACAGTAAGTCCATGGTAGGCTAAATTGATTCAGTATCAATTCAGATTCTGACTGTATCGTTGCACGCAGTGTTTCTCCTTTTTGTCAGCGGTGTTTCATCTGCCTTTAAATTGGTTTAAACTTGACATTTGTGTTCTTCACTGATCTCAAGCGCTTCTCACTGGATCTTGTGAGGGAGACCATCAGAGAGCGAGTGTGCGTGAGCTCGCGCTGCGCTCAGTGCGCTGCCGTTTGGACTTTGAGCCGAGCGGATAAATGCTCCGTGTGGCGCGCGCTGTTCAAATGAGTTTCGTTCCGCTTTTGGCATATAAACATTATCGAACATTTATCGACCTCTTGATATCGTTTTATCGAGAAAAATTCTATCGCGATAATTATCGTCATCGTTTTATCGCCCAGCCCTCTACTCACTATAAGTAACTTTGCAACTACATGTCAAATATGACTTTTAGTAGACTGTTAACTTAGGGTTCAGGTTAGTAGAATAAGTTGACACATAGTTGCAAAGTTGGAATATCTGTTGTCAAAATAAAGTGTTAGCAGATATTAAGCAGACAGTCTACTAATATTAATCTAATACGAGTTAGTTGACAAGTAGTTGCAGTTACATATAATTAGTAGAATGTCTAAAGTGGACCATCAAAATAAAGTGTTAAATGTTAAACTCATGAGTATAATTATTATTACGTATTTATTTCAATATTAATTTTACTATTTCATTTTATTTTGGAAGTGAAAAAAGTCTGTTTCTGTGTTTTCTGCATATTATTCTAAAAAAAAATAGCTGTCATAAACCTTTGGCCACAGCTGTAAACTCTTTTATAGACCTTGGTCTGCCAAGAGAAATCCCCGAGTGGAGAAATGTTACAATATGCTAATTTTTGAAGAGGAGTTTGCCCTCCTCAAATCATCATCTCTGACATTACAACACTCTCCGGCTGTATCCTCTTTACGACTGTTGATATACTGCATGTCAAACAAGCTGAACGTTGCCAGGGTTGGTCCTGTGCCAAGTCTGGAGCCGTTCACAACATATGAACTCCAGATCTGGCATCTGGCCAGTGAACTTCACTTAAACGCCAACTTTCAGCAATAACATTCACTACTGGAGCCACACGAGAACATGGAAACCATTTATGGAACAGTACGTACAACCACAGGGTTCTGCTACAGCAACGCAACAGGCTGGAAAGCGCTCCAAAAAAGTTAGCAAATAGTCGTAGGAAAAGGAGATCATATCTGAGAGGTGGCCTTGAAAGGTTTAAATGTTACAGGAGAACAGATTCAGTTTATTTACACAAATGTGCAAAGACCTTGGATCTCTCAATAACATTTTTAACACCTCGTTTTTTGCATCCGTTTTAAATGACATTAGACGTTTCACACAATAACATAAGATTTTGACTTGTCATCATTAAAGGATTCTACAAATGGATCTTCTTAAAAGATATGTGGTTCAAAAATAGCTCAAATAAAGAAATTAAATATTTACATGCCATGCAATATTATATCTCTTATCCTATTTCTAAGGTTGGACAAAATAGCCACTGTGATATCTAAATCAATTATCAATTGAGTTTCATTACAAACAAAAATGCTTTTCCTGAATGTAAATATTCTACATACTGCATTGCATACAAAAAGATGTATAAAAGCTGTTTTTGATTCTTTTTACTTCACTGAATATCACAACAAGGCTCTGAGCAAGTGGGATTTTGGCCGAGCTCCACGTTTAAGCTCTCTCTTGATGCATTAATATATCTTTATGAACCATGCATAATCCCTGCGCATTAACATTGCTTTCAGAAATCATCAATAGAGGGTCAGTCTGAGAGATATTCTGACTCAAGTTCAAAATAGTGGTAAATGTCTTGGTCATTAGACAACTAATAGCTAGGCAGACTTTTAGTGGACCATTTTCAAATCTGTAAATGAGGACTATATGAATTAGGTTAAAATGAATTAGGTTAAAATGGGACTATGGTTGTGTTGTAAAATTCAACCGACATATGAGCCGCTAAACATGCAATATAACACTTGACTTTCAAAACATAATTTTACATTTCTGTTCAAGCCTGGAAAAGTGGGTGGTGCCCATGCTTCTTATAAAACCCCTATATTTTAGAGAAAAAATATTTCTTAAAGAATTTGTATAATTTCTAGCTAAGCCCCTAACTGGACTTATTTTCCTGAAGAAAAATTTGTATTTTTCGTCTTTTACCCTAGGCAATTTTTTTGTATTTATCTCAAATAGAAAGCACAACATATGCTTTAACATAGAAAAGGTTCAAGAGACATCTACAAAAGGGTTCAATTCTCATTTCACAACAAAGCCCTCCATGCTGAGACCCCCATCTCATTAATCACAGCATCAGTGGTGCAGGCAGCTGGACCCCTAATGAAAACAAAGGCAGTAAAACACAACCATCTTTTTTGTGCTTAATATCAATAAAACAGCACTGGTACCTTCATATCATTGACGATCGCCTGAAACAATCCACCCAGAGCGCCGCACTCCTTCTCCACACTCTCCATCATGTCACCAAGCCCTTGGTTGTTATTACACGCTCACTGAATCAACAGAATAGATTAAATGTCCTGATCCAAATAAGCTGATTTCTTTCTTCAGCGATTGAGATGAAAGTGTTCCATCACAGCCTAATACAGACCTCTTGTTGCTTCGGATGCAAATGTGAGCAACATGCAGCAGATGTCGGCAAAAAAAGCAAACAACAATTGAGGCTGTCGGGTGGCTGTGTGCCCGTTATCCAGGGAATGATGGCTGGGGTCAAAAGATTTTGATTCTCCCCTCCCAACCCCCGGTCTCAGGATACAGATGACGACTGGGGTATCATACTAACAATGTGTGCTGTCAGATGCCGCGTGCACGAGAGGTTTCAGCTTAAACTGACACTGTAACAGCGATTTTAGGATGAAAGAAGCAGTCGAGTGATGCAGCGAAAGACGGACGTGATATTCGATCCTCCAGGTTGGTGGGCGGGATCTTTGGGTTGGGGGCGGGGCTTATGGGTAGACATATGGCAAGTTGGTGTGTGTGTGTGTGTGTGTGTGAGGGAGAGGACAATTGAATGGTGGTCCTTTAAAGTAGCTTTAATGTGTCTTTGTGTGGCAGGGACAAAGTTAACTGCACAGCTGCCACTGCAGGTCATTAAACGGACAGTGCACCTTTTTTTAACCCTTTAACTTTAACAACAACAAATAACATATAGAAAACAAATTCGTTTTTTCCAGTTAATAAAATAACTTTGCGTTTAAAAAAAACTACCTTAATAGTCTAATTAGCTACAATAATAATGAAGATGATGACGTGACTTCACCAGTTTTTTATTCTATTTATTTCATTATTATTTATTTATTTTTTACCAAATAGTGAAACGATGTTTAATGAACTTTTCACCAAAATTGCATGGTGTCACCAAAAAATAAAAAATAAATAAAAAATAAACTTTTTTTTGAAGTCATTTTTAAGCTTGCACATTACACTTTCATTTAATATGAAAATGAGCACTGAACAATAGTAATCATAAATCTACTATATTCAGCTTTGGAATTAATTTAAATTTAAACCTTAAAATTCAATTGTTTACTACAGTATGATTATGAATAAAAGCACCTACTTTCAAATGGCATATACAAGTGATTAGAAATGTAATAAGCAAAGCAGTGGATTTTGTAGTCCTGAAAAGAATCCTAAACTGTGATCTAGGGCAAAGTGTCCTAAATCTTGACCTTGCTGCTGGACACTGTCCCTCGAGAGCTAAATGAGCAAAGTGGATACAAAAATTCATTACAGCCCTCTCCTGCACAGCATATCATATATCCATCTTTTAACTGACCATCTCCACAAGCATATCTCCTACATACTGTTGCCATATGCAGCTATACGGCTATTGACCATAAAATAATGATTTACCTTCGCACCCCAAATTCTGGAAAGGATGTTATGCAAGTAGTTATGTAACCTTGTGGTTGAGAAATAGAAAGAGAGGGTCCCATATCAAATAAACACTTTCTGACTTTGAGCCACAGTTTTCCATCAGTTTCTACAAAAGCACTTAATACAGGAACCAGATAGTTTAAAATTAGCATGACCAGACTGCAGTGGGATTTGATTGCGGCATGATTGGTTTACAAAATTTCCAAAACGTAACTTTAATTTAAAATTATATGATTGCCTGTTATTCTTTTGTGTGTGGGTAAGTTTTATATTACATGTAATTAATGTAGACACTTCTGGGCAAAGAAAAAAAAATGGACCAACTGTCATAACCACCAAGTATTGGTCAGGAAATAAGATAAATTTAAGCAAATGCACTAATTAAAAAGACATTGCTGTTTGGAACAGAATTATTATTATTATTATTTTGGCTTAACAAGTTATGTGTGGAGTGACTAATCACTATGAAACATAAGTTGCTTTGAAACATATTTTCGAATGATTTCTTCAAAAATATGGTGAGAAATAATATTAAATACATTCTCTACCACAGTGAAACATTGAGGAAGAGGTGCTCATTGTATAGGGAGCCTTTCTAGCTGCTGGTATTGGTGAGATATAATGCTTATAATGCTTTGGAGTACATGAGATTATTGCAGAATGGCTTGCTTCTCAAAAATGAAAAGTTGTTATTTAAAGAGGAATGATCAGATGTTATGCTTTCATATCATAAAGACAATGCCTGCCCAAATTGCAAATGTGTGTTGAATATTTGTGCTGCTTAATATTATTGTGGAAACAGAAATACATTATTTTGGTTTCTTTGATTAATCTTTTGCAACATTATAATGTCTTTACTGTCACTTATGATTGATTTAATTCAACCTGATAAAAGCATTAATATTTTAATCTCACTGACCAAACCTTTTGTGTATATAGCCTATACGGAAGTGTATTGCATTCACTTGAAGAAACAAAATCTACTCTGTTTTTCTGAATTAACGAGTTAATTATTTCAGAATTACGAAATTAATTTTCCATCGAAAAAAGTCCTGTTTTTCTGAATTTCTAAGTTTTTGAGATAATTAAGTCAGTTAATTCAGAAAAAAACAGAGCAAAAACTTTTTTCCATGAAAAATTCTCTTGTAATTCTGAGATAACTGAACTGCGTTAATTCAGAAAAACAGAGCAAAAACTTTTTTTCATGATAAATCTATTCATAATTCTGAGATAACAAACTCGTTAATTCAGAAAAACAGGGCAAAAACTTTTTTCCATGAAAAATTATCTCGTAATTCTGAGAAAACTAACTCGTTAATTCAGAAAAAACTTTTTTCCATGAAAAATTATCTCGTAATTCTGAGATAATTAACTCGATAATTCAGAAAAACAGAGCAAAAAAAATTTCCATGAAAAATTATCTCGTAATTCTGAGATAATTAACTCGTTAATTCAGAAAAACAGAGCTAAAACTTTTTTCCATGAAAAATTAATCTCGAATTCTGAGATAATTAACTCGATAATTCAGAAAAACAGAGCAAAAAATTTTCATGCATGAAAAATTATCTCGTAATTCTGAGATAATTAACTTGTCAATTCAGAAAAACGGCAACAACTTTTTTCCATGAAAAATTATCTCGTAATTCTGAGATAATTAACTTGTCAATTCAGAAAAACGGCAACAACTTTTTTCCATGAAAAATTATCTCGTAATTCTGAGATAATTAACTTGTCAATTCAGAAAAACGGCAACAACTTTTTTCCATGAAAAGTTATCTCGTAATTCTGAGATAATTAACTTGTTAATTCAGAAAAACAGAGTAGATTCTTTTTCTTCAATTGAATGCAATACGTTTCGTGAATAGCCCTATAATAATAAATAAAATATTTTACTTGAGTTTATTATTTATTTTCATATTAATTTATGCTTGGACTACATATTTGCAAGTAGCATGTATTCTAAAACTGAATTTCAGCAATAAATAAACCACTAGTGAGCCACTGAAAAGCAGTTTTGATATAGTTATAATAAATGAGCCAACTGCATATAACTGACCACAATGAAACTGTGACCACAATTTCCTGGAGTAGTGCTAAAGAAATCTAAAAGCCCCCCAGAAGTTTTTCCAAAGGAGGAGGATGTTGTTGTGTTTCTCTTACATCACTTACAACACAGGAACATTCTGTTCTTTAAACAGATAAATTCCTCCAAAAAAGATAAAGTCAAGGAACCACCTCCGACCTTCACAGTATTTAGAAAGGCTGTAAACCTCATACAGTTGACAGGTTTGGCCATGCAAGCCAGAATGGGAGCTTGATGTTTCTCCAGTAAATCTCTGATTCAGATGATCATTACCACACATACAGTCCATCAGAGAACCTCATGACCCTCACAATTGCAAAAGACCAGAACAGAAAGCATTTTCTGGCTTGGCCAAACCTGTCAACTGTATGAGGTTTACAGCCTCCTAAATACTGTGAAGGTCGGAGGTGGTTCCTTGACTTTTTATTATTATTATTATTATTCAACATGTGAGCAACGAATGGCAAGGATGAACTTATTAGGATCACGCACATATGTTTTGGGTAACAGTTATTTTCATGGGCATGGTGAATTCTAAAATACCATTCTAACCATAGTCCTGTCTCCTGACTGGAGGAGAACCATCTGTGGTACCTGTAACATTCATTCCTCCCGGGCCCCTCGTACTGTCCCTGCTGAGGAGTCGGTGGGTTGCAGGGGTTCTGGAGGCTTGATCCACACTGGGGCCTTCACTGAGAACATTTGAGCCAGTGGAATTTCCTCTCTGCGCAGCCCGCTAAGCCAAAGGATTCCTGAAGATCTGCTAAACAGCAAGAAGCCATGTGCATCTCCATGTGCTTGTGAAAGAGACAGAGAGAGAAAACAGATGAAGCAACAGAGAATGATAGACAATGAGAGGTTATTAAACAGCTACTCTACAAATCAAAATGTTGGTGATAGTAAAAAAAAAAGATATTCAGTAGTACACATTCAATTCATTAAAAGTGACAGTAATGTTATAAAATATATATATTTTTTTTTATAAATGCTGTTCTTTTGATCTTTCTAATCAAAGCATCCTGAAAAAAAAGTGTATCACAGTTTCCACAAAAACTGTTTTCAATATTGATAATAAATTATTCTGACACAAATTTCAGCTTTGCCATCACTTGAATACATTACATTTAAAACTTATTTTTATTTGTATTATTAATTCACAATATTCAGTTTTTACTGCATTTTAAGCAAATAAATGTGGCTTTGGTAACCATAAGACTTATCCATACTAAGTCACTTATGCAATAGTTCAAGATCTCTAAACTATGTAAACATAAGCAAACAATGAAATATTGTGTTTATCCCATTTCAAGACAGTTGCACAAGACAGGATGTTTGACAGGGACAGTCAACCATTTTAATCATTGGACATAGTGTTCAGTGTAAAGAGATATTTGTGAAATTGCATTTATAAACATACAGTAGCCTCAATAAGTAGTATATGGACACTTAATTCACTTAAAATGTCTGAATGTCCCTTCAACATCTGTATTATCATCATATAAATGATTCTAGATGTATCAAATCAGTTCCTCTCAACTTTATACGTCTAGCAGGCACAGATGTAGCTCATCAAGCATCACAGAACTGTCAAATGTTACTTAAAATATAATGCGATCGACATTTTTAAGACTGGCTGATGTAAACAAATACTTTTGAGGTGCACTGAATTACAATTCAGATTAAAACCTTTTGTTCCTCCTCAGTTTTACTTTGAAGCACAAAATCAGATGCTAGATATAACAATCCACTTAATGTGAAACAGCTTTGAAATTCAGTGATTTTCACAAAAGACACCAGTGATATGTTCTGCTGCTTATTCTAACAAACAAAGATGTTTGTGTCAAGAAATCAGAGAAGTTCTTTGAATAAACAGCGAGAGAAAATCTGCTGGCTTTGCTTGCTATATCTTCCTCTTCATTCTGTGTCGTTACATCTGGCTGCCAAGAAGTAGCATGAAAAATGTATTTTCCTTCTCCTCTTTCGGCAGAACATTCTCTGACCACATGAACCGCACAAGGATTCCAAACAAAGGCCAACAAAAGGCCAGGTATCACAGACAGTGTCTCAGAGACTATTTGTATTGACATGCAATTCTTATGCATAAACTCTTGACATAAAAATAAAGGATGAGGGTGCCCAGGGACCTCAAGATCTAAATGGAGTTTCTAGTGTAATAATGCAGCTGTCTAGACTATTACTGTAAATTGTTATTGGAGAAAGTGCAAAAGAAGTGTAAAATGTTGCCCTCTGCTGGACTTCATGCCAAATGGTCGAGATTTCCGTTGACTTCCATTTACTTTCCAATAAGTTCAAGCTTTGATAAACAACTGAGGATAATAATTAGAAACATTAAAAGCAGAAAAGTTACCAATTGTATTTTTAATCAAGCATTCTAATTTTCTTGACAAACTGATTTAAAAATATACAAGAAAATAAAATGTGATCAATTTAAAAATACTTATTTTACATTGTCAGCTTCCTTTGCATAATTGCATGATTTGTCTGAGCTCTGCATTCATGACTGTGGTCAGGTTGACAAACGGTTTAGAAAATAAGTTAATACTCTTTCAGATACTGAAATATATGGCTGTGGGGTTTGGCAAAAAAAAATAAACAAAAAAAAAAACAGAAAAATATTTCAGGCCTAAAATGTAAACCATACAGACATTTGCATTGCAGCATTTCAGTGTAATAATTATGTCAGCATTAAAGCTGGATAGTGACATGTGCTTTGCTCAAAAATAAAATAAAGGCTATAATCTAAACCAAACTAAAATCTCCCAATTAAATAGCATGATGGTGGTCTACTGATGGTTCAGCTGTGCTTAGTTCATCTGTGTCAGGAAAACTAGCACACAACAGGCTAAAAGGCTGAAATATAAACCAGCACACTCACTGTGTAAAAAAAAAGTCAAATGGTACAAATGTAAAGCCTTGATGATGTAAAAATAAGCAATCTTAAAGAGCCGTCTCTTTAGATTCTTCCACCACTGGTGCCGGGACGGAAAGTCAGAATTTCAGTGAAAGGTGAGTCCTGGGGTCAAAGTAGTAGTAGAAGGAATGGAAGTGGACAGAGAAGAGAGAACAGAGGGAAATGTGTTATCTTCTTTAGCTCTTTAAGAATAAAACTATCACACTGTCAGAACCTATCACACCTATAAGAAATACTTGCTAATTAATGCCTTATGCATCAGAACGTTAAACTTAGTTGTCTCAGGCATTACACCAATAGGGATACTCCACCGTTTTTTTTTTTCCTATTAAACTATGTTTTTCCCTTTAACTAAGACGAGTTGATACATACATTTGTTGTCTCAGTGCGTGCACTCAATCGCTCTGGTGCGCGAGACACTTTGATCGCACATAACTAGCCCAGTTCATTCAATATGGGCCAAGCAAGAAGCGACCAAACACCTCCACGTTTTCCCTATTCAAAGGGGGGGTTGATTGCGATTTCACTTTTTCCATTTTAAATAGTGTGTAACGTTGTTGTTGGTGCATGAACAGTATCTGCAAAGTTGCAGCACTGAAAGATCAATGTAAGCAGAGATATCATCTTTTAAAAATCAGGAAGTTTAATGCCAACAAAAACGACTCGATTGGGACTACAACAGGTTTTAGACGTCACTAACCCACACATTTACATCAACCCCTCCCTCCGGAATATGCAAAAAAGGGCATGACCATATTTCTGTGGCTCGTCAAAAGTGTGTTATGTTCACCAGCTGTCAAGTCTTCTGTGTTTAAGCTTCCCACGGATGTTGTAGTTCGTCAACAATGGATACAATTTATGTTTGATTATGTTCCTGAAAATGACGATCGTAATTTAGCTCTCTGTGCTGCGCATTTAAAAAAAAAAAAAACAGTTCAACACCGGATTCAACAAGAAACTGTTACTAAAACATGAAGCAGTTCCAACTTTAGAACCAGAGACAGCAGTTGTTGGGCCACAACCTGTAAGTAGGCTAAGGCTTCATAATTTTAAATGTATTTGCATGTATAATTTCAGACCTAATGTTTTAGTTTTATCAAATGCCAGCGCTGGCTTTATAGCCACTTAGTTATGCTATTTCGATGTCTATGACAAACGCATACAAACATTGTGGACCTGAATTTAAATATGTACTGAATTTTGTAAATGTATTTTTCATGTAAATATATTTTATGGTGTTATTTTTCGATTTGATCAAGAACGTAAACCAGTGCCAATACTGTTTGTATATATAGTAGCCAGTTAGTTCCATGCTATTTTGTGTAAGACAAACGTGTATAAAGTTAAAAAAATATAGGCAAATTACCATTCAGAAATGTTTAGTAAGAGCAGTGTGTGGTGAGGTTCTGCTTGCCTGTCTTCATCGCCGCTTTCTGGGTCTGATTCTGGCTCAAACTGATACTGCAGTATCAACACCATGTACATTTGACAGGAACACATATGCAACTTCGCCTGTAAATAATGGCAGTTGAATTTTGGACAACATGCACTACAGTTTAGTCGATCACAAAATACCAGCCCAAACTAACCAATCTGGGCCCATTTCCTGTTTCTGAGGGAGTGGTTTCCTAGAATCAGGAAGTCAACCAGTTGTTGAAATGACAGGGAGAAGCGGCTTACAATTAAGGTGAAATTTATAGAAAAATAAGACTTTTAAAAAAAGGAAATCCATGAATACATGTTATATTGCACCCCATAAACACAATCATGCAAAGACAAAAGCAGTTAACCACCCCTTTAAATACAGTTACATGAGTAGTGTAACTCGACCTAGGACGGTGACACAAAATAAAATGTTGCGCTTTCTTAAGCGTGTAAAGTGGATAACTATATTGTTGTATGGCGAAATCCACAGCACATGCGCCCGGTAGAAGTGCTCCCAAGCACTTGCTGTGGTATTCCGCCATACAATATAGTACAGTATACATATAAAGACGTTAAGTAAAAGCCTCTAAGTGCCATTTAAAATTTTCTTCTAAAATGATAATTTTTATAAAGCTTGTATATTTAAGTTCAGTAATTTCACTTAAATGGCAATGAAGAGTTACCTATGTAGTTGTAATTTAAGTGAAATTACTGAACTTAAATATACAAGCTTGATAAGAAAGTGATCATTTTAGAAGGAATTTCAAATGGCATTTGAGGCTTTTGATCTGAACTTCCATATACTTGTGTAACTGTATTTAAATAGGGAGAAGCATGGCAGAGGTGTTTGGTAGTGTATTTGCTTGGCCCATATTGAATGAACTGGGCTAGTTAAATGCGAATTAAAGTGTCTCAATGCGCCAAGAGCGATTGAGTGCACACACTGAACGAGAGAGGTATGTATCAACTCGTATTCAGTTAAGGAATCCCTTTAAAGTGAGTCATATCAAGCTTTACAGTTGAAACCTACGTTTCCATTGCTCCACTGACTGATCAGCCTTCATCTAAGTGAATGGTCATACGGTGGGGCCTCGGTCTCCTCCTCTGGTTCACGAAAGTCCAGAGAAGAAAGGAAGAGCCAGTCCATCTGCCGCTGTTATTCTACTCTCAGGATCCAAGAGCAGCATGCTGTCTAACACATTAATCGCTGAAAAGGAGGCGACATAGACTCAATATGACAAACAAGTATGTGACATTCGAAATTGTTTACATCGAATGTATGCATGAAAAATGTACTTGAATCAAATAGCATGGTGCTAACCAGAGCTGGGTAAGTCACTCTAAAAAGTAATTGATTAAGTAGCTACTAATTACATCTTCAACAGTGCAATTACATTACTGTAGCCTACTAATTACTCAGTTTAAAAAGTATTACTAATTTCTAAATCTCGCATCAATCTTCAAACAGTTCAACAAAACAAGGATCAGACATAAAACTTGCCTCTTTTAATTCTTCAAATAAATAATATATAATTGCATAAATTATTCTTGAAATGACCAAAGTATTTAAAGGGAGAAGGTTACATTAATATTTTTAAAATAAGACATTACATTTTGATGATTATTCCACTATTGTTTTTATATAGAATTGTCTATACAGTATTTAATGCAATTACATCAGAAGTAACTCTAATTCAATTACAAAGAAGAGTAATCCTTTACTTTTTCAAAGGATAAGTCATTGAATTCATGAACGGACAGCAATAGAAGTTGCGAGTTACACTATTTTAAGGCGATCTGTGTTACAGTTTAATTATACATGTAAATACTCGAGTAATAATTATTAACTACATGTTGCTTACTATAGGGTCAAGGATTTAGGGTTAGTTGCATGTAATTATGCATAATATTTATAATAATAATCATAGTTATTATTACTACAGTATCTATGTAACGTGCAACAAGAACACTGTAAAATAAAGGGTTACCAAAGTTCTTTTGAATAAAGCATCTGCCAAGTGCATAAATGTAAATGTAGTTTGTACATAACTTGTCCATGGACATTTATAATGATCGAGATTTTAGGTTAACATTTATAGTTTCTTTCTTTTAAACATAACATGACATTTACTTCACAAGTTTATTTAAAAGTGATCCTGGTGTATATCTGAATTTATCAAAGTACAAATATTTCAGTATAAAATTGCATGCATATTAAATAAAATTAATTGCATAATAAAAAACGAATAAAGCAATTAGCAAAATACTTTTAAAGGGATAGTTCACTTTCGAAATACATTTCTGATATGTTTTAGCTTACCTCAAGGTCATCAAATATGTAGATGTCTTTGATGGCAGTAGTTTCAATTTTTATATTTTTAGGTCAAACCGTTTGTGTCTATCAGTCATATAATGGAGGTCTATGGTCACCACCTCAAAGAGCATAATTTGGACTTCTCTGTACACCTACATCTTGGATGCCCTTGAGAGGTTAGCTAAAACATACCAAAAATTAATTTCAAAGTGAACTAACCCTTTATTAAATGAAACAATAATTAAAAACATATAAACACACACTAATCCCTTTTTTTGCCTTGATTGAGGAAAACACTTTCAAAACACTCTTACCTTGTGGGTTAACATTTGGTAACAATGCCCGAAGATCTTTCTTTTTAAGTTTTGGCAACTTTGCTATGTAGTTTCTAGCCTATAAAAAAAATATACCATGTGATTTTGGATTTTCACATCTCGAAAGCATTCATTATATATCTGAAGGGAGTTCTGCAAATGTAATCTTAGTAGGAAAATATGAATGAAACGCACATCTTCAGACTGTAGTTTGGCTGTGAACTCTTTGTTGGCGTCCCTGTAATCTTCATGATCTCCATCAGCTGATCCAAGTCTGACAGAAAATGGTCAAGGATTCAAATACACTGGGGATAAGAGTTTGGGACAAAATCACCACATCAAATCCACAATTGCATGTTACACAATAAATATGTACAGAAAAAAATTCACAGTTGTCCTGCAAGGAAGGATACGGTCATTTCCTTTGAACAGTGGTTTCCCTAGCAGCATCTCTGCCATGATACAATCGACCGAACCAGATGTCCACTGAGGGGAAAATATAAAAACACAACACATATCTCTGAATTATCATCAGTTTAAATAGTAATTGAGGAATATTTAATTAATTAAGCCTTTCTACTGCTTTAATAACTGCTTTAATATATAACCACTAATCTATTATAAATTATATAAAAAATACAATATTATTATTACTTATGATATTAAAGAACAACATATAGAGATCAGTGCATGCAATGTGGGACTGAACCAGTCTGTGTGTAATGCATCCAGCTAAGAATGACCTCAGGCGCTCTGTACCAGCGTGTCACAACATAGCCCGTCATTTCACTGTCTGTTTGCCGTGCTAGACCAAAATCCAGGATTCTTTAATTTAAGACACGGAACAATAAGGCTTCAAACAAATCTTAATCTCTTCTAAAGGCAAACGAGATTACTACATGCACGTGGTGAGATACCTTAAGCTCACACTCTTCATTTACTGCCAGATTGCCTGGTTTGAGATCCTGCAAGGTATCAGATGAGGTTAATGGTTTCGTAGTGAGAATTACATGTTTATATGTGTATAAGATTGACACAACTGTGCTCACCCTATGAATGATTCCAGCAGCATGGATATACTGTAAACACAATGTGATTCATGAAAATAAGTTTGCGAGGGTGTGTAAGCCTGCATTATTACAATACTCACTTTGAGACCTTTCAGAATCTGGTAGACCAGATACTGGACCTTGTCCTCTGACAGTCTCTGCGTTTTCATTAACTTTCCAAGATCAGTAGCCATAAAGGGCATGACCAAGTAACTGCAAAAGATGAGGAAAATCAGAAAATGATCATGCCTCTATTCATCCAAAACAAGCTGTCACAATCACAATCATGACTGTTTAAGATTGTAAAATACTCACAAGTCATGGAATCTGTCTAGAGAAAGGTCTGCAGTGAAAACATCCACAAGTCCAATAACCTGTACCAATTTAAAAAGAGAAAGTGGTTGCCAAATACAGCACAATATGACACTGTAATTCTGTACAACAGGGCAGATGAGAGTGCCCAGAGCATGTAGTATTAATCTTTGGTGTCCTACATTATCATGCTTCATGTGTTTGAGCAGTCTGAGTTCCCAGATAAGCTCTTTTGGCAAACAGGTCAGATTGGAAGGGACGATGGAGTTTCTTGATGGCCACCTTTGCCCCTGTCCTCCGGTCAAAATGCATAGCTGAGGAGTGAATCGCCAGTTGTAAACAATTACGTGCATTCTGAATTAGAAAACTGATACATAGTAGAATTTACCACAAAAGAGGCTTGCTTTCGCAAAAGAAACGCCTAAAAATTATTGTTGGTTTAGCTTAAAAAACGTAAGTAACCTGGCTGCCTTAAAATTTTAAGTTCATTGAAATGGAAAAAGTGAGTTAATACAATAAAGGAGAATGATTTCATCATCGGAAACTCAAAATTATATTACTGCTAACTGAACTAGTTGATTTGACAAAAGAAAAAATGCTGTGATTACTAATCATGAAAAGATATTTTTAACAGTAAACATTTGAACACACATAATGTAGCTATGTAAAATAGTAATAATAATATGATTAATGTTATGACAACAAATATTTTTACATTGATTTAACTCAAAGAGAGTTAAGCAATTTCCACCCTTTTATTAAGTTACAAAATGCAGCTTTTTTAAGTCAGTTAAATTTAAGTTGAAATCACTGAAAACGTCCAAGTCTGATTGTACTTAAATATATACAGGAAAAAAAATCTGTTTATCAATTACCCACCCAAGTTGATTCAAGCCTGTATGAATTTCTTTCTTCTGCTGATCACAACAAAGATATTTTGAAGAATGTTGGTAACCAAAAAACATAGCAGGAAAAAATATATGGAAGTCAATGGGGTAAACAACTCTTTGGTTACCAACATTCTTCAAAATATCTTCTTTTGTGTTCAGCAGAAGAAGGAAATGCATACAGCAGATTTGAAACAACTTGAGGGTGAGTAAATGAAAATGTTAATTTTTAAGTGAACTATTCCTTTAAGGCAGCAAGTTTTATTACAGATTTTGATTGTAGGGGTAGTGTGATATAATAGCCTATATATTATATTTTATTATAATACAATTTCAAAGTGGAAATGTTGCCATTTTAAATGGCAGATTATGTGTGACGTGCCTCAAGACGGGAAACAGTGGTTACTCAGAGATAATCCTCTGGGACATTAAAGGAAGCATACAAAAACGTAATAAACCATCATCCCTGGCCACAGGCAGCATTAGTCAACAGCTGCCATCTTAAACAATTATTAACCACAACGTTGTTTTGCAGGCACTTAATTTTAAAACTCTAATTTTCTGTGTTTATCTTATATATCCATGTAAACACGCATGGATAAAACATATAGACTTGACTCGCAAATATGCTGTATTGATTCGGATCGCATCAAAACACTTTCGAGTCATCTTAATCATAAAATAGTCTCAAAAATTGCCATTGTGCTCGCCTATACAGACGTCCACATCATTTTTTAATAGATCCCAGACACGTATTGTTCTGCTACAGTGACAATGCATGAAGTGTTTTGAAACATATAAATCACGATTCTTTCCCGGAAGTAGGCACAGATAATGAGAGCAATAACTCACCATACTGTACCATATGCCCCCGTCCCCACCTGTTTCAGATCTTTGTATCTCTCCGGGACTTCCCAAGCGGTTTTATTTACCTCCTGGCGATAATATCCAGGTCTTGATCGCAGCTGACATATTGGTGAATACCTCTTTAAATGTGCTGTCCCTGAGTACCGCAGCTGTGATTTCCAGGTTTACCTGAACACGTTTACTAGCAATCTACCTGTCCGCGTTTCAGACTGTGCGTGTGCGCGTAACCGCTCCCTCTCCGGCGTGGCAAGCCGTTTGAACAGTTATTGCGTAAACTAATTTTCTTTTTTTTTTTCTTTTACTAGGCCTACTTACTAGTATTTTTTTAAGTAAGTCAATACTGACTATTGTATTCGTATTTTTTTTTTTCGTCACTAAGAGCTATTTTCTAGATACTTTAGGACACTTTTTGTCCTATTTGAGGAAAGTCTGTTTACTCAGCACCCATATTTCCAAACGCCCCGGGCAGCGAAGATTAAATATCTATTTGAATGAGGAATCCTGAAATCTTTAAAAAGGCTTATTTTTAAGGCTAGACGAGCCAATGAGCATGTGCAGTCCTAAGTGAACTTCTCAGGGTAAAAAACTAGTGTCTTTTCACTTGAGTACAACAATAACTGGAATATTAACTAGGCCTATTTAAAGTTAAAATATAAAGTCAAACTGGAAGAGGACATAAGCATAAATGGGAAAAAAACTAGTTACTAACATTTAGAAATGAATAGTTTCCCAAAGAATTTCAATGGCAATGCAATTTGTTACCAGTATAGAATAATTACTCGTCACTTTTAGGGTAATGACTAGTACAGGAATAAATGCTATTATATAATTAAAAATAGATGGTAAATGAATAAGTTTATAGTAATAGTAAAAATGAAAAAGACTTTGTCACTGTTGGATTACTTGCTGATAATTAGAAGGATTAGTAGCATAAAATATATACTAGGTAGTTTTAAGGAATAAATGTCAAAACAGCTTTCCATACAGGAGTTGCATTACTGAGACCAAATATCCAAGAACATATTTGTCCTTCAGTGAATGTGAGAACTGCTGCATGTTTGTTCATCCAAAGCCTTGAAAATGAATACTTTGGGAGTCCCATAAGTTCTGGTATTTTACAATATGAACAAAGAATGCTTATTTCCTGTTATATGCCATAGATTACATGGAGTTTCTCTTTTTGTCTTTAAGTATTTTACACTGTTGAAATCTACCTTAGTATTTTTAGGTGCACACCTGAACCTGCATTAACATGTTGAAGCATTGGGCCCCAGGCATTGACATTCCTCACTAAATGAAAACAATGGAAATGGGTTCACCACACACTCCCACTGATAAAATAATCCAAAAATTAGAACACAGATGTCCTATTTGTAATGTTTATTAAAGAAGTACTTTATCTTAGAAATATTGTAAATTCATCAGGGAAGTTCTTAAAGATTATATAAATAATGTCTGAAAAAGTTCTTCACAGTTGTTGAAACTATGCCGAAAAACATTAACATTCGTTTAGCCATGTTTTAAACAACATTTAAAGGAATAGATGCAAAGAATATGGAAATACTTCCGTTGACTGCAAAATGAAAATGTAAAATGCCCACTTCTAATGAGATGTGCATTTTGTAAACACACTATTCAGATTAGTTAAAGCTGTGTGATAGGGAAACTGAATATTCTGAAGTGAAAATAAAATACAGGATAATATTTGCAAATAGGTGTATTTGATGAATAATATACTATTCTAGCTTCAGTTAGACTGTGTTAAATCAGCGCTACATACATGATGTAAACTGATACAGAGACCTTTTAAGTAATGATTTGTGCGTTTAAGCTTCAAAGCTTTGTTGCTCAATGGCTTGTGCGTTTAATTTCAAACACCCTACTGCTCAAATTCATAGTCATTTTATATACAGAGGCAAAACTTCTATCTTTCAGACTTAGACCTGTCATGGTAAGACTAGTGGTCTAAGTCATCATTTGTAACCAGTTAAATATACAGCAGTAAATGTACTGGATTTTCATTTTGCCTCTACACACCATCTTACTGCATGTTTTTAACTGGTGGACAGGAGTTTAATACCTCACTTAATACCTTTACCAACACCTAACCAGCTTCTGCAGGATTACTCTGCTTAAATGAGCAGGTTAGTTGTCATAAAGGTTTTATGATGATCAGGTGACGCAGATCTCATTGGCCCAGATGGGGGGCTTGCTGTCATATGGGACAAGTACTCGAGCCTCTCCTCTGGTCTCATCGCTCTCTCTGGAGCTGCCGCTCCTCCTTTTGCCTCCAAGCCTGGGTGTTCAAGACCTTCCTGCACAGAGAACGGCTTTTCCAACACTTTCAGAACTCTCTGAACCTGATGGATTTGAGAAGATGCAAATGAACATTTTTAAACTTTATAACATTTATGAATCACAAATTGAAAAACAAATTATTATAGGTGCTGTATGTGTTTTTTAGCAGCCTCTAGCGGTGATGTTTCAGAATGCAACAAGAGCACTCGTGCTCGTGCTAGATCTAAGAGCGAACGGAGACTTTCAACGCAATGGAGACAGCATCACACACAACATGCTGGAAACTAATGTAAACTCCCACTGCAGTTACAATAATAACCTACTTTTATCACCTTGACGATGAACTAATGCTCTGTGGTCGTACCATGATCATAATGTTACAATAAACTGCATTTAGCCGACATGTGTTGTTATATAAGCCATTTCACTAACTATTCGTGTATCTTTCACCGCAATGTCAACACAGGTGAATGTATAATATGATAACGAAAACAGTTAGTGAACTAAACTGAACAGTTTCAGTGTATCAGTAAGATCGTAGGAAGTAACATTACTGTACTGAACGTGTCTGGAAATGTGTATAAACAATATGATAGTAGTGGATGAGTGACGTTAGTCAGTAGATCTAGTAAATAAAATAAGTTACATCCTAAAGCACCGACTTTTTGTTATCCTGGAACATTCTTTTGTATTCATGTCATGTTTCATGTAATATACCTTGCTATTTCACTAGAGTTTAGTTTACTATGTTGATACGCGCTTTCGTCCGGAGTCAATCAGATTCACGTTTTGCCTGACGAGCTTCAGCAGATAAAACTTTTTTTTGTTTTTTATAGATCTTTTTTTTTGTTTTTCGCAGGAAATCCGAACCCGGAGACTCACATATAAATATGAATATTGGCCTTCACAGGTAATAGCAAAACCCGAAAAGTGGATCATTGCAATGTGTGATTACAACCCCTTCAAACACAGGCAATAAAAAAAAGGATTCATTTTATAAAAAAAAAAAGTTACATATAGAACCTTTAACAGACATAATAAAGTACACTAATGTTTAAAGTTTGGGGACGGCAAGATTTTGCAATGTTTTTGAAAGAAATTGCTTAATCTCAACAAGGCCCCTTTTATCTGATCAAAAATACAGTAAAAGCAATTATATTCTGAAATATTTTTACAATTTAAAATAACAGCTTTCTATTTTAAAAATGTAATTTATTCCTGTGATGGAAAAGCATTTTTGAACCATTTAATTGGAAATAATTTTGTTGTAAAAATGTACAAATCTTAGTCTTTTTTATCTATTCAATGCATCCTTGCCTAATAAAAGTATTTAATTATAAATAAATTAACAAATCTTTTTGACCCAAACTTTTTAATGGTACTGAATGTATCTAGCAATTTGGGTGCTCTGATTTTCAAAGCAAGTATAAACCTCACCTCTGAAAAGTCACCATTTTCAGCTGCCTCTATTGCATTCTGGGCAATGTAGTTTCTGAGTACAACATGTGGGTTGTTGTTGTTCATCACACATACTCTCTCCTTCTGTAGATCTTTCACATCAACCCCTGACTCACACTCACGAGCAAGCCGCTGCCTTGGGAATTAAATAGACAACATAAGCAAAAGTACATTGTAGCATTATAACTCATTTAAACAGATGAAATGAACCTAAACTATTACACCAACTTAGGTCTTATTTAGGACTTTTTCGTTTCATATAACAATGCTTTACAATACACTTTCATTAGAAATGACTACCAATGGGAAACGAATGCATCAGATCGAAATAACTCAAAGCTTTCTTTTCTGTACCTGTATTTCCTAGATCCAGCAGGTCCAGTCTTTCAGTATGCCTGGCCCTCAGTTGTTCTGGAGTGGTGTCCATCAGCTCCTTCAGTTTTGAGAGTTTTTCAAGCTGCCGAGCGAACCGTCTTCCTGTCTGAAATCATCTGGAACAGTGCAGGGTTACTCTGAGCCATGGACAGCAGCATTGCAAGCTCACTACATTGAAAGAAGGAAAACAAAACAGAAATATGTAAATGAAGATATTTACCATTTTATTTTCAGTCCCCCTGTCTGTAGTCAATAATTTAATCCCTTAAAATTCATATTTAACAGTTTTTTTTTCCTGTGATTTTTTTTATTCATAAAATAAAATATAATAGTCATAAGATTAGCTTGAATATAACTACACCCTTGCTTCATTTAATATACACAAAACAAAAGAATATGCAAATGAGCCCTGCCTCCACTCAAAATGGTAATGCTTTTATGTATCGCTCTCTACAACATTGAATACATAATGGTAATAATTCATATGATTAGCCTTTGGCTTGACTACATTATCAAACAGCTAACAATGTGTTGTTAAAGGGTTAGTTCACCCAAAAATGAAAATTAAGTCATTAATTACTCACCCCCATGCTGTACCAACCCCGTAAGACCTTCGTTCATCTTCGGAACACAAATGAAGATATTTTTGATTAAATCTGAGAGCTGGATGACTCCTTCATAGACTGCCTAAGGGACTGGCTCTTGACGACCCATAAAGTCATTAAAGAAAATGTTTAAATATTCCATGTGCCAACAGTGGCTCAATTATAAGTTTATCAAGTGACGAGACTACTTTTTGTGCGAAAAAAACCCATAAATAACGACTTTATTCGACTATTCCATTACTGGTACAGCATGGGGTGAGTAATTAATGACTTAATTTTTATTTTTGGGTGAACTAACCCTTTAATGGTACACAAGCCATGTTCACATGTCTGCATTCTTAGAAATGCTTTGAACAACTTAGAAATGCCAGTGAGAAAAGGTACAGAGTTTATCATAACATCGTAATATACATAAAATACATAATTCACCCACTATTTTTCATATCAACAGAAAAACATAACAGAAAACCTCCCTTCTTTGAGACACATTTAATGATATACTAAAGCCCACCCACATGTTGACGTGATTGGTTACTCTGGTTCTACGGTCTAAATACTCATTAAAAATCAAACAATCTGTAACAGACAAAGCAATAGTGACAGTAAAAAGAATTTTACTGACAAAGTTGCAACATTGCTGTAAGATTCAATATAGTCGCCGTCACTCCATCATCTTTTATATTTATTTCACCACACTATTACGTAAAAAATCCAAAACAATTCGTTTGGGTAGCTTAGTTTCAATAAAAGCTGTTTTTGGACTAACAAGGAAGTTTTGAGGTATTTTTAGTACAATGAGTCAAGGAAAATTTGATATCTCAACTCATGACCCCTTTAAGCAGCACAATTGTTTGATAATAATAAAAAGAAATGTTTAGCATATTAGAATGATTTCTGAAGGATCATGTGACTGAAGACAGAATTATTAATGCTGAATAGAGCCCGACCGATAAAGGATTTTGAAGGCCGATACCGATACAAATATTTGTTGGTTTTAAAATTCGATATTCCGATATATCGGCCGATAAATATATTTTTTTTTTTTTCAGAAACGCACAACAAAACATTAACAGATTTCCCTTACATTAGTTATTTGTAGTTATGTATGAGTTTTAACTAAAATAATATGATAATTCTTTTTAAAATGAATAATATGCATATTAAAAAGAAACTTGTTTCTTTTATTGTTCGCAAACAGAGGAACCAAAGCTCATTAATGTTAACATTAGCGGTCTTTCACTGATGATAGTGGCATTAGCTAGCTTTGTGGTTCGCTAGTCTATGATGAGCCATAATTTAGCAATGGATGACATCATACTGCAAATTGTAAAACATACATTTTCAATATAACAGGCCAAGGAGAGATGATACGTCTCATTGCTATAACGGTCACGCGCTATTAAAGAAATACTTCAGTCACATTGACAGTCAACTATACAACTCCAACACTCATGACATGGTTTAAGCGTGTTTCGTCCGTTTTTTATTTTATTTTTGAAATATTCATTTATCGGCCATTATAACTGCCGATACCGATAGTTTGGAAAATGCCTAATATCGGCCGAATAATATCGGCCTGCCGATATATCAGTCTGGCTCTAATGCTGAATATCAATAATATTTCTGATCAAATAAATGCAGCTTTGGTGAGTATAACAGACTTCTTTCAATTTTCAAATTTACAAATCTTTCCGACCTCAAAAGTTTGAATGGGAATATTCAGTAAGGTGTTACCGTGGATCCATTGAGGGTTTGTTCGCTGCTTTCAGCTCCTCTCAGAGAAGCACACTGCTGCAGGAGCATCTCTGCGGCTTGTTTTATCACCTCACTTTCATCTTCCCCTGCCTCCTGTGTTGGGCAGGAAATCTGACTCAAGCTACGGAAAGTGTTGGTGAAGTCCGCACCTAAGAGGAGGAAGAGGTTACTGTCCTGCAATTACCCCGCTTCTACTATATTTGACACTTTTTATTGGGACACTCTCACAATCACAATCATACCTGTGTTGTGCATGGTCTGCATAAGTTCTGTGATGAGCATCTCATCCTCTGGTTCCTCCTTCCGCAGCAGACCCAGTTTCTTCCTCATATTGCTCAGATAGAAGGCATTGTAGAGCGGCAGGTACTCATCCAACACCTGTTCGGCCCGGTCTGGAGGTAGGTCAGGCTCCAGGGCTTCAGCCAGCCGGGCTAAATTCCAGCGACAGATGGCGAGGTTGGGCCTGGTAAGTATACCGGCCTGAACTATCAGAAGCGTTACAGATGAAATCTGGGTCAAAACTAAAGAAAAGACAAAACAAGAAAATTCATGTTATTGAATAATAAATGCAAATAATTGCTGAACATTCTGAATAACATCAAGTCCATGTTTCACAGACATGGATCAGATTAAGCCTTCCTTCAATTAGGCCATTTAAGTAGCTTTTTTAATGTGCGTTTAATGATGTCTTTATTTACTTTCTGGACAAGGACAGTATACCGTACATACATTTACAGTATTTCGGACAGTAAAGCTTTCGGACTAAATCTAAAATATCCTAAACTGTTGCTGCGTCCCAATTTGCATACTATCCGTCCTAAATAGTATTCGAAAATAGAATTAGTGTGTCCCAAACCGTAGTATGTTGAAATGAGTGTTTCAAAGATACCCGGATGGTCTACTTTTTCCGAGTCAGAATCTGAAATGTAGATTCGAATGCACACTCTTACGGGTGATATTGCCCACAACCCATTGCGCGTTGGACGAGGATTCGGTAAAAGAAATACAAACACGAGTAAAAAGTGTTAAAAAACTACAGACACGGAGGTCGCGCAAGTCCCGCGGTTATGTTGAGAGGTTTAGATAAAGAGGTTTGAGTGATTAATTATCACTATCTAACTTAACGAAAATTAATTTATTCAATGTTCTCCACATTATATTGCATCTGCAGTAGAGCCCGAACCGATAAAGGATTTTGAAGGCCGATATCCGATACAAATATTTTTTGGTTTTAAAATCCGATATGCCGATATATCGGCCGATATTTTTATTTGTATTTTTTCGAAACGCGCAACAAAACATTAACAGATTTCCCTAACATTAGTTATTTGTAGTTATTTATGAGTTTTAACTAAAATATTATGATCATGCATTTTAAAAAGAAACTTGTTTCTTTTATAGTCACAACAGAACAGACTGATGATAGTGGCATTAGCTAGCTTTGTGATTAGCTAGTCTATGATTAGACATAATTTAGCAATGGATAACGTCATACTGCAAAAATGTAAAACATACATTTTCAATATAACAGGCCAAGGAGAGATGATTACGTCTCATTGCTATAGCTGTCACGCGCTATTAAATAAAATACTTCAGTCACAATGTCAAAAGTTCAAAGGACAGTCAGTCAACTACACTGTAACACGTAAGTATTATTACTAACTAATTCCACGAATGATGGGGATGTTCTTTTAATTGTTATTCAAGCAATGAATGTTTCGTGACCAACTCAACGAGTGTTGCCAACAAGGATGGTGTAGAGTGCCCTCTGGTGGACAAACTATACAACTCCAACACTCATGACATGGTTCAAGCGTGTTTCATCCGTTTTAATTTTTTTATTTTGAAATATTCATTTATCGGCCATTATAACTGCCGATACCGAATAATTTGGAAAATGCCTAATATCGGCCGATAATATCGGCATGCCGATACATCGGTCTGGCTCTAATCTGCAGCAGCATTGTGAACTTTTGTAAAGATACGTTTAGCCATTAGTTTTTAAATGCATCATTATATTCAAATTGCAAAACACAAGGAGAGTCTCTGCATGAAAGACCCACGACTGGCAGATTAACGTGCTCCCGAAACGGTCAGGAAATCAAATTAGATTGAATGGAGGATTTTAACTGAGACAAGATGATTGACAGGGCAGTTTACGGTGACAGGATGCACGCAGCACGCGACAGAGCTGTCCGTAAAAGATGACGTGATAGTACGTCCCAAAGCTTGCCTACTCTTTTGCTACACACTCAAAAGTATGTACTTTTTCTTCACAAAACGAGTACATACTCTTAGGGCGTAGTACAAGTACGCGAATTGGGACGCAGGGTGTGTTCCCGAAGACGAACGGAGGTCTTACAGGCTTGGAACGACATGCAGGTGAGTCATTAATGACATAATTTTCATCTTTGGGTGAACTGACCCTTAGTGAGACCTTACCGATCCATAAAGCCAAAAGGCCCATAATCCAAAGTCAGACCCAGGATGCTCATGTTATCAGTATTAAGGACTCCATGACAGAAACCCACACACTGCCACTGAGCCACCAGCCTTGCTGTTCGTAAAGTCACCTAGTAATAAAGGTTTGAATAAACAGATTAAATATGTATATATTAAATATAGACAATAAAAATGCAAATGCTTTATAAAAAACATTACAAATTTAAAAAGTAGTGCATATCTATGACCATTATATCATGTCAAAGCTTGAACTTTAAAGTATTAGAAAAATATATATCATACTTTAATAAAGAATATAAACTATAATATGTTTCAATGGATGAATACTACAAGCACAGCAATGAACTCAGTCTACCTCTCTGAAGAAAGCAGTATTCCTCTCAATGCGGTCTGAGTGATTTTGATGGATCTCTGGGTAGAAGTTGACAATGACATAATCCAGCAACTGGGTTCTGATGTCATCGCGGCCATAGCTGGGACCTTGCCGGCCCGTGAACTCATCAGCTCGCTTGAAGATCTCAAATGATCCAAACCTACATCAAGAGTAAGGACAACTTCTTCACATTTAGAACAGCTAGACCTAAAAGACCTTTACGAGTGAAATTATTTCAATAATAGACATGAAAACTGAAGAAATGTAACAGTGTTGCTATTGGCCAGAAGGTGAACTGATTGAGCCTGGTTTTTCCCAAAGTTTTTTTTTTCTCAATTTCTGTTACCAGTTTGGGTTCCTTGACACGGTCACCTCTGGCTTGCTTAGTTAGGAAATATTGCTTAATTAACATATTTAATAATGTTACTGATTTGACTGCACTGACACTATCAGATGAGAACAAAACTTAACTGAATTGAGCAATATAATGACACTATTGTCCTCTGTAGAGATGCTTTATAGTGGAATTAAACTCGTCTAATAATAAATGAACTTCACACAGTTATTGAACTGAACTATCACTGAATTGAATTGAGCTGATTAAATCACATTATTACCTTGCTACAGCACAATTTGAATCAACAATCTGATAAAGTTGCATAATAATTCTGTTACTTCACTGTTATTACTAGTAACTACATGTAACTTTAAAATAAAGTGTTATCTAAAGCTGAAATAAAATTAAACATAATAAAAAAACTTACTAAAATTAGTCAAATTGACCTGGCGAAAATAATTGTCAAAATAAAAGCAAAACAAGATAGTAAAACCTAAACCACAATTCATTAATGCAAAATCAAAATAATACTAAATAATATAATAGGATATAAATAATAATAAAATAACACTTCCACGAAAAAGGATTTAGGAATGAAATAAACAACTAAGGTTACCTAATAAAGCTGGGAGCAATGCGCAAAACCACAGAGCATCTTTCCATGCGTGGATTGCCATTGTAGAAGATATCCCTCATGACTCGTGAATCAGATGTCACCACTGATCCAGCTCTCGTGGTCGGCACTCCCAAGCCAAAAACTGCCTCGCTGCATAAAAACTCACGTATGCTGGAGCGCAAAACCTTACGCCCATCCGCCTGTCTAAAAAGCACAAAGGACAAAAATTAAAACCTTAACATAACTTATGAACAAAACTTTAATTGAATTAAGCTGAATGTTGACATCACTTTTTTTTTGCAAAGCTGCATGTGTTTGTTTTATGTTTATGTTAGGGCTGTAAACGATTAATGTCATCCAAAATAAAAGTTTGTGTTTACAATATATATGTGGGTGCACTGTGTATAATTATTTTATATTTATAAATACACACACATGCTTGTATATATTTAAGAAATATTTTCATGTATATACTGTATAGATTTATACATAATTTATATTATATTTATTATAATAATTTATTGTTATAATATTTTTTTCTTAAATATACATGCATGTGTGTATTTATATATATATATATACACAATAATTATACACAGTGCACCCACATATATTATGCAACACAAACTTTTATTTTGGATGCGATTAATCATTTGAACAGCCCTTGTTAATGTCAATGTTTATATAGTCCCATTTAAATGACTTGACTTAATTATCTTAAGGAACAAAAAAAGTTTCTTTTGGTGGAATTTTGGTAGAAAGGGCACCTTATGAGTTAGTTGCTATTACGCTCCTTTATACTATGTAAGGTGCACAATATATCTAAAGAAAACTTTTATTTCACATGTCATCTCTAGTCTGTCTTTCCATGCAATAGGAAAACGTGTGAAGTGTGAACACTGAATAGCCAATGAGAATATCATAACATTATGTAGCAATATAAAGATAATATGCTGGCAAAGTTAGCAAGTCTACCTAGAGTATGGTGTCAGTCCAGCACCCTTCACCTGGATCTCCCAGCGTCCTGTGGGATTCTCATGCAGTAATTCTGGGCTCTGGTTCACTGGGGCTTTCACTTCTCCCAGATAACATGCAGCTCCATCACCAAGCTGTCCTGCAAACTGTCCAAACTGGTGTCCGCAGTAACAATGGGCAGCAGGTTCTGATCCTGGCAACACTTTAGACCCACTGAGATACTCTGGGCCCAGTGGATCCTTCAGAACCTCATCAGCATCAAGACCCAGAAGTGCCAGAGCTGGACCTGAAACTGACACAAACTTTGGGTTCTTTAAAGGGCTTGGTTGTACCCTAGAGAAGCACGCCCCCGGACCTGTCGGACTCCTGGTTCGGTGGACGGGTCCAGTGGTAGTTGTTTAAGAGCAACATTGTCAAAGTGCAGTCGTTCAAAGCAAGAGCGGCTCGTGCTTATGCCCATGTCGTCCATTGCCGCATTTGACAGTGATCTAAGCAAAATAACACCGGGATATGAGATATAAAGCCGTGTTAAACGAGCTCCAACAGAAGCCATTCACATCGTAATAAAGTCAAATGAAGCTTGTTATATAAGGAGAGCGAAAGCGAATTGAGCAATCCTTAAATAACTCCCAGAACCGAATTGTTATCAAATCCGGTCCGTCGTTGTTTTCGTCCCCCCTAGAAACAAACGAAACGGAACGTACTATTCGAAAACTAATTCTCCTATTGGATTTTTTTTCATGGAAAAGCTTCATTCACTTTCATTATAAAGGGAATTGTTCCATTGATATACGACAGCTTTCACAATCTTTTACTTTCTTTATAAAAGTGAATGGTTGTCATTTTGCTGCAAACCAACTGTTAAGGAAAATGCTGAAAGCAGGGAAATGTATAAGTTAACACATTTGATATGAATATCTACGGTGGCGTATTGCATTCACTTGAAGAAAAAAAAATCTACTCTGTTTTTCTGAATTAACGAGTTAATTTTTCATGAGAAAAAAAGTTTTTGCTCTGTTTTTCTGAATTAACTAGTTAATTTTTCATGAGAATTTTTTTGCTCTGTTTTTCTGAATTAATGAGTTAATTTTTCATGAGAAAAAAAGTTTTTGCTCTGTTTTTCTGAATTAACGGCTTAATTTTTCATGAGAAAAAAGTTTTTGCTCTGTTTTTCTGAATTAACAACTTATTTTTTCATAAGAAAAAAATTTCATTCAGAAAAACAGAGCAAAAAAAATTTCCATGAAAAATTAACTCATTAATTAAAAAAAAAACAGAGCAAAAAAAATTTCTCATGAAAAATTAAGTCGTTAATTCAGAAAAAACAGAGCAAAAACGTTTTTTTCTCATGAAAAATTAAGTCGTTAATTCAGAAAAACAGAGCAAAAACTTTTTTCTAATGAAAAATTAAGTCGTTAATTCAGAAAAACAGCAAAAACTTTTTTCTCATGAAAAATTAACTCGTTAATTCAGAAAAACAGAGCAAAAAAATTTTCTCATGAAAAATTAACTTGTTAATTCAGAAAAACAGAGCAAAAAAAATTTTCTCATGAAAAATTAACTCGTTAATTCAGAAAAACAGAGTACATTTTTTTCTTCAAGTGAATGCAATACGCCACCGTAAAAATCTTCTTCATTTTTTTCTTCAAAAATAGTTATTAGTTGGCATTTTGCCTGATAACAAGCTCACAGATGGCATGGATAGACCTTCAATATGCAGTGTTGTAAGTCCCAAGACAAAGGAGTAAAATTTGCTCCAAAACAGCTAAATATCATGCAAGGGTTGCTGGTCTAGGAAGGAAGAAAAAGTGAGCTTGGAATACAGGAGAACAAGACAATGCTCCTTCCCATCCAGCAAAGACAACCCATCAGTTGCTTGAGAACAAGTCTATCAGGCTCATGTTTTGGCTTTGTCAGATTCAATCTTACTATGGCCCGTGGTTGGATCTTCCATCAGGACAATGATCCAAAACATCAAAATCAACAAAAAAATGTTACAGAGCAAAAAATGAAACCTCTGCCATGACAGAGGTGTTTAAATGATGGTGTTTAAAGAGTTGGAGAGATGAAAAGGCAAATATAACAAGTTGGAAAATTTATTTTAGATTTGTTCAATTTGAGCATTAGCTATTTGGCTTTTAAAAAAATAGTACTAACAAAAGGAGAGGGACCATTTATTCCCCCTTTCCACATTGTCAACAGCGATTAGGGGAAAAACTATTTTAGAAGTATAGTTCATTGACACACAAAGAGGCGCATTAAATATACATTACTTAGGTGGCCATGTGATTAATCACTTTATAAGTAATCTCTAGATGATCAAAAGTACCACTCCACGTAGCTGACAGGAAGACAGAGTTTAATTTTTCATGAAGTCAGCAGCATTTCCAGTAAAACCTTAGAGTATAAATAGCCTACTGGGTCACTGGATCAATAGATCTTTAAAATATATGTGTTTTAAAATCCATCCGTTAATCAAACGTTGTTCAACAACAAATGCAGCGACTTTTGCTCTACAAATAGAAATACGTATTAAACACCAGGGTGCTGATAAATGTCCCTTAAATATGTTGTAATGATCTCTTAAACTCCAATTAAATGATCCCAATAAGCCATTTACATAAGAAATCATGCAGAATGCATACACCAATATAGTCTTCTCCTTCTCCAGCATAAATGCACATGGCACACATGCAAAGTTTCAGTCTTAATGTAAGCCCCACTATTGCTCAAAATGCAAGTTTAAATAAAAAAGGGTGGATTTTTGGCATTAGCATTCCCGATCACACTCAGACACGCAAGATATGTGATATTCGAATGTGCCTCTGACCTATGATGACGCATATTAAAAAATAATTTTCAGTCACCCTATAAAACACCATTGGAAAAATCTACATTAAATAACAAAGTCAAAATATTAAGCAGCAGTTCCAGTAGCCAAAAAAAAAAAAAAAAAAAAAAAAACACTTCTAACTTCCTTCTATCCATATAAAGCATGCTCCCCAAATATTGCCCTGATGGCTAAAAGGAGTTTTAGAGTAATTTTGATGGTCTCATGTGACCTTTTGAGATGGTGGTAAATAATGAATAAGGATGGGAAAAAGTGTAAGAGTATTACCATACTATCAACAATGACCTTTCAGTTTGTTTCTAATGTAGTCAACCTTTATGTAACTAGATTTCCATAAACACGACAGCAAAAAAAAAAAAAAGTTTCCTTCTAAAAAAACTGAATCAAGCACAATCTCTTATATCACGTAAACACAAAATTAGCATAATTGACTAATTTCTATAAATGCCAAACTTTTCTTTAGCAAAATTGGTTTTGTTAACAATTATTCAATGGTGTAAGTGAAACAGAGGACTCCAAATTTAATAGTACCCATTTATTATGACCATATGGAGAGAGAGTAAAATACCCTAACCAGTCTCTGTTCCTTTTAGCCCTTTCCAGGTCATGTAGTAGTAGGCACTTAATAGCTAGCACAGACAAACTTTATGCTTGGCTTATCAGGTAATTAGAAAAACCAAGCAACCGCACATAGAGTGAACGAGACTTGAACGAGAACCTTCTTTTAGTTTTACTCATTTCAAGCCATTGTTTCAGAAACATACATAATTCAATCACTGAAACCAAAAAATACTTTGGTAAATCATTTTCCTAATGTGCATTACATGTATTAATCATCAAGTCATACTTTCAATAAAATCTGTTTTATGCTTTTCATAATAAATGGTCCAATCGCACTTTTAGTGCAATTCAGGTTTTAAAAATTAGTTCTGGGATACGGTTCCATTAATCACCTACATAAAAAAGGTGGCCTCACTACTCATACTTCATGAACTACAGATTATGGCTGGAGCAGGTCGCAGATTCAAATGCTGACTTACAGGGAATAAAACTGCAGTTGCTGGGAAACAAAATTCAATCAATCATTCGCAGGAGCCAACCAAAAGAAAGAAAAAAAAACACAGCAAAATAAAACTTCATTCAGTTCAAGTTGCATGATAACATGGGAAATCATGCCGCAGCTAATTTTCTAAGTGGGTCATACTTTAAGAATGAGGAAAAGGGAAAGAAAGCATGGTCCGATTTCTTTGGCAGTACAGCTCTGCGTTCCACAGGTACACAGAGGGTAGAGGAGGTGACAGAGTGTTAGTCAAAGGCTTCCACCCACATTGCTTATTTCATATGGGATGGAGACAATAGTTCCCTCTAATCTTCCTCCTAATCTACCCAACCACCATCCTGTAGTTAAGGCTACTGGTGTTCAGTGTGCATCCTGATCTCACTGCTGAAAAGTCTGTGCCGATAAGAGAAGGGTCAAATGGAAGGCGTTCGTATATTTTGATACAACGATTGGACAGTCGGTAAGGTGAGTAACGCCCTCCCCACGCCCTTGCTGGCACGGAAGCAGGCATAACCTAAGAAGCCCCCACATGGCTCCCTTCAACACTTTGCGTACAACCCAGCCTAAGCGAGATGGTGGAGCCACACTAAGAGAAAAAACAAAAACAAAAATGGATCATGACAGATCTTGTACTATTAGATACTGAAGTACAAACAACTGTTCCAGATACACACCTCATGATCTCATGGATATTAAGCTCTTTATCCCAGTTCTTCTCAATACCAGGCACATGACCCATCCCAACCACTCCAACCACCACAGCAGCCACTTCTAAAAAGAAAAAGAAAGGTGTGTATGAACAAGAAGTTTCATGTAGCTCCTGCAGGATTCGGTCCTGTTCCCACAGAAATATACGTTACCTTCTGCTTCCGCCAGAAAAGCCGATAGGTAAAAGTACATCGATTTTTCTTAGTACATTCATGACATTATGGGTCACCTTGCAACAACACTGACATTCCAGCATAAACATGTCTGACTAATAATTTTTTTTTATTAAAGCATCTACATTAACAAACCACTGTTCATACTGCATGCATTATGGCATGAATGCGTGCAAAGAGCACTCCCTTTATAATCACTAAAAAGCTTTCACTCTCATTTGTTAAAGGGTTAGTTAACCCAAAAATGAAAATTAAGTCATGAATTACTCACCCCCATGCTGTTCTAACCCCGTAAGACCTTTGTTCATCTTCGGAACACAAATGAAGATATTTTTGATTAAATTTGAGAGGTGGATCACTGCTACATAGGCTGCCTAAGGGATTGAAACTTGACGACTCAGAAAGTCATTGAAGAAAATGTTTAAATATTCCATGTGTCTACAGTGGCTCAACTATAAGTTTATAAAACAAAAATAAAGACTTTATTCGACTATTCCTTTTTCTTCCTTCTGGGCCTGAGATGAGAGTTCAAGAGATTTCCATGACGCATGCGAAATTGCGTTCTTATTCTACGACTTCTTGTTCAGTTCTCACGCATGCGTTGTGGAAATCTCTTGAACTCTCGTCTCAGGCCCAGAAGGAAGAAAGGAATAGTCGAATAAAGTCATTATTTTTGTTTTATTTCCACACAAAAAGTATTCTTGTCGCTTGATAAACTTATCATGACTTTCTGGCCGTCAAGTTCTATCCCTTGGGCAGCCTATGGAGGAGTGATCCACCTCTCAAATTTAATCAAACATATCTTCATTTGTGTTCCGAAGATGAACGAAGGTATACGGGGTTGGTACAGCATGGGGGTGAGTAGTTAATGACTTAATTTTAATTTTTGTGTGAACTAACCCTTTAATTGTGATAAAAAAGTTAAATTTTAGTCAATAAAGCTCACTGCACAATGAATCTCGCATAACGTTCTACACTGTGATATAATGAGAGGATTCGTGAGTGTGCAAAATGGACCAAAAACTCTTCCGCTTTGAGTGGATTCTAAATCGTTTTTATTTTATTTATTTTTTCTTGTTGTTTTTGTGCAGTTGATGAATAACAATTTCTTTGTTTTGTTTCTATTTTGCAGAATCCCTCAAGAAATTTCATTTCATTCTCCCACAACGCCCAACACACAAGTGTCCCGCACTCACCCATCAAATGTTATTTTAGTATATTTTTTATATGCAATTATAGTATTACTTTTATTTTAATATTTTCAGTTGTCAATATTTTACTTTCAGTATTTTTATCTTTTGTAATTTGTATAATTTTTTTAATACTTCTATTTAGCTTTAAGTTACATCTCTTTCATTTAGGTGAAGTAATTCTGTTCTAATTGTTCTCATTTTTTCTAAATGTTCAATTTTTCAATATTTTCAGCTAACATTTGTGTTTTATTTTAGAGCTATTTTAATTACAAAAAAAACTTTTTTTAATAGTTTTGTTTTTTTGTTTAAGTCCTCCTGTAGTCAATGATTTTATCCCTTTAAAGGTCATCTTTGATCACTAAAATGACATATTTAAATGTTCATTCACCCACTATATTGTGAAATCTACCCAATTTTTCATATCAACAGAAAAATATACCGGCATAACCTGGGATCTCTCGAGACTCCCTGGCTAGTTCGGTGTTAATGATATGCCAAAGCCCGACAGCACGTTGCGTGATTGGCGTCAGAACAGCAGTGATTTCAAACCGCTTTTTGGAGACTGTCTTTCGTTCACCCCAGTATTAAAGACAAAATATTTCAACAATGGTGTTGACTTATAAATTTGCAAAATGTTTGTCTTAAAGCATATTAAAAACACCACATTGACATATAAACAACATTAAAAACTTGATTTTCACCACAGGAGGACTTTAAAGGAAAGGATAGTTCATCCAAAAATTAAAATTATGACAATTTACTCATTTGACCAATGACTTCCAGAGTACCAAAAAAAAAAAAAACAAGACAAAAGTTCCACAAAAGAAAGCCAGTCATACAGGTTTGGAACGACATGAGTATATAATGAAAGAATTTCAACTTTTGGGTGGACTATCCCTTTAACAATAACCCTGATCACTGGGCATACCTGAATATGCAGTTTTCAATTCATGATTCTGAATCAAATTAGCATCAAATTAACTTCAAGGTAGAGCACTGGAAAAGACTGCAGCATGAGATGAGTGTGCCGTACTCACTTTCAGCATTATGAGGCGCCTCCACACAGCGAGCTGCCTGTCTAAGTGTGTGAGTGAGGTAGATGTCTCGTTCTGCAACAATAGTCCGGTGGAGGGCTGGAAACTCGCCAATCATCTCTGACATGGTCTGTTCCAGAAGATCTTTTTGTTTGCACTTCTCTACATCCTCCTTGCTGATAAGAGCAAAACACATACCAAAAATCTGTTCATGTGAATCTCAAAACAAAAAACATCAGAACATCTGCAAAGTTGCAGCGCTGAAAGTTAAATGTAAGGCAGAGATATTGTCTTTTAAAATCAGGAAGTTTAATGCCTACACAAACGACTCGATTGGGACTACAACAGGGTTTTAGACGTCACTAACCCATACATTTGCATCTCCGGAAAATGCAAAAAAAAGGGCATGGCCATATTTCTGCGACTTGTCGAGTGTGTTGTGTTCACCCAGCTGTCAGGTCTTCTGTGTTCGAGCTTCCCACGGACGCTGTACTTCGTCAACAATGGATACAATTTATGTTTAATTATGTTCCTGAAAATGACGATCGTAATTTAGCTCTCTGTGCTGCGCATTTTACGGAAGACAGCTTCTAGAATCTCCACGAGTTCAACACCGGATTCAACAAGAAACTGTTACTAAAACATGAAGCAGTTCCAACTTTAAAACCAGAGGCAGCAGTTGTTGGGCCACAACCTGTAAGTAGGCTAAGACTTAAAGGAGAACTCCGGCGCAAAATGAACCTTTGGTCTAATAAAACATCAGTACCTAGTCAATCATTCTCTGAGATTTGTTTTCATGATAATCGAATGTAAAGAGTTTTATCTCTAAAAACTGTTTGAGCGTTAACGCTAGTACTGAGGGCATATACGAAGTAAAAAGTCATTGAAAATAGTAAGTTTATAACTTCCAGTCCACAGCAATCGATCTCGCAAAACTGGTCTAAGTACACATTAGGGATGTCAATGATTAATCGACGATGGATTAATTGTCGATAATACATTTAATCGATAAAACTTATCGATCATCGATTAAGCAGGATCAGGCATTCGTGGAGCGTTCAACGGTAAGCAAGCGTGCCGGTGCGGTGAAGTGTTGTGAGTCCCACTGAATGAAAAACCAGAATGACACACACCGGAGTTGTTTGGGACTATTTTACACCTTCATCATGACTATAAATTTGCATGTGCATTTGCAGCCTTTTGTTTTGTGCAAATGTAAATTGTAATAGGTTATTTTGTGTACGCCTATCTATATCTGATTGGTCTCATATTGGATGCATTTGGTTAAGAATTGACATGATCTTTAGCGTGCTCAGCTCAAATGACAATGCACGACTAATAACAACTATTGGGACAGTCATATTACATAAGATTATAGTGAGAACAATATTGTAATAAAACATTGTGAATCATTTGGGTTTAGATGCCATGTTGCGTTGTTCAAAGAAGAGCGCGCCCACCACAACATGAGTCGTTCTGAATGGCACGCAACTTAGTTTAAGTTCACTTGTGCATTCACGTCATTTTGTGCAGATCTAACTTTGTAATATTGTTTATTTTGTATATATCTGATTAATATCAAATAGGATGCATTTTTTTGAGTTAAATGAACACTAACAAAGCGATCAACGGTTATTCATTCAGCGGCTCAAGCAGAATGCACAACTAATAATAATGATGGTTAATTTGGGACTGTCATATTACATAACATGAGAACACTTTTATTAAATGGTCGTGAATTCATTGGGTTTAGTAGACGTTTTCAGTGTCCACAACAGTCACACATTCTGACAAGCACGCATGTGAGGCGGCGTTCGTTCGTGTATTTGTCGTTAAATTTATCTATTAAATAATTAATTTAATTTATCAATCACATCAAAACTTACAATCCTACTAACCTTATATTTAGATTAAAAACCATTCTTCTTAATTTGGTGACGAACATAGCTTTTTGAGCAGCATTTGCAGACCCTGTAATGCTGTTTGCTATTAATGCTAACAATTAATCAATAGTTAATTAAACGACAATCAATCATTGGAATTTGTGAAAAATGACATCCCTAGTACACATGCAGACTAGTATCTTTACTATTCGGTGTCTTGTCTGTTTTTCCTGTTCCGTTTTTTAAAACACTATATGAAATTTTTACATTCTAAGAGACTTCTTAAAACAAAAAGTGATCGCTGTGCATATAAAGACAAAGTGGTGTTGACTTGTACCTGATTGGGTCAGAGAGGAAGCACAGGCCCCAGGCCAGACGGGCCTTCTGCCACAGGCTGAGAGCAGCTATTGCACGCTTAAAGGTTACTGGAATGGGACGATCTCCGAGGTGAAATTTACAGAAGGGCACTTTTCCTGCCTGAATTGGGTAAGAGAAGAAAACACATATTTTATTTATGAAGATCAGTCTTTGCTGTTTACAGGTTTCATGTTTCAGCTTTTGTGACCGTGCATTTATTGTTCTTTGATAATTGGTGACATCCATCTGCTAGATGTCAGGAACGAGTGCATGAGTTACAGTGCATGTCAGAACCATGAGGAATGTGTAAGTGAGGGATTCGCACTGACCTCCTTAAAGGCTTCTCTAAACTCTCCTCCAGGGGCCATGCCCAGCTGTTCTGTAATGTGAGCTGAGACTTTGAGCAGCAGTATCTGCATGAGGCCAGACATCACTCCATTCTGACACAAGACATGAGAAAAAAGGATTTAGCATGTTGATGAATGTGTTTGGTAGTATAATAACTATGTCAGAGCAGTCTTCGGTTTCATGGCTGACCTGTTTAATAGCCTGCTGGACCTTCTCCAAGTTAATGTCTTTAGCCTCTTTTAGCAGCGTTTTCTCATCCATTTTAAGCATGGATACTCTGTACTGGCACAGCTCCACCACCACCACATCAGGTTGGACCGCTCGGATTGTCTAAAGCAAAGAGCATCAAATCAAAACAGCATTTAGTCAATCAGTAGCTAATTCTAAGGTGTTTTACATTCAAAAATTGGTTGTGAGCCCATAAAAAAGAAAGCCAATGCTTACTGTGGCAACATCATTCTTGCTGCTGTCGCTGAAGTGGGCGGTGCCAACCAGATACACAATACTGCCCTCAGGTGTGGTCAGACGCGTCACAGTGTCTGGAAGGTCAGGCTCTGCCTGTCGCGCTGGGTCCGAACCTGCCACAACACTTCCACTGCCTCTGAGTCTGCTAAAAGAAAAACATTTTCATAATCGTAAGAGGAACAAGAACACTGCAAAATTTTTCAAAATTTTTTGTGTTTGGAATGTTGTCTTAAAGGAGTAGTTCACTTTTAAAAAAACGTTTGCTGATAATTTACTCACCCCCATGTCATCCAAGATGTCCATGTCATTCTTTCTTCTAGGGCTGCATCTAACGATTATTTTTGTTGTCCATTAATCTATCGATTATTTTTCATTAGTCGACTAATCTAACGATTATTGTTTCGATTAATCTAATGCATATTTTTTGGATTAGCTGATTTGGATTGGGAAAATTTCCAATAAATAATAAGTACAACTTCTACCATTAGTATATCAAACTTTTATTAATTCATTTTCTGAAAAATACATAGAAATTTACCAGTATAAAAAATAAAGTGCCATTATTAAAATCCAAGCAACACTTTAGTGCATCATGTAACATTAATTTCACATAAATTCTGCCAAACACAGCGCAAAAAATACATTAATATGAAGGCATTAAGTTGTTTAAAGGAGCAAAGTACAACATAAACAGTGCAAAATAGAAAGAGGTCCTTTTTATGGAAAGAAATATTGCACACAGCTTTGTCTCTTCCTGAGTAATAAAACAAGCACAACAATAACATCATAAACATTTTTAATAATAAAATATATGAATGCTACCAATATATCAGCTGTATTTTGAAGAGTAGGTAGTGCATCTGTATATTATTTTAACATGAAATGATGAATGACAAAAAAAGTTTTTCAGAAAGGGTAATGAAATATGCAAATATTTTAAACTTTATTTGTAACTAATGGTACTATTTCATAAAATGTCCGATGTGTACAATCACAGACCTATTTAGGAAATGTGTTTATTATAGTCTGTAATTAATTACTATAGTGGGAATATGATTTACTCAATTAACTTGTTCGAAATGCACTTGTTTTTTTGTTTTTTTTTTGCAAAAAGGTTCACATACACTAGATTACAGCCTAAGGTACTGTTAATATGTAAATATAACGTTATCGTTTGTTTTTAAAGATTCGGATTTCTCCCTTAATAATTCCTAAAAAGCTGATATCTGTTATTAGCAATGAAACTGACTGCACAATGAATCTTTCATAATATCGATTTGCCAATGCAGAATTCAGCACTGAACAAAAAGTCTATTTTGAGCCGTGAGGAGATTCTATCTTAAATGCTTCCGATTGGCCAATGCATTCAAGAAATCAACACATATGTCTGTGATTGGCTACATTGTTAAACGCTGCAAACATGATATAATAGACTCCGGCCTGTAAATAGTTTTTATTTTGTTTTAGTGGTTCTTGTTGCTTTTGTGCAACAGATATGTGACAATTTACTAGTTTTGAAATGTTCAATTTATAGAATTCTATTTTGTGGGAGTCCCGCGAATAGTTTTATTCTCCCGCAAACAGCACACACACAAGTGCGTTAACGTTACTGTCTGTGCCCGCACTCGTCGGCCATCAGATACAGCGCCTCATTCTGTTGAGTTGGGTCCCGCGGGAGTGCAGGTATTTAGTCTACATGTGCATACATAACTTTTAAAAACTAGCTATTTAAATGCACTGATTGAAAGCTTCGTTGACAGATTTGAAGTTGAAGTTATAAATGAAAGTCCATTATTGTCGCCGAATGGGGCAATAAATTACATCTGCATTGTTAGCATTATCATTATTACCTAGCATACAAGCTGTAATAGCTGAAAAAAGAAAGTATAACCGCAACAACTCCAAAATCTCACTGGAATAAAGCCTACACTTGCCCAGCTGGCTCGTCGTTTTGAGTTCGCAGTCTCACAGGATGTTTCTCAATGACAGGATGATGCTCGTTCATAGCAGTGGTACGTTACTGCTTTGCATAGGGAACAAAGCACCTTTCTGTTCGGCTGTAGTTTAAAGTATTCCCATATTTTGGATGATCGTGGTCTGGCTTTATGTGATAATATGTGTGACTGTGTAATTTTCACCATGAGCTGGAGCAGAAGCTGCCATGACTCGATATTTAATTGCATAAATAATAAAAAGAAAAATCCAGGATTTTTCTCCATATAATGCACTTTACTGGTCACCAAATGTTTCAAGGGCCAAAAGATAGTTTCAGTGCAAACTGCAAACTGTTCAAAGGGCTTTAAACGATTCCAGACGATGAATAAGGGTCTTATCAGGAGAAACGATCACTCATTTAAAAAAAATAAAAATAACAAAGTTTAAGTTTTATGAGCTCAAATGGTAGCCTTGCTCTGTTCTGTGATGCGTGTTTGTGACCCCGTGTTTTGTTCCTGTTCGAACTCGTTCGTCAAAATGAACAAATCTTTTTCAGAGTCAATTCGTTCCAAATGACACGAAAAAAGATTTGTTCATTTTAAAAAACGAGTTCGAACAGGAGTCACGAACGCGCATCACAGAACAGCACTTTCTCAATAAGTCCATTATATGGAGAAAAATCCTGGAATGTTTTCATCAAAAACCTTAATTTCTTTTCGACTGAAGAAAAAAAATCACATGGATATCTTGGATGACATGGGGGTGAGTAAATTATCAGCAAAAGTTTTTTTTTTAAGTGAACTACTTTAATCTTACTTTAATCTTACCAAGGCTGAAGATCTATTTGATCAAAAATTAGAGTAAAAAACAGTAATATTGTGAAATATAAAAATTTAAATGAACTGTTTCAATATTTTAAAACATAATTTATTCCAGTGATGGAAAAGCTGAATTTTCAGCAGCCATTAATCCAGTCTTCAGTGTCATATTATCCTTATATTATCCTCAGAAATCATCTAAGATCATTTCTTCGTATTATCAATGTTGAAAACAGTTTTAGCTGCCTAATTTTATTTTTTAAGTTAAAAAAAAGGCACTTCAAGTTGATAAGACAGTAGACATTTATGAAAATAATACATTTTGCAATCAAAGTACTATTTATAACAAATGCTGTTTCCACAAAAAATATTAAGCAGTGTTTAACTTTAATAATAATGTTTCTTTAACACCAAATCAGCATATTAGAATGACCGAAGACTGAAGTAATGATGCTGAAAATTCAGCTTTAATTACATTTCAGCTTTGATTACAGCATAAATTACATTTGAAAATGTATTACAACAAAAAAACAGTAAATTTAAATGGTAATATTTTCACATTATTAATGTATTTTTGATAAAAAAATTCAGCCTTAGGCGAACATAAGTGAATGGCTTTGGAACATAAGTGAATATATATAGCTGCTACCAGAAATGTGTTTTGAAAACCATTTCAGCGCAGATAATAAAGAGCTCATGAACAAAAGAAAAAAGCAATGGAAATATGAGTTATCTGTTTTCTAAGCAGTACTAGAATAAATACAGAGAAAGAATGAGCTTTAGAAAATATATGGTTTGAACCTTTGGGGTGGTGTGACTTATGGAAAAAGTTGAAATTATTATAATCTGCTGAATTTAGAACTTTGCTGAACTAAACAAAGGCTAACACTAGTTATTTTAGCTACTAAACTAACTACTATTACTGCATTGCACTGGAACAATTATGACTCCAAAATGTAATAAACTAAAAATAGCCACAAATTAATTTTGGTTATGAACTACCAGAACTTGAAATTTCAACAACCCTCCTGTATTAAAATGAAAGTGATACTGTAATAACAGTAGACTGTTCTGACTCTGAGAAATTAAACATGATTACTTGCTTTTGAATTTCACCAGTAACACACATTTTCAGCACTAAAATACCACAACTAAAAATATTTTTCAACCATTTTCCTTATTAATAAATGAACTAATTAAACATTCTAAACTTGAATAACCCTGCACTGAACAAGGAGAAGTTTGAAATGATATAGTATGACATTCATTTTGAGGATCATTTTTGGACAAAACCATATGAAATTCAGATATACTATTTTGCAAACTTTCAGAGATTACTCACAAAGTCCCAGAGGAAATGGAGGTTGTGTGTCATCTTCTGCCGGTCCAACTGAGTCATCCTACAAATAAAAACAGTCTATTACAATCTATATAATTCGTTGTATGAACATGCTGACAATGTACACAGAACAGGTGGAAACAAGCTTGTCATTCACTTCCAGGAACTCAGAACTTTTGTGGTTTCATTTTCGAGGTTGAGCTAAGAATATTTTAAGTGATTTTGAAGCTTTAGTAATAAAAAATAGAGTATTCTGTGCAAGTGTGCATATTTCTCTATCTTAGGAAAGCCCAGCTAAATAAACAAAAGACCATTATCCAATACTCTACCACAAGAAGGCATTAAAGAGACCATGTACATAAATAAGAATTATGTACATAAATCAGAATTAAAGTCAACAAAAAGCACAGGAAACTGAATGACTCATACATTTTGCAGTGGGATTTTTATTTTATTTCTTCCTTTAACAATTACAAAACCACAGATGCCGATTCTATTTATTCCTTAATTATTACAGATATTACAACTAAACCAATCAGTGTAAATATTATTATAATTATTTTAAACTGCCAAATAATTTGAAAAAATACATACATTCAGCCAAATTCTTACCTCCGAGTTGTCCTGTTCCATTGTCCTACTGTTTAGTAAACCTTCAACCTGGAATAAAAGATCATGAGTCAGATGAACAGTGCAAACACAACCCACAAATTACTCGAGTTAAACTGTGTACAGGCCTTGCCTGTTGGAAATATGTCTCATTACTGAAGCCAGACACCGTTTAATTAATGTAGTTATTGAAAGGTTTTTTGACTTGGATATTTGGGTAAGCTGTGTAAAGTGAGTCATCAGACTTGACTATCAGCCTGCCATCTTGCCTTGTGCAACTAGACCACGTATACTTCTCAAACTACTGTGATTCCAGCAAACCAGTATTAGTTGGTGTTATGCTGAGGGTATAGATATGATAAACATCTCTTTTAAGTTGCACAACAAAGCGTTTTTATGCTGACCATGTAACAGATCTAATCCCAAAGAAGTCAGACATTAAAGGTGACAACCTGCTGTTATCAGACCACCTGGTTAGCACATCAAACCCAAGACAGTTTACCGTCTCAAACCTTCAAACGGGAATGTAAACAGTTAAATTTGGAGTAAAAAAGCCTCTCGTGCGATTTTTACATCCAAAACTGTAAAGTGACGGTTCTGACAAAACTAACCCGCAAAATCTGATGGACTAGCTCCAATCTCAGCCACCAGTCCGAAAAAGGACCAAAAAAATATAAACAAATCTTACATTTGACTTGGTAGACAGCTTGCTCACTCTTCCCACGAGAGTAACGAATCGGACCGGGATCCAACTGTCAGTTGTTGTAGAGAGGAATGGCTCTTGAGAAGGTAGCTCGGCTACAGGCTAACTGCGCACACACACACACGCAGCTGTTAGCTGCTGCTATGCTAATATAAGCTAAACCCCTTTGAAAACTTTACAGAACTGACCGAGAACAAGTTATTTAGTTCGCTCGCTGTACGATTATAATAGTGTATTTACATTATAGAGAGATGTAAATAATAATAAAAATAAACGCATTAACTGTTGTTTGGTTGCAATCTTCAGCAAAAAAATGAAATGATTAAAGTTATAGCTACAGTCAGCTGCTTGCATGAAGTGTGGATTTGTACCACCGCCCATTATTGCAATGCTTCCTGGGTAATGTAGTACATTGAAGGACAAAGACGATTACAGATGGTTGTATGGAAAAAGGTCGGACTTTTACTCAATATATTTGAATATATTTGAATTATATTAGAAATAGAGCTAAGGACGTATTATTTTAATTTTAACAATAATAATGTAAAACAACTTTTAAAAAAAGCATGCCGACTGTAGGCTACTTTCAATTTAATTAATATATTTAACATGAAAAACACTTGCTTTATCATTTTATTATTTAAAAAGAAGATTTTAGTAAATACTACATTAAATCACTTGCTTTCAGCGCTTAAAACCTTCAAAAATTTGTAATTGTGTCCTTTGTAAAATGTAATTCATCGATAATATTCAAGTAAATAAAGACAACATTTTAAAACATTTCTAACATGTATATTACTTTGATACATTACCCCGGTTATGACCACTAGCTGCCATCCTTCCAACACAAACCACACCAGCCAATCCAGGCCTGTTCATTTATCTGGATTTTCCTCTTGACTATTACACATGATACAGGATGGGTAGGTTCATCGAAGCTTATCCGGGACTTGCTGTCATAGCAATACATCCGTAAGCTCAAACCAGTATTTCATGTAAACAATAGGCTATTATTCTGGTGAAAGTCTGTCTTCGCTCATTCCTGATCATAGTTTTGAGTATTGATATATCTGACCTTTCTAATTAACACCAAGAACATGCAGTAATATCAGGCAACTTAATCTAGATATTTTAATAAAATCTGCAAATTAGTTTGAAAAGCCAAATTAGCCAGAGATCCATTATCACAATTAGAAGATCTGGCATCTGTTAAATCATAACAGAGAGAATAGAAATTAACAGGAATAAAAAAATATCCCTCACCCTCAAGCCATAGGTATTTATGACTATATTCTTTCAGCCAAACATAATTGCTGAGTTAGATTAAATAATATCCTGGCTCTTCCCAGCTTTGTAATGGCACTGAGTTTTTGAAGCTCCAAAAAGCACATCTTTCCATCATAAAAGTTATCAATTCAACTCCAGTGAGTTAATAAATCCTGTCTAAAGCAAAGCAATGGGTTTTTGTAAGGCATATAGCCATATTTAAAATTTTATAAACCGTAATCACTCGCTTCCGGCAAAAGCCATTTGTGGAAACATCCATCGCTTCGCTTCAGAAGGCATTTAATGCAGGGTGAATTCAAAAGGACAGCTGGATCCAAATGCAATTATTTTACCAAACAGAATAAGACAACAAAACAAACAGGATCTAGAAAACTAGGGAAACAGAATGAGCACACAAACAAAACATCAATTTAATGACAAGATTTTACAAGGAACACCAGAAACACTTGGTTTTAAATACTAGATGGCTAATAATAGGCAAACAAGACACATCTGGGAATATTCACTGAACTAATTGAATAGAAAAACTAAAAAGGGCTACAAAAAATGCCAATAAACAGGGTAAAATGAAAACTAAAAGTCCCATCACCAAAAAACATGAAACACAAAGTCAGGGAATTCGTAACAGAGCACCCCCTTAAGGAGTGTATTCCTGATGCTCCCATAACATGAAAAACAACAAACAAGAGTCCAGGAGGGTGTTGGAGCAGAGGCAGATCAGGGAGAGGTACTGGAGACTGAGGAGGATCAGAGAGCCAGGGCGGAGACGGTAGAGCGGTTGGCCAGGACGGAGCCGGAGACCACCAAGTCGGGCAGGCGAAGCTGGTGACCACCACAGCAGATTGGGTAGAGCTAGAGACCACCACAGTGGAGCAAATGGAAACCACCTCGGCAGAAGCGGAACTGGAGACCACCATGACGGCTTCAACAAAACTAAAACAGAAAACACAGAGAGGTTAAAGAAGGCCACCTTGGCCAATACAGAATAGGTTGAAATTTCAAGTATGGCTTCCTTGGCCATAACAGGGCCGGCTGCGAGTTCATGGACGACCTTTATGGTCGTGTTCAGGGCAGACAGAAAATTCAGGGGTGACCTCTGTGGTCTACCAAGGCAAAAGGAGTTCAAGGACGATCTCAGAGCCAGTGTCAGGGCACACAAAGAGTTCAAAAACGACCTGCGTGGTCATCCCAGGGCAGACAGAGAATTCAGGAACGACCTCCATGGTCGTGTCAGAGCAGACAGAGTTAAAGGATTACCTCTGTGGTCATTACCAAGTCAATAGAGAGCACAGGTGATTCATAATCTACCACCTTGGTTGTATCAGAGCAGGCAGAAGGTTCAGGTACAGTCGCAGTCTCGGGATGAGCTGTAGTGTAGCTTTAACAGTGTGTGCGGCCCCAAACACACAAGATGGCCATAGTAATCACAGACAATGCAGAAACGGTGGCAGTAACTCTAGTACCAGCTGACTTGAATACGCCGAGACCACTGGACTTGGCAGCGCTGGCATCCATGGTGGGCGGGCTCGGCTTCTACCAAACTCTGAGGCCTAGCTCCAACCGAGTCTTAGCATTAGCAGTACTTACCCAGCTTCCTTGCTCTGAGTGCTCGACCCGTGAGAGCAGAGATTATAAATGCTATCTTGGCTTTATCAGTGGAATAAACATGTGGCTGTTGAGCGAGAAGTTACTCACACTCTTAACATCCATTTCAGCGTGCTAGAGTGCCGTCAAACTTGTCCGGAAGCAAGAGACAAGGGTTAGCCAAAGTTAAGCCAGGCAGACGGACTCAGGCTAGTTGTACTTGAGAGGCTAGCTGTAGCTGAATGGCTAGCTGTGCTGGGTGGTTCTGAGTAAGACGGCAACTGGAGTGTTTGCAAGGACTTGACCAGATCCTCCAGTAGCGAGGTGAGTTTGCACAATTATTAATGATCTGAAGAAAGCATGAGGATACTTTAACTGGTAGTCTGAGAATCTGCACCCATGGTGGATCCATGGTGGGCGAAGTTTTATGTGACGAGGAGGCTTGAGAGTTAGGCTCAATGTGCAGTTTATTAGTTGCAAAGGTAAGAATTACAAAGAATACGCAAATAATGGAAGCAGAATGGCAAAACTGAAGAAATGGTGACTGAGGCAAACAGTCTGAATAATCCGAATTAGGGAAAGAGGCAAAAATCAAATCCAAAACACACGCAAGGTCATACAGGTAAATTCGAGTCCAAATAATAATCCGAAGTTTAAGTGCTCAGAGATGTTTGCACAGGAAAACAAATCTTTGCACTCGAGCCAAGTTAGGTCAGCATTTATTAAGCCGCTGGAGTCGTGTGGTTTACTTTCATGATGGATGGATGCGCCTTTGGAGTTTCAAAAGCCTGGGCACAATTCAATACCATAGGATACCCAGGATGGCTTCATGGTGAGTATTTTCGGCTGAACTATTAGGTACAAAGAATGGACAAGTGATGTCAGCAAGCCCTATGAAAAATGGTAACACTTTACAATAAGGTTCATTAGTTAACATTAGTAAATGCATTAACTAACATGAACTAAAGATGAGCAATGCATTAGTTACAGTGTTTATTAATCTTTGTTAATTTTAGTTAATATAAATACAGCTGTTCATTGTGCGTTCATGTTAGTTCACAGTGCATTAACTAATGTTAACTAATACAACCTTTGATTTTAATAATGTATTAGTAAATGTTGGATTTAATATTAACTAAGATTAATAAATGCTGAAGAAGTATTGTTCATTCTTAGTACGTTAACTAATGTAGTTAACTAATGAACCTTATTGTAGTGTTACCGTCGTTTTTATGCGCAACTGTTACAGATACAGAAACAGGTGGGATTTCTCATGATTCTTTTCAATGTTTTCTGTGAGTTAGTAAGCATTTTATGCATTGTATATTAAAAAAAAATCTCTTACAGTATCTTACAACATTGTGAACTTTATACACCTCCTTCTGAGGTTCATGTATAACAGAGATTCAAATTCAAGTATTTTTTTCCCCATGTAAATTATGTAACATGAGTTTAATTAACAATTGAACATGCATTGTACAACCCATGAGGTAATATATCATTTCTTTTCTCTTTAGCATAGATTCATCTATTTCTCTAAAGGTTATTTGGTTGAAATGCTGCAGTTCAATACACATATATGAAACTCAAACATTTGTCAAGAATTTGTGACAAAAATAGACAAAAGGAATTAACAACAAGCAAGGTGACATGACCATGATTTTTGTTTTATACATACCTAGTCTAATCCCATTTAAACATATTAAGTTTGAGATTAGTACCCATAAAACCATCTAATTCAATTCAGATCTAAAGATTTAAGCCAGGAAAATCCAGTGTGTTTTCTTCCCCTCTGAAGGTATGGCAATTCATGATCTGTGTTCCCTGTATCACATAAAAAAATATTGCACTTTGATCATGATATGTGCTAGAAAAACAGTGAGCTAATGCTATCCCTAATATCAATCTCATGCTGTGTGGTTAGAGGTGCTCTTGGATTTTAATTGTGAATTACTGTGCGCTTCACGCGCAATCATAATTGTGTGTTAAATTCACTACAAGGTGCATCATTGAATATCAAAGGTTTTAACCAGGACTTAGAAAGTTGGTACAACACAACCTCCTTAGCTTGAAAATGTCCAGCTGAAGAAGCTGAAATCTTTTTGTCACAACTCTGTCTGTTCAAAAAAGCTGGTATAAGGATCCATTTTTCTTCGGGCAATCCGGAGTTGAATGTCTTTGAGCACTTGGCCCAGAGACCTAGAGTGATATAGTCTCATTGAATAAGGGCACCAGAGGTGTGTGGATGAATGTCACGTGACAGTCTTTTTTTTCTTTTTTAAACAAGGAAAAATCTCATATTGTTAGATGTAAGAACATTTTTTTTCTGTACAGCTGAGTATATACATTCCAAATGTGCATATTATTGCAACAATAAGAAATGAGGTTGCATATTTTAACTTTAAGAATACATGTATTGCGTTGAATACCTCAAGTCATCTATATGAAACAGACACTAATTGTGTATACAGACAAACAACACAAAACTATGTTGACATTGATGTGGAACAAACTGTGTTTTGAGCTAAATTCTGACGTGCCTTTGCCTTCATTTGGAATGTCATAGGGAATTCATTAACCTATATGGTGAGCAGCGAGGTCATGTGTAATTTTATTTTCCCTCAAACTACACACACTTCCAAGAATGTGGATGTAAGGCTGAGAGATGATGTTTAAAGGTGCACTTTTTTTTACACAAAGTCTAGTGTTTGTTAATCTAAGCGATATACACTCACATGAGATACAGATACATCAGTGCTCTAAAGATAAAAAAACACTGTCGACATTATGGAGCATTATGGTGGTTGACATATGACCAGCCCAATATTTTACTTAATTTCAGATGTATTATCATCCCTATTATGGGATACTTTTGCTTGCAGAATAAATTAATCATGTCAGACTATGAACAGGGCATTTCTGCAGTGACACCAGTAACCGAAACTCCTGTATCCATTCCATCCTGGCAACCACTTTCATATCAGTCAGCTCAACATAAGCAAAAACTAAGTGCACCTTTAAGAGCATAAAATATGTAAAACACTGCACGCCCCAGTGTTCAACAATCTTCATCTCTGAAAATGAAATAAGATTCAGCCATAGCAAAACTATTAACATAAACCCAAAAAAAACAGCATATTCCTTTGTGCTTCAGTTCAGTAGTGCTTTTGTGTGTGTGCAGGTGTGTATACATTTCCTTCAACACTCTCCAGCAGCAATCAACTTGCCTGGTCTGGCTAGTCTATCCCTTCTGTTTTGCTCCTCCTCGTCCTCTTCATACAAGGTGTGATGAATGCTCAGCAGCGGGTGAGAGGGGTTTCGACTAAAAGGCCCGGACTGGCTCTCCGGCTCTGCCCCATGGTTGAGAGGATCCTTTGGGGAGTCTGGAGGAGGCACGCTGGTCGTTCCACCATTCATATATGATGTTGTGGAGAGAGTGGCTGTGGAGAACGTAGTGGTGGTGGACAGTGGAGGAGACTCTTTCTTCTCTAAGGGGGCAAAAGGTGATATAGAATTTTCAGTACCAATATAAATTATGTTATGTGTGATATCAAAATGCTATACTATTGTGTCTAAATAAATAATTATAAAAAAATAAAATCAATTGTTTTAAATCTTACCATTAAATGTAGACCTCACAACATTGTACAGTATAAAAATTGATAAATTCATTTTGAGATTTGCTTAAAGGATACTCCACTTTTTTGGAAATAGGCTCATTTTACAACTCCCCCAGAGTTAAAAAAGTTGTTTTACCGTTTTCGAATCCCATAAAGCCGATTTTCTGATATTTAGAAGAATATCAGTAACCAGACAGTTTCTGGTCTCATTGACTTCCATTGTATATTTTCTGATATTTAGAAAAATATCAGTAACCAGACCGTTTCTGGTCTCATTGACTTCCAAAGTAGGGACAAAATATACTATGGAAGTCAATGATTACTGATATTGTTCTAAATATCAGAAAATCGGCTGAATACATCTGAAAATGGTAAAACCCAACTCTTTAATACTGGGGGAGTGGTAAAATGAGCCTATTTCCAAATAAAGTGGAGCATCCCTTTAAAATTTAGCAGAACATTTAACAGTGTTACTAATTATTACTGTTTTTAAAGACTACTTTTAAGTAAGATTAAGTAGGTGAGTTTAGATGACGGTGAAAGACATGTAAAAAACGGGGGAATGTAAAAATGGAAAACTAGGGCAATATATTGCATGCACAATATTGCAGTTCTAACCTAAAAGGATTTGTGCACTTCTGGTTCAATAGTTCCAAAGTTCCAAATCAATGTGGTTTCCTGAATGCCTGAAATAAGATTTTTCTAAGCTTTTATGTGTCTTGGGAAAAAGCATTTGCTAACATGTGACTAAATGGGACTACAGAGGTTGTCAAGGACATTCAAGGCAGGGTAGGTGATTTGTCCCAGATATATTTTTGTTATGCTGGTTAAAAGTCTCTTCACATCCTGATAGCAATCACTATGTTCAGTGTGTACATACAGTATATCATCTGTGGAAGGCATAGGACCATAAAATGTTCATCCAATCATTGAATTCGGTCAGACTGCAATGATGCGATGACCTACTTGGCAGTCAATGTATGTATTTACATACCTCCGTGCACCCTGCATCTGCAGACATCACACCTCAGTCACCGAGCACTGCAACCGAAACAGCTGCTTTGACACTATGAAGGGAGGGTGGGATCTTATGCTTTCAAAGCTAGCATGCTATTGCTAGCCTCTCCGAAAATTGCCTACCCTACCTCTAAATGCCATCACATAAAACAGGAAAAGTCATCTACTCACTAGCTCGCTTTTATAGCCTTGTGTTTATTATAGTGCTCTTGGAAACTATTTTAACTCAAACTTATAAGTGACGTTGAAGTCATGTGATCGTGGTATAGTTAGTTTATACCCTAATTTGTACCTTTTACTTCTGCCGTTTGTATTTAGGCTTTAAAATTTGTTAAAGTTGTGTTCATTTGTGAAGGTTATCTTGATGTGTACATGTAAGAATAATAAACTTTATTTTTTTTGCGCCATTTATCCAAAATCTAATGGAACATTTCTATTGGCTTTCTGTGGACGGACACTAGCAATGCCAGATATGGTTTTGAATACAGTGCATCTCTCATTCAAGCATACCAGTAAGAGAGGAGGAGACGTGGACAACTGCATGTGGACCCTCAATATACACATTACTGAGGGAGTGCTCAACAGGGACTGGCTCAGGGTTGACTGTCTCTGGTTTCGCTTTCTGGATGGTTAGCATGTAGGGATGAACATCCAACGTGAGGTTAAGAGAGTGTTTCTTCTCTAAATTATATGTTTCTGTAGCTGAAAAGTAAAATCAGAAACACGATCAGAGGACGATTACGACCACATTAGCTATACTAACTTAAACCAGGTTTTACTTTGGCCTTACTTATGCTTGTAGGAGGATGTTGTGTGCTCTTGCTGTCCAGAAGTGGAGCCATAATGCTATCTGGTACATTCTTCCTCCGGACTGGTTTAGGTTTATCTGCCTTTATACTATTATCCAGTCTGGTTAGAGTCAAGGGTTCCTGTATAAAAGCAAAGAAATATAAGGTACATTTCACTAATAGAAGGACCATACATAGTAAGCTATCCATTCACTAAATGAGAACCTCGAGTCAAGTCTTACTTTAAAAGACTGTGGCAAAGGGTTAGATGAGGGGATCCACTTCATCTTCTTGCGGGGTCTTTTGATTACTGAGGGCTCTCCTCCCAGCTCTCCCACACCGATCACTGACGGGTCCATACTGGGGTCAATAGTCTGGATACCAGAGTCTCTCATAGTCGGAGTGGCGTCGTGATTGGATTGAGCCAATGCTGCCAGCAGCTGCCGCACCACATTATCATACATGAGGTCACTCTCATTTGTAATAAAGTCCAGTCTGTTGAGAGACTTAATGTGGTCTCTGTTCTCATTACAGAACATAGCCAGAATGTTAATGTCGCAAAACTGTGACTTCTGCCAGCGCCGACGTGTTTTAATGCCAACTTTGTGCAGCTTGTCGAAAACGAAATTGGACTTGCGTACTACAAACAAATGCAGCAAGTTCACAAGGATAATGAGGTTCATAGTACACAGCAAAGAGATGTCCACCGCGGCCATAATTCGCTGGAGCTGCACGGCTGGTAGCTTGCAGTTGACATTCAGTCGCAGTTCAGGGATGCTGCTAGTGTCCGGCGGCTCGCCAAGCGCGCAAGTGAACTCGTTCTGCCGCTGACGGGCGTAGTAGGTGCTCAGGTAAGTAATGGGCATTGAGCTGAGGCAGATGATGGCTAAATGTCGCCCCAGGTACAGCTTCGCCAGAAAGTTACTCTGCCCTCTGCGCTCAAGGTACTTTTCAAACAGGTTCTGCTCTGGGCTCTTCTCCTTCTCTGCATTCTCGATGATCTCCCGTCGCTCACGTTCCGTAATCCCCGGCCCCTTAGACTGGATCTGCTTTTCAATCTTAGGCGCTCTGCCCTCGGCTGCCCTGTGGTAGCAGTTGTCGATCTCTTGAAGGAGGAAGTTGAGCTCGGAGGTGAGGCGAGTGGAGGCCAGGAACTCCCATCCAAGGGCAGGTATGTACATGATGCCTGCGAAGGCCAGCAGAGCGTAGGGTAGAAACTTGTGCTCGAACAGGGAGGGCCGAAGATCGGGGTCGACACCAGGAACAGCATCCCGAAGCTCTGTCCAGCAGTAACCTCTGGCATACAGAGCCTGGTCTCGGGTGAAGTTGTGTGGGGTGTAGCAATATATAGATTCCTCTAAAAGAGGAAATAGAAAATTCCACTTCACAAAATAATCGGGATTTTTGCATAACAATTATTAGATACCACCAGTGATACCACCATGTCGTACCAACCCTGTAAGACCTTTGTTCATCTTTGGAACACAAGTGAAGATATTTTTGATTAAATTTGAGAGATGGATCACCGCTACATAGGCTCCTAAGGGATTGAAACTTGACGGCCCAGAAAGTCATTGAAGAAAATGTTTAAATATTCAATGTGCCTACAGTGGCTCAAGTATAAGTTTATCAAGCGACGAGAATACTTTTGCACGCAAAAACAAACAAAAATAAGGACTTTATTCGACTATTCCTTTTCTTCCTTGTAGGCCTGAGACGAAAGTGCAAGAGATTTCAACGACGCATGCGCGAGAATTGCAATCTCCTTCAGTTCAATTCTCGCACATGCATCGTGGAAATCTCTTGAACTCTCGTCTCAGGCCTACAAGGAAGAAAGGAATAGTCGAATCAAGTCCTTATTTTTGTTGTTTTTTCGCACAAAAAGTATTCTCTTCGCTTGATAAACTTATACTTGAGCCACTGTAGGCACATTAAATATTTAAACATTTTCTTCAATGACTTTCTGGGCCATCAAGTTTTAATCCCTTAGGAGCCTATGTAGCGGTGATCCACCTCTCAAATTTAATCAAAAATATCTTCATTTGTGTTCCGAAGATGAACGAAGGTCTTACGGGGTTGGTACAGCATGGGGTGAGTAATTTATAACTTAGTTTTAATTTTTGGGTGAACAATCCCTTTAAGGACTGTACGCATCAAGAATGATAACTATAACTACAATGTTTAAATAAATGTTTTAATTCTAAGAGAATAGCAAAGTCCACACCACAACTATTAATAATGATAACGAATAGCAATTTTTTCTAGTTGATGAATCGATAAAAACGTTGACAGAGAAACAGGGTTTATCCCATTTTAAAGAGCCTAAGCATTTAAAGCGACAGGAGACATAATAAACATGTTAACAAATGAAATGCTGTAGGCATTTCTGGGGATAAAAATGTTAATTATCAAAGACTTTTTTATTTAAACTAAAATCTTATTTTGATTAACTAAACTTAGCTTCTATTTTAGTTTGAGTGAAAATTATTCAAATTAAGGACTATGATATGATTTAATGCGGAAAAGACAAAAAAATTATCTAAATCTTTGTAAAAATTAATACTGTATATCACTCACAACTGACTCCGTCCAGGAAAATTTGTCGTATCCCGCTGGGATTTGTTTCTAGTAATAAGCTGTCATCAGCTTTCTATTAAGTGGAATGGGTTTACTGCATAGTGTAAGGCAGCACAGGCCAATCTAATGATGAATCAGTGATCAAAACAAATGCTACATTTGTCTGTGCCAGCTGGACAAAGACTGAGGTAATTCTTTCGCAGCTACTGTAACTCCTATAGACACCTCCACCTTACTCTGGGTCTCAGTAGATTACACTCCAGCACAGAATCGATAATGCAAGTTAAGCAAGATAATATGTTATACTCGGTGTGTCTAGATGGGGAAGACCTCTTAATGGTTACAGGCTCTAACTTTTTCTTTCAGTGCTTTCAAGTTTCAGACTATTCATTGTTCTTGCATTTTATCCTATAAACAGCCTCAGCCAACATGACAATGAGGGTTTGACCTTCACTAATCCTCTTTCTTGATATAATAAGTGTTCCTAATGAAAAATATTGTAATGTAGTAACCCTCAAATGATGTGAAAGGGCAATTTAAACCGCAGTCTCAATTGTTCGAAGTGTAAATGTTTGTATATCGCCAAAAGATCTAAACTATAGTGCATGTTTTTGCCCAGCAGGGTTTTCAATGTTCAGTCACAGCCAGTTGGTGCTGCTATGCAGTAAGACTGACTCAGCGTTTAGCGTAAACCCCCCCTCCTGACCACCACAACCCCTCTTTATCTCTCTCTCTCTCTCTCTCTCTCTCTCTCTCTCTTCCTACTTAATCACCCTACAATCTATCTAGAAACCATCTTTTAACCACTCCTAGATACTAGAGGACATCAGGAGTATAGATAGTCCTATAGAACTATTAACAATGGGTCAACTTTAAAAACTTGGCAAAAATCTGGCACTCTTACCAGTGCCATTCAAGTGTAAATTCCCAAAATACTTCTGATTTAGAGTGTAATCCCATATCACAAAATTTTCATAAGTATTAAGTGCATTCTTCAATCTAAGCCTGTTTCCTTCCATACATACACAAGATGTGAATAAAAATGCCAATATGTTTACACTCAAATGAGGTGTATAAATGGTTTAATGGAAAAGAAGCATTTAAGGAGACACATTAACCAAATAAATCCCTGTAAGTGCATCAGAAAGTCATGTGACTGAATAATTTGCTCAGATTGTAGCTTCTCATTTGCATAAAGTTGAGCTCTGCAGTTGCTCATGTCTTTCCTAACTCTTATAAGAAATGGCTTTCAGAACTCTTGTTACTGAATATTGTAAGGTGTTCATCATGTACGTTTGTCCAAATAATGCGTAACGCCACTAACCTGCAAAGTTCCGTGTGAAAACTAATGTAACCAGCAGAATAGGGATGATGACAGTCCCTATGGTGACGACCCGGTCAAAGGGCAACTCTAGTTTGAGTTGCACCATGAGACCTGCGAGAACCCCGCCTTTCTCATCCTGCGTGGAACCTGGCAGGATCAACTCCTTCAGCTTCTCACCCGCAAGCAGAGCCGTGGCCATGTCCAAGTTCTGCTCGAAGATGTTCTGCATCCGGTTCCCAGCAGCCTGCTCGCCACTAACCTCACAACACTCCTGATGGGAATCGAAGCTCCTCCTCCTACTCCTAACCCGTCAGCCAATGGATTGGCTGAGGGCTTTTCCCTGCAACAATATAATGGGTTATGTGTAAGAGGTGTTGACTTTGAAAGTGGATCTTATAAGACTCACAAAGGAATCTTTGTGATCAGCCTGAGTCGATGGGTAATTGATGGCTGATCTTGTCAGAGGTAGATTGAAGAGATCAGATGATTTGTTGTTGTCGCTTATATTGACAGCTGGGATGAATTTGTCATCCTATCTATACCATTCCGCAAAAACCTGTAAATGATCAAGAGAGTCCATTCAGAATCTGAGTTAACAGATATAGATTAAAGGGATAGTTCACTCCAAAATGAAAATTGTCATAATTCACTCACCCTCATTTTGTTTCAAACAGTTTCTTTCTTCTGTTGAACACAAAATACAATATTTTAAAGAATTTTGAACCAGACATTTAAAAGAAGCCATTGATTTTACCAAATTACCAAAAATCTATATATATATATATATATATATATATATATATAAATTCTTTGTTTATGAATCTACAATAGGTTTGGAACAACTTGAGGGTAAAAAAGTGGTCAACATTTCTTTTTGGGTAAACTATCCTTTTCACAAGAAAAACTTCAAAACATATTCTTGATGTTGGCGATAACGTAGTAGTATCTATAACCATAAAATAAATCTATAAGCATAAAAGTAGCCTATATTGCTTTTACTGTTGCACGTTCAAGTGCAACAGTATTTTTAGCACAACCAATGGAGTGTTTAGCACAACCAATGGAGTGTGCCAGGTGTGGCTCTGCAGAGCCCTTCGAGAGCATACTAGTGTGACAAGGACAAAAGGACACAATGACATCCCTAAAGACTTAATCATTCAAGGCAGTCTAGATTAGAGATGCTTTTTTGGTCTTAAACTCCTTGGAAAGTTGTATTGTATACTTTTGAACTACAGATGGAAGCTTGATAAATTTATGCCAATGGCATAAAAACACAGACAAGGAGCTGTAGTACATTTTGAAATCGCTTGAGCTCAAGAAATCAATAAGCAACAGCTTTCTAAGAAATGGAAAGCACAACAAAAAAGAGCAGGGAATCCAAATTTGTAAGTTAACTTAAATACAAATTTATTTGGTGGATGAAGTCAATCAGTTTTTGAAATTAATGCATTAAACGTGTTTTATGTTAATCTAAAAATGTAAACTAAGCAATGTCTTAATGTTCAGAGCTGTTGTGTTTATGATTTACTTATGCAAATATATAATAATATTAATTTAATGAATGCAAAAAGTAAATAAAAATGTAGTAAACGCAGAATTTTTTTTTAAAGAATTAAATAAATATTCAATCCGCAAAATAAACTAAATGCAGGAATAAATACTGTATTTCATGGGATGAATCGTATAAGTATTTAGTATCCTCTCTTGTATATGTTTTACTTTGGGACAAATATGGACAATTATCCTAGTTATGGACAATTTGTTCCTCTGAGACACTTGAACTGCAGGTTTAGAACTCAAAGAAGTTGATAGTGATACGAATGTGTCATGCAAACTTAAAGCAACAGCAGTGATGTAGTAGGCTATCTTTTAACATAACATAGCCTCAGACACAATCTAGTTTTATCGACAATATTGACAATGTTTAGGTGCATTAAAGGTGATGCACATCACTTACGCTCAGTCGAGGAGCTGTCCATCACCGGATCATCAGGCTATCCGGCATCATCACTGGCTAGAAAGACATATCCTAGCGACTTAAAACACAGATATGATCAAATACATGATACTGTACGGCATGAGTGAAAGAGACGGGCTGCATTGACTCTCATCGTCATGATGTCACATACCTGTCAGATTACTCGATTATATTGAGGAGCACGCCGAGCTTGAATCCCATGCTCAAATCAACAACACCAGGACAGATCTCTTTCTCCTCACAACGACTACCAGATCTCCAAAATAAAATAAAAAATTAAAAAAACGGACGCGGATGCATTGACTTGTGCTTTAATGTTGAGCATCCCCGGCGCCTGTAGAGTTAATCTGCAGTGCGGGCGAGCCGTTTCAGCGTGTATCCGGGCACACACACCGGTTTGTTCCGCCTCTCGCCATTCCTCTCACTGACAAACCTCACACACTTCTCCAGTTCACACGATCATGTTCACACAGACCATCAATTAACATGGGCATCGCTTGTTCTGCCTTGCACAATATCGTTAGTAGGCTAAGTGTATGGAAAGTTGAAACGAATACGATAAAATAGACATGCTTAACCAAAAAGCAACAGAAAACATGGGTTAGTAGTCTAGTAGTAGGACAATATGTAGCCTACTGTAACAGGCTACACATGTAATCGGTTTTATTTTGGCTGTAGCCTAGTTGCTGTGCATAAAAAAAATCCACCAGCCCTGTTTCTATTCTATTCGGTGTTGTACTCTATATCTCATGTGTATTATTTTTAATGTTCACTGTAGAGTTAAATTTGGGAAGATGTTTTGGTTATTGTGCAGTAGCATTTATTTATATATGTATAACATAATTATTTTTTATATATAATTATATAATTCTTATTAATTCTTATTATATGTGTATTTTATTATATTTATTTTTATTTCAAAATTATATATTTTTTAAAATATATTTATAGGGCAAAATTATTTATCAGAAAAATAAAGACAATTAAAGGGATAAATGAAAATTCTGTTATTATTTACTCACCCTCAAGTTGTTGCAAACCTGTATGAGTTTCTTTCTTCTGCTGAACACAAAGGAAGATATTTTGAAGAACGATTGGAACTTTGGCACCATTGACTTCCATACTATTTTTTTGTTCCACTATGGAAGTCAATAGTGCCAAACAACGTTGTTTGGTTCCAATCGTTCTTTTTTAATCTTTAAAATATCTACCTTTGTGTTCAGCAAAAGAAAGAAACTAATACAGGTTTGCAACAACTTGAAGGTACGGAAGAGGATTAGGGCCAAGCAATAATAATAATTAAAAAAAAACATCTTGAGATTAAAGTCATCATAATGCAAAATTATGGGTTTGCTAATGTGGGGAAAATGTGCTGGTTACGTTTGTGAGACATCAGCATAGATGCTGCTAAAAATCACACACTGCACCTTTAAAAAAAGTTGCTGCTTTTCACTTTTAAGTACAATCAACTAGAATGTGTGAATCTTTTAACTTAAATTACATTCAACTGACTTAAAAATAGGTTGAATATTGTATAACAAAAAAAGTTGAAAATACTTTTGATATACTATAGCAAAACATAGTTATGTGTTTATTAATCCCTTTGGTCTTCATATTCACTAAATGTGAAAAAAAGTTAAACCAAAAATCACATTTAGATAACAATTCAAGAAAGTCATACAGATTTAAAACAACACGAATTTTGACGTGAACTAGGTTAACTGCATGCCAGTATTCTCTATTTTGCTGTATTTATTCAAGACTCCATCTGCACTTGGACTAAAACCTGACCTACATACCAAGATGTAACGTCACTATCTGGAATAATTTGTATTCACATTTCACATAAACAGTCTTTAAAATTTTATTGATCTACAACAACATAAAAAGATGCACATATTTATACAAAAATAAAATCTAACAAAGTAAAATGACTTGCACGCAACAAGGTAGTGAACAGCATATGGTCCATTAAAGTGTGTTAGAATTATTAAATGCATCATATATTAGGTCCCCTACTCTTTCAACATCCATATGGGATTTCTAAATAATGCAGTAAAGTGCTATGGATTGTACAAGCATGGTGTGTTCACCATTTATTTGCATATAAACTTGCTCAGTCGTTCGACCATCACATATGATTCTATTTTCAAATTGGAAATGTAGGCTATATTCATGATTGTGAGACACAAGTTCAAGGATCTTTACAATACCCTTTGACTTTCAAAACCCATCCCTCATTTTGACTTAATTTATATTAAACTGTCATTCAATAATATCTTTGACAGGCACAACATTGTAAAAATCTGGGGTCGTTATTTAATTTATGTTTTTTAAGATGTCTTTTAAACTCAGCTGCATTTATTTGATTAAAAATACAGTAAAAACAGTAACATTGTGAAATTATATTACAATTTGAACTAACTGTTTTCTATTTGCATATATTTTAAAATACATTTATTCCTGTGATAGCAAAGCTGAATATTCATCAGCAATATCTTTGCCACATGATCCTTCAGAAATCATTCTATTGATTTGATGCTCAAGAAACATTTGTCATCACTATCAATTTTGAGAACACTTGTGTTGCTTAATATTTTTGTAGAAACTGTGATACTTTTTTTTAAAATGTTCGAAAAACTTCAAATAAACAGCATGTTTTTGAAATAGACATATAGGTTACTGGTTTTATAAAACAATGGGAATGTCTTTAGATCAATTTAATCTTTGCTAAATCGATTTCTTAAAAAAAAAGTCTTACTATAAAATCCCAACCCCAAACTTTTAACTGGTGGTGTCTGACTAAAAGTAACAGATCAGATGACAGAATTCTTAAGTATCATACCACGAAAAGTGTTGCTTCTATTCCAACTGACATTCTCATCTTCCATATTAGTACATTCACTTTCTTTCTCAGTGTATTCCCTTCTGTTGCCTGTCTCTTTGGTCACTGGGCCATTTGGACCACCACTGCTTTCCAGGCCTTTTCTTTGTCAAAATCCCTTAGTGTGCCATTTGATGTGTGTTGCTGTAAGAAAAGAATGAGATGGTGGAAAAGAAATGGTCCAACAACTACCTTGAGAACTTCCTTTGTTAATTACAACATCCCCCATGTGTGTTTTCACAGAATAAAAGGAGCGGAACAACTCTACCATACCATTCCAGTGTGATTGTGTTTCATGCTACATTTGGCATCGTACAGTACAGTTTTCCTTATATTATTTTTTTGCTAACCTCATCTGCAGTTATAGTCACATCCAACAACATTTCGTGTACTCTTAACTAACCCGTCAGTCATAGGGTGTATGTTTGTGTGTTTACCTCGCAGTGCTTTTTCTGTAGCGTGTCCCATTCAGTACGTCCCATGCGGAGCTGGCTCTTGTAGGAAGCACACTTTATTACGGTGGCTAACATTAGCACCGCTGCACCAGCAGCAGTCCCATCAGGACAAGCAGCAGTATGTCATATGTCTGCTGCATCAACAACATACATTCACATACTTAGCAAGCTTCAAACAACCTTCAGGATGGGTGTGAAGGTGAACATGTATCTGAATTCCTAGTTTAAAGGGATAGTTCACCCAGCCAAAACATGTACACTTTTTATTCTGAAAAAGTGTTGTTATTGTAAATTATTAAAAATGTTTTTCTGTAAGATGAAAAAAAAAAAGAAATTAGAAAAAATTCTAAATGTTGCCTTGGCAACTAAATTAAATAAATAAGTTGAAGTTGTAGTATTAGAATGACTAAAATAAATGGTGTTCGATGTTGTCATCATGATTTCACAACTGCAGCACAGAAGAATATTTTCATCACAGAGTAATATTTTCAATATTTAATGAATATTGAAAGGGCTAAGTTTACATGCTTTTTTGGTGTTTTTATTTTTTATTTTTATGGCAGACATGCTCGCTTATGGAAAGTATAGTTCCCTTTCAAGGGAACTTCGAGGTGCGTTGAGACGCGGTGGGAACGCCCTGTGTGATTGTGCCGTGAAGCACGTATAAAATCAGTCCACTGGAAAGATGGGACGTCATAGGTGACGTCATAGACCAGGAAACTATAAAGCACCTCTGAAATCAGACTGTGCCTTCAGCAAGCGCTCTCTGTATATCGGTCCTTGTCATATTTATTGTTGTCTGTAAAGCTCAATATATCAATATCATGGCGAGCAAGCAAGATTTCAAGCGTTGTATTAATCCCTGCCCTCGTTACATCCCGGATGGGAACCCACATCAGCTTTGTGCTGCTTGTTTGGGAAAAAAATCCTTAAATAAAAAAAAAAAAACAACTTTATTTCTTCTCGCTATGTTGTCTATTAAGAAAATTGGAGATTTGCAAGCCCTGTCGGTTGCTCCTTCATGCCTGGAATTTGCACCTGGTATGATGAAGGCATTTCTTTACCCTAGACCACGTTACATTTCTATGGTCCCAGCTAATGTTGCGGGCCCAGTAGTGTTGCAGGCTTTTTATCCTCCACTTTTTAATCCCAGATCAGGAAGACCTTATAAATGTTATGTCCAGTTCGGGCATTGGATGTTTACGTTCACAGAGCTGCCCTGTGCTGTAAATCTGAGCAGTTATTTGTCCTTATGAAGCGGCTGGACGGCCTTCACCTATGGCTGTGCGGGGCCCATTCTACGAGGAGTATGGCTGTCTCTATGGCTTTAATTTCAGGTGTTTCCCTTCATGATGTTTGTAATGCAGCAGGCTGGTCCTCACCGCATACATTTGTCAGGATTTATGACCTAGACCTCTCCACTCCTGGGGCTAGGTTGCTTTCTTCTTAGTGTGCACAAGGACTTCACATAGAATGGGCATTTGTCACTATGGCGTAATGGGTATGGGGTTCCCACCGCGTCTCAGCGCAGCTCGAGTTCCCTTGAAAGGTAACGTCTCAGGTTACGTATGTAACCCTGCGTTCTCCTGCCATATTTCCTGCATGCCCTGATCGATTTGCTTCAGGCCCTTCAGAAGCTGTCGCGGTCTGATTGGTCTATGACGTCACCTATTACGTCCAGTCTTTCCATTGGACTGATTTTACACATGCTTCATGATGCAATCAAGCAGACGTTCCCACAGCGTCTCAACGCAGCATCTCAGGGAACCAGGGTTACATACGTAACCTGAGACGTTTTTTGTAAAAGAATAACATAATATTGGGTTTGGAGAGCAAGAGGGCAATGTTATTTTAGTATTATTTATCTACTATTATAGTATTTATTATTGTTTTGAATTACCTTAATTTTTTTTATTTTGAGTTCTTTTTAATTTCAGTAATTGTATTACTGTTACATTTGTCATTTCTATTCGTTTTTCTATAATTATCTTGAATTAATTTTCATTTCAGTTTTAGGTTTAGTAAATTTAGTACTTCAGTGTAAAAATATTTATTTCAAATAGCTGCCAAGGCAACATTCAAATTTTCATTTAAGCCTTCAAGTTTTTCATCCAATATTTTTATTTTATTTAAATTACCAATTTAAGAAGAACAGGATTCGCAGAAAACCTCTGTTTAACAGAATCATAAATCTGATATAATCATCTTAACCTTAAAGGGATACTCCACTTTTTTGGAAATAGGCTCATTTTACCACTTCCTCAGAGTTAAACAGTTGAGTTTTACCGCTTTCGAATGTATTCAGCCGATTTTCTGATAAATTGAAGAATATCAGTAACCAGACAGTTTCTGGTCTCATTTACTTCCATAGTATATTTTTTTCCTACTATGAAAGTCAATGAGACCAGAAACTGTCTGGTTACTGAATATTCTTCAATTTATCAGAAAATCGGCTGAATGGATTTGAAAACGGTAAAATTCAACTGTTTAAACTCTAGAGGAGTTGTAAAATGAGCCTATTTCCAAAAAAGGTGGAGTATCCCTTTAAATGCTAAATACAATTCACCTTAGTTTGTCATGTGATGTTATGTCAGGATCAGCAGAGCTTAAACAGATTCTTAAATTTGTAATCCCACACAACACAGCATAAGGGCAAATAAATAATTCTAATTTTTGAGTGAGCTATCCCCTTAAGGGGTCAGAAAAGGTCATATTGAAACTAATTTGATTTGATGAGCAGAAATTACTCACCTTGACTAATGTCACTTCATGCATAAAGATCTCAATAAAATTAATCACACTGCTGGACAAGAATCCAGAAGCAGAGAAAAAGCAGTGGTGATGTCACACTACTTATAGCAATCAGCATCTCCACCTACAGCAGTGGAAAGAAAGAGAAAAAAAAGAAGAGAGAGAATCACTCAAGAGAAAGCATGCAGGCAGCTAAATGAATGAGAGATCAGCGAATGTCCTTTAGGGATGTTTGATTGCATTGCTTTAATGCTGTAGAGACCCTGATGGTGACTCACCAGACTCTTGCTGGGGTATTCTGCCACCACATGGCTGGCAATGGCACTGGGGAAACACTGCAGAGGGATCACATAAACAACCATCACAAACCGAACGGAATCATTTATAATCTGAAATGAAATTATATTTTATATAATAAGCTGAACTCACAGCTACCAGGATCCAGAAGAAAGTGACAGAAAGGTATGGCTCTGGGAGGAGAGCACCCAAATTGAGAGCAATAATTCCTCCAGATACACGGCGATGCCCAGTATAACCTCAATTACCTGCACCAGAGAAAGAGCAGCAGATCTACAGGTGTTCTTTGTGTTGATATACAGCGGATACAGACACATTAACGCACATATGATCTCATTTGTAAGCAACTTACGGGCATAGGCCTTGAGAAGACGTGTGGGGAACGAAGCTGGGGTCACAACCACAGGGCCATCAGACACTGGCTGGAGGAAAGAGATGGATGATAGCAATGAGGAAAAGAAAAAGAGCAGAGAGACATGAGCACATATAAAATGCAAATCACATAAGCTAGAGACGAATACAGTAAGTCATAGACATATCACATGGTGATAATAGCTGGCAGGGATTTAGCATAAAAGGATTTTGCATTAAGACAAATTTTACCTCAAGAAAAGTGAAAATAGGACCCAAAGTACTGCATTCATTTTTCACAGGTGTTAAGGAGTTTATGGTTTTAAGGAAATGTCCATAAACTTATTGGTAAATGTTCTGGTAGAAAATGACCAGTAGCTTTACATTTACTATGCAGATTTATTTAACAGTGTGTCTCAGTCAGATAGAAACTGAATCTCAATTTCCACTAAGCAAGCATAATTTATAATAAAATATCATAGATCATTTTTTGAATCATTACACAATTTGCATAAACACAGGCCAAAAATGATGATATACTGATGATATAAAAGGTCAGAAACACTTTATACACACCTTGCAGTGTCTGCAACAGTCCTCCGCTGAGCGAGCTGATAGGATAACAGTACTAGCCGTGAGCACTTCCAGCACAATAAGCAGGAGCAGGTTAAAGTTAATCTTTAGAATGACAGATAGCAGTAACTGTTTTAACTGTATATATTTTTACAAGAACATCAGCTCTGTCATTGTCTAAATGTAAATAGGCTAGCGCAAATCCATTTAATTTGAATATTACCACATGAAACACATATTTTTTAGGTTACCTGACAAACATTTGGTATTGGGGTGATGTTTCATGTTGAGTGATGTTCTCACATTGATGGCTGAGGGACTGAATGGCGAGTTTACATCCGAACCACACCAGACACGTCGTTGTCACAGCAAAGGAGGACACGTAGACCAATTGAAAGTCTGAGACCTGAAAACATAATATATGTACACGTATCTGGCTCAAAAGTTTAAGATCGGTAAGATTTTTATGTTTTTAAAAGAAGTCTCTTCTGCTCACCAAGGCTGCATTTTTTTGATAAAAAATACACAAAAAACACAGTAATATTGTAGAAATATTATGACAATTTAAAATGACTTTTTTATGTTAATATATATTAAAATGTAATTTATTCCTCTGAAAAAAGCTGAATTTTCAGCATCATTAACTCCAGTCTTCAGTGTCACATGATCCTTCACAAATCACTCTAATATGATGATTTTATGCTCCAAAACATGTATGATTATTATCCAACAGTTTTTGACATTTTTATTTCAGGATTCTTTGATGAATAGAAAGTTCAAAAGAACAGCTTTTATCTGAAATGGAAAGCTTTTGTTACATTAAACACTACCCTTTAAAAAGTTTGGGGTCAGTAAGAATTTGTATTTTATTTTGGGGGAAATAAATAAGAAATCAATACTTCTATTCATCAAGGATGAGTTACATTGATCAAAAGTTACAGTAAAGACATTTATAATGTTAGAAAAGATTCTAATTAAATAAATGCTGTTCTTTTGAACTTTCTATTCATCAAAGAATCCTGAAACAAAAATGTGAAAAACTGTTTTCAACATGGGTAATAATCATACATGTTTTTGGAGCATAAAATCATCATATTAGAGTGATTTGTGAAGGATCATGTGACACTGAAGACTGGAGTAATGATGCTGAAAATTCAGCTTATTTTCAGAGGAATAAATTACATTTTAATATATATTAACATATAAAAAAGTCATTTTAAATTGTCATAATATTTCACAATATTACTGTGTTTTTTGTGTATTTTTTATCAAACAAATTGCAGCCTTGGTGAGCAGAAGAGACTTCTTTTAAAAACATAAAAAAAATCTTACCGATCTTAAACTTTTGACCGGTAGTGTATGTATGTATATATATATATATATATATATATATATATATATATTTACATTTACATATTACATTTAGATATTTAGCAAATCCTTTTATCCCAAAACGACTTATATCTGAGGACTAAATCAAACAAGTCCATAGTAAAGAAGCAATAACAACACAATAAGTGCTCAAAATACAAAGTTCAAACATTACTCAGAGAAGTATAAACCAGACAAGTAAAGGATTTAAAGTTTTTTTTTTTTTTAATAGGTTACTTACTGTACTTGTGAAAAATGTGAATAATCTGCCAAAACTCAACCAGGGTAATTTATACAGAATAATACACCATGATTTTATAGCCATATGAATCAGAAACTTGATAAATGAACAGTGTTTCACTTAATACTATATTGATTTATAGAAATTAATGTAATATATTACAAAGTTATATTGATACTTTCGCATTTCAGCATGTAAAGCAGATATTCCAATAAAGAGGAGTAGATAAATAGAGATTTTAGATGAGTGTGTTTGATACTTGTGTTCACCTAAATCTGTGCAATATAATCCTACAGAAAACCTTGTCATGATAACCGTCTACTCCTAAAAAGTAACTTTCTCACTGAATAATCTACATTGATTTGTTGATTTTTTTCTCTGTATTATTTACTGGTAAAAAAATATCCACTTACTGCAACTTGTCTGTTCTTGGCAATAGCAAAGCTTACCACTGCAGCTGGAATACTCTACAAGCCAGAAACAAAATATATATCAATGTCAAAATGACCAGCGGCCTCATCCGATGAGTAGAAGAGACACTCACAGATCCAGCAGTACAACGCAGGTAGTCCATTGCAGCTGGAAACACATTACCCATATAGAGAGAGAAAGCTGCCGCTATCAGCAAGCTGCTCTGGGGGTTAGAAACAGATGAATTTAAGAAAAACAGTGTTTTAAGTCTGTTAAAATCTGCTGAGCCAAAGCTCTTACCCCTATGACAACGCTGTACAGCCAGATTCTGTAGCTAAAGCAGGGATGTAATGGCCCAGGCCGATCCAGCTGCAGGTCACTGGCCCTGACATCCACCGTGTAGCTGTCTCTCTCCAACCTCTCCCGCTCCAGATGCCGACTTAGAGTCCCTACCCCACTGTTTCGCTCCAGGGTGGACATCTGGGCGTAGCTGAACACTTCCTGGGCTGATGCCTCGTCTCGTTGCATCCTGATATCCATGGCCCCTAGAGAACCTGCATATAAATCACATAGACTGGGCAAGAAAAAAAAAGCACTGGGTGCAAACATTTACAGAAGCAGGTAAACTTATTGACAGATTGCCATGTGATCCTTTTAATAACACTTAAACTTACCTCATCCCTATTTCCTTTAAGTGGCATTCAATACATGAAACTTTTTACTTTTCTAAAAGGATTTGAAGTTCAACCAATCACAAACCTACATGTTTGAAGCATTAAACATAGTGTTAAACATTGGATTGCATTTCTGTAGCTAGCATTTAATCCACCAATATTCAACTATGTTATTGATCTGCCTTACTTAAAGTAGGGCCCTATAATTTCTGCGATCACGGAATAAAAAGCACATCTCTTTTACAACTAAAATAACAGTAAAGGGTAAAAAAAAATAATTCCCAAAAATTAAAAAGGAAAAAACGGAATTTGCAAAAATTAAAACGGAAAAAACGGAATTTGGGAAAAAATAAAATGGAATTTGGGAAAAAATAAAACAGATTTTATAAGGCCCTATTAAAGGCACACTATGCAGGAATTCTGTTTTTGTCAAACAGCGACCTCTACCACTGTGGAGTACTTAAAGGAGTAGTTCACATTAAAAAAAAAACAAAAAAACTTTTGATGATAATTTATTCACACCAAAGATATCCATGTCATTCTTTCTTCAGTCAGAAAGAGATTGACGCTTTTTGATGAATACATTCCAGGATTTTCCTCTATATAATGGACTTCAATGGGAACCAACACGGTTCAAGGTCCAAAAGACAGTTATCAGTGCAAACTGTTCAAAGGGCTTTACACGATTTCAGACAATGAATAAGGGTCTTATCAAGCGAAACGATCGCTCATTTTAAAAAAATAAAGTTTAAGTTTTATAAGCTCAAATGGTCGCCTTGCTCTGTTCTTGTAGATGCGCGTTCGTGACTCTCCTGTTCGAAGCTCGTTCAACAAAATGAATCGAAATCCTTTTCTGCAGTCAACTCATTCATTTCGTCTCATTGAATGAACCAAATGACATGGAAAAAGATTTGTTCATTTTGATAGTTCATGTATTTACCACCTGAAATTACTTTGAAGCTGTTATATTAAGGTACAATTCTTGCATAGTGTGCCTTTAAGGTGGACGATGACGTAATTTTCTTCTTAGAAACAAACTTTGTTGTTTTATTTTCATGTTATCACTGTAAAGCTGCTTTGATATGATCTGTATTGTAAGTGCTATATATATATATATGTACATAAATGACTACTTGGCTAGCAAGACCATGAATTTGATTGAACTCTGATAAACTGATAAAATGTATATCTTAAATGCAATGCAAGTTTGGATAAGCGTCTACTAAAAACATGAATGCAAATATATTGGCCTGCTACATTGTATATTTAATATTAATGGTATTAATGTAGGTTGTTACCTAATTTGCTATCCATCATTTCTGTATAAAAAAATAAAAATAAAAAAAGACTACAATTTTTAAACATTATCCAACTCATTGTTCCACATGTTAGTTCTGAGCTTTGTTAATTGGATTTTTTAACAATAAACACAATGTAACAAATCAAACTACTGAAATACATGAAAAACCCATTACCATAACCCAGTCTAAATGAAACTCACCTAGAATTGAATGAATGAATGAATGTATAGGCCAAATTTTAATGCCATAACACGGAAATAATAATCTGCAAAACGATATTGGTCAGATTTTTAATATAATCCCAAGCCATTCTGAACAACAACAACAAAAACAGCTAATGACAATCACACACATGGTCAATCTTATACCAATTTTAAAATTGCCAGAACAGATTTCCTTTAAGGATCATTTTTTCATTAAATTCGTTTTCATAAAATGTTCTTTAAATAGACACAGTAAAGTAAAAATATAGTGGACCATAAAACTCTGGCTTTACAGTGACATAACCACAGCCTATTGAGTTTTACTCTCCACTGACCCGCTTTTGAAAAATCTTTTTTTTTTTTTACAATTTAGAGACAGCAGGTCCTTGAAGGAGAACCATACAATTTTTGCAGTAATAAAATCATAATATGTGACCTATAATATGAGCTCTGAGTGTTTTACTGATAACTAATAATATCAGTTGGTCAGAGGTGTAATAATTTTGGTCAACAATAAAGAAATAAAATGCAATCAAACAGCCCCCTCTTGAAAATCCACACGCACAATGAATACAAAGCACTTTGTCGTTATTACGTCAACAGCCACAGCAACACAGAGCAATAAAGAGGATGCAGTGCGGGGATAATGCATGAAGGCAATGATTCATAAAAAAGTTTGAAAACACACCAACCCCTCCTCCCTCAACCTTTGCTACACAACTTCATTCTGAGCCTCACTTTCTTCCCTCCGTTCATTCATCTTATCTCTCCAACACCTCTTTATCTTAATCTCTGCTTCCTACTCACCTGCCTCCAGCTTCGTTTATTTCGGCTTAGCCCACCTGTTCCCCTGTTCCTGTGGAAGTCTAAGGTTTTAGTTGTACTTTATCTTTGTCTTCTTCCTCTTGTTCTTCTCCTCTCTCCACTCTTTCTCTCTTTCTGTCCCCTCCACTCCAAGTCAATAAAAACTTTTGGAACGCTTCAAAGCCTGGAACAGAAAGTTGCGAGTGTTGCCCTGCCAGCCAGCTTTAGCCAGTGAATGCAAATGGAGCGGAGAGATGGGGCTCAGATCAGGGGCTGCTGAGGCCAGACTCTTACTGCTCTGTTCAACTCAATGAGAGAACTCACACATAAATCAACACCCCCTCGCTGCCATACACACAGAGAAAGAATGCACACAACATTGAACGACTTTTCTCCATGTGCACACACAAAGAGGCACCCACAATTTTCTTTTTCTGTGAGTACATGTACACTACCAGTCAAAACAGTTTTTATTTTTGTGGAAACCATGATACATTATTTTCAGGATTCTTTGATGAATAGAAAGTTCAAATAATTTTTTTTGTAACATTACAATGTCTCTACTGTTACTTTCTATCAATCGAACTTAATTGCTGAAGTGTCATTTCTTTTATTTTTTTATCTTACATAACCCAAACGTATGAATGGTGGATCAGAGTTTCCACAAAAACATGAAGCAGTGAAACTGTTTTTAACATAATAATTGTTTCTAAAGCAACAAATCAGCATATTAAAATGATTTCTGAAGGATCATAATAAAATAATGTCTGCAACGGCTACTGAAAATTCAGCTTTGCCCTCAAATAAATAAATTATATTTTAAATGGTTCATGAACTGGCTTTTTATTTTTTTTTATATTGTTGTCTGAGGTCAACTTATGACGTTTGCTTGGTTTTTACATGAAAAAAAATCAAAATGAATAAGTAATAAGCTATTTTCTACCCTAGTTTTGAGGCCAGTCTGGATTTTATGGACATCTCGCATTGAAAACTTGGAAGTGAACGCATTGTTCAGCTCTCAACGCGGTTTGTCATCATGAGCTGGGATGTAGTGGAGGCTAAACGCATGTAAACCTGATGTAAACGCCGTCTACGCACCTCCCAGGCTCCCAATATTCGGAAATAGGGTTTACCCACCTCTAAAATGCGTTTATCCACCTCTAAAGTAAGCTTATGTCATTTTAGTTTCATATTTTTATTATTAGTTTAGGTTGTAAGACGAACTCTTTCATATTGCGCTGCATTACTGTCAGTGTTGTTGACTATTAGGTAGGTCAGTCTGGTTGTAGTGTTGACGTTCGCGCAGCAGAAATCAACACAAATGAGCGCAGCACACACTCAGTTAACAACATAGGCCTACGGCCTATAAAAATCTAAATGTGGAGTTTTTATATTTTTAACATATGTTAAGCAACCTCAATTATTTTTCCTGAACACCATCACGATTGAAAATGTGGCATTGATTTCCTGACAACAGTTCGATAAACAGTTAAAATTAAATCACTTACATTTTAGATGCAATATTGGCTTTGTTTCAGCAGCAAAAATAGTTCCAAACAAAAATCACAGCAGAACCACAGCGCATGTCACAGGAACACTCAACCTGTTTTCATTACTGAACGATTCACCATTTTGAACGAATTCGAGTCAAAGATTCAATGACCCATTTATAAACATCTGTCGTTCTTGAATGAATCAGCCGTTTGAACAAATCGTTGAATGAATGATTCAATGACTCACTCATTAAGACGGTCGCCTGCCACCACCTACTGGTGGTTTAGAGTTATGTTTAAAATTCTTTCCAACGTTTCTTTTATGTAAATTTAAATCAATTTCATTACATTATTTTATGCAATTGTAATTTTTTCAGTGTAAATGATTTAATTTGATCAGCCCCTAGGGTAACAGCCCTATAGTGTCTTATTATTCGAAATAATTGGATTTATTGATCAAATTTAAAATGAAAGATGAAGCATACATTTAATAATATTGGGGGAGGGGATGCCCTTTAAAGGTGCAGATATTACTATATGGTGATTTAATCAAAGCTGATTGAACACTAAGGAGAAAATTGTTTCAGAATAAATTGACACACACACAAAAAAAATTAAAATCCAGACGAGCAACTTTTTTACTCCGACACGTAAATGACAGATTTACTTGTCCGAAGGACAAGCGTATGAAAAGGCTTAAAGGGGTAGCCTAGTTAACTTTGATATGTTTTAGCTTACCTTAAGGGCATCCAAGATGTGTCTTTGTTTCCACAGTATTTTCAATTTTGACATTTTTCAGTCAAACCGTTGTTGTCCATCAGTCATACACTGGAGGCTAAGGGGGTATACCAAAAAACATGCACAGAGAAGTCAAAATTAAACATAATGTAATACATCATAAATGTAAGTACACATTGATGGCCTAAGACACAAAAGAGTGTTTTTTTGTGAGAAAACGAACAGTATTTATATCGTTTTTACCTTGTGTAATCACAATAACGTCCAAGTGCATCTGAATCAGTTGTGCAATGTCCAACTGAACCAAACTGAATCAGTTCAATGTTAAGCGGGAAGTGATCGCTTGCGTGTGATGTCACTCAATATTTTGTGACCTCAATATTCAGTGGCCCACCTTACAGAATTTATAGGTTTACCCTCCTCTTTTTCACAAGGTAGGCCTATAGCTATGTGTGTAATTTTGGAAAATACTTAAAAGTAAAAATTTACTGAGCCCAATGTCAATAAAAGCTTTTATTGGACTAATAAGGACGTTTGCAGATCTGAAACTTACAGGATATTCTTATAATATGATGACCTCTAGATTTCAAAAAGCTCAAGGAAAATTAGATTTCTCAGATTCAACCTTTTAAAATATTAAAATAAAATAAAAACTATTATTTGAAATAGTAACAATATTAAAATATTATTGTCTTTATACTGACCAAAAATAAATGGAGCCCAAGAGCAAAAGAAACCTATCTCAAAAACATTAAACATGTAATTATCCCAAACTGACATAGTATGGCAGAAAACAAGATACGCATTTACAGTTCTTTTGCATAACAAGTTCAAAGCTGTGGAGTCCTGCACATATCTCTTGTCTCCTCCCACTTGTGGCTTTGTTTTACTGAAGCAGACAAAACAGACCAGAGAATTGGGACATCCCATGGAGCTTCTATAACCAGTGGGCTCATAAACAGTATTTTGTCACACATATCTTTGAAGTGATTGAATCCAATCCACTTCTTTTGAGAATCATAAAAATAACTGTGTATCATTGTTTGATAAATAAGAGAAGAGTTAACATACTGTATGCGTAAAAATTCTCATGGCTGTATTTGTTGCAATGCGACTGTTCAAAAGTGTCCTTGAAAGGCAGTATCCATGGAGACCATTTAAACAGCCCCCTTCCGATGGCTGGCCACCACACTTCACTGCCCTCTGAATATGCTCAACAAAAAGATCACACGCTCAAAATACACACACACCAGAGGCATGGCAAACCACTGAAATCCCAGCAGAAGCATTATTGATTCCTTGTAACTTAGCTTTAAATAGTAATTTTAGGGGTTTATGAGGCAAGAGAGAGAGAGTGTAAAGTTTGTGAGCTGTAGCAAAGATAAACTTAAATGTTTCTTTTTTATTTTCACCTAAATCATAAGTAAAATGTCTCTATAGTGGCCTGATGGGAAAGCTCACATGCACCATAAATGTCTAGTGGTCCTTTAAAGGTAGGGTAGGCAATTTAAGAGAGGCTAGCATTAGCAAGCTAGCGTTGAAACCATTAAGGTGTATTCATGCCATGTAATAATTACCACACTTACGTGATTTCAACTAATAAAAAGCGTTCATGTAATTGTTCCTCATAGCGCTTGTAATTACAATTTGTAAGATGGGAATTGTCTGAGAGCTTCTACCTGTACCACCTGACCGCTACAGATTAATTTAGGTGTTGCTAGAGGTGCCTTAGAAACGCCTAATTCCCAGCCGAATATAGACCCTATCAACCAGAGAACGTGGGTGTCGTCATCTTTAAAATTTTATAAAACACATTGAGCGTCACCCACAGCAAAAGTAGATTCTGCAAAGCGTCACATGAGATGGCGTTAAATCATCTCACGTCTCAATAGTAATGTAGGCCTACGTAAACAACGTACACACTGCTATATAAATGCAGTCCATTTACCATTATCTTGGTCTTGGACTGAATGCAACGATTGGATGGACATTGTTTTGGTCCTGAGACTTCCATAGAAAATGTATGTAGAAATATAGACCTTCTATTATTGATTGCTATCAGGTTGTAAAGAGAGTTTTAATCATAAAAACAGTGTTTATGAAAAAACATTGCCTAGGCTACCCTACCTTTTTAAACTTTAAAATATGACAAAAAAGTAAAACAAACTAAAAGTCATAATGGAGGAATAACTCACAGGCTACTTTCAATATTAGCCTGCAAACTGTCTCTTCAGGACAGACCTCTTACCATTTGGTAACCACTTCCCATAAAAGGACAATGCTTCTCTTGTTCCTTTTCCTTAAATCCCACTTTCCTTTCACTTTTCTGACTCGTATATCTCTGTCTTTTTCACAGCATTCCTTCATGTTTCTCTCCTCCCCTGCTGCCCTCTCCTCAATCACATCTGTTGTGCCTGTAAACATTGTCTGGTTTGCTGAGATTAAGTTTTCTTTAACACAGTACAAACAACTTGAGGGCTGAATTGTGCTCCAAAGTTACAAAAACAGATTTCTCAGAAATCAAGAGAAATCAGATATAGCAGCATTAAAATTCAGCAAGCAGCATTATTAAGCTCAGTGGTCCTCAGCTGGTGAGGGGCGTATGGGTCACATGTCTATTTTGATCCTGGACATAGGCTAATTGGGAGACAGCTAAATGCTAAACGAAAGTAATAAAACCAACCATATAACGTTAGTCATGCTTGAAATAACAAAATAAATAGGATTAATAAATGTAAAAAATAGTTTAGGAGATTTTTTTTATCTCTTTGTCATTTTATTTCTTAATTGAATAAATGAAGTTGCAATTTCTATATTTATGTCATATATTAGAACAACTTTAAATAGCCAATTATTATGGAAGGCAGCTTTCTACGTAGGCTAAGCTTGTTTCCGCCACGGAAATGTAAAATATGCGACTTTCATCCTATGCTTTCATCTCACAATATGAACTCGCAGTTGCGAGAGAAAATCTAAATCGTGAATTTATATTTTGCAATCTGACTTTATAACTCACGAGTTCAAATGACACACTTCACAAGAAGTCAGAATTAATTGACGTACCTTTGCAATTAACGTACCTTTTTTATTTTGTATGCCAGAAAAACAAGCGTGCAGCCATGCGGTAGCTGTGTATTTCTATGGCATCGTAATTTACGGAAGAGGATTAGGGCCAAACATAAAAAAAACATCTCGAGATTAAAGTCATTATAATGCGAGATTAAACACGTTACATTTAGAGAAAATAACTTCTTAAATTTTGAAGAAAAAGTTGAAATACAATCTTGAGAATAAACTCATTAAATATCGAGATTTTGAGTTTTTTTTCTCGCAACACAACATTATTCTCGAAAATGAAATGAAGTTTATTCTCAAGATTGTATTTCGATTTTTTTCTCAAAACACTAACTTTATTCTTGATATTTAATGAGTTTATTCTCAAGATTGTTTTTAGACTTTTTTCTCAAATTTAACGTTTTTTTCTCAAAACACAACAACTTTATTCTCAATATTTAATGAGTTTTTCTCAAGATTGTATTTCAACTTTTTTTTTCTTGGAAATTAACGAGTTTAATTTCGCATTATAATGACTTTAATCTCGAAATGTTTTTATTTTTTTATTATTGCTTGGCCCTAATCCTGTTTCCGTAGTAGTTACCTGGTAAAGTAGGTTTATTCATTGTAAAGTTAACAAATCATGAGAATTGTAATGTTTGAAGTGGATGTCAACACAAAAGTCAGATTTTAAAATGAGTGGTTCATTCATAGATACATCAGAGTCATGCTTAAAATAGAAATTGGAAGACAGAACACAATGAGACAAAGAGCATCTCTTGAAAAGGGGCAGGGCTACATAAGGTCTAATACATGGCAAAAGATATGAGAAAATTCCTTAACCTTTTGACATTTTGTTTCTTCTTTTTTATAAATTAAATTAACATATATGTATTAATAAAAAATGTTTTACATTTAAAAGGTATAGGAACAAAAATAGTTTATTATTGGTTGCAGAGAGCATCAAACCACTGACATTTAATATTAATTTAGAAACCTATTTTGTGCAACAGATAGTTCTGGTTCTGGGTCACCACTTGACTTGAGTAAAATATGGGTTCTGCAAAAAAAAAAAAAAGAAAAAAAAAAAAAAAAGAAAAAGAAAAATGGACCTCCAGCCAATAAATCTTAAATAAATATCCCTTGTCTAAAATAAGACGAAAAGCATGAGTATTTTGTAGTAATCTTTATAAAGAACACTGATTTAGTCACCGAGTGACTAATGTCATTAGAGACACAGCACATCAGAATGTATTGCAGGCACATTCTGAATCAGTCCTTTCAGTCAGGGATTAACAGCTACAATTCTGCAACTCCATGCTGATAATAATTCATTTTCCCAGACCAAACAGACCCCTGCAAACACACGTGACACAGTAAGAGTGTAAGTCAATGCAAGACATGACAACACCAACAAAACCCAAGCATGAAAATACTTACATGCTCATCTACATTTACAACAATTAACAAGACTTCAAGAACACTTCTATTGTACATTATTGTGAGTTCTACGATGGAAGTCTTGACGATGATGACGTTTTATATACATCTACTTACAGCTGGAGATCAACAACTCCATGTGAGAGATATTCAATCGGATATTTACATTGGCAGCCACATTCTCCGCCCACATTTTACACACATGGTTGCTGATAATAAGAGCAATATCTGTACAACTGAGAGGCATCATTTCAATGCTTGAAAATACAAATCTAGGAAGCATATTTAGTAACATCTATAATCAGTGCTGACAATGATTCGAGTTGTTTTCTATCCCAGAGGACTAACTCTTTGCACCCCTAAGCCACGATGTCATGTACCAGAAGTGGAACCTTCTTGCTGTAGCAATCATAACAATGCCACTATTTTGGGTCATCACATTTGCTGCTGTATTTCTTCATATCGCTTTAATATTTTAAGGTTAGTAGAGGTACTGCATCTGACAAAACCATTATCTGTCACAAATGTTATTCCATTTTACGACAATTTGCAAAATGGCATTGTTTCCTTTATGGCTGTAACCTAAAACACAGATCTAGTCTGTAGAGAAGATCACCGCAGACTTAGATGGAGAACTACGAGTGCATTGCTACTGCCCATGAATGAACACATTTAGATCGCACTGCTAGAGTCCTGGAAGAAGTGCACGTGTTAGGATCTCAGCATGCTTTGATGAGGTCTGGAGATTTTAGACGATGGATCCCTTTGAGGATGACAGATGAATGGAGCGAATGCGCGTGGCTAGCGTCTTCTCCAGGTCGTGCAACACGTCGGGGCAGCAGTTCTTCCACCGGGGTGTTATAGAGCAACTGTTTAAATGGCTCAAGCTCTATGAGACCTGCCATGTTCTTCAGAAAGTAGCCCTCGATGTTAGGCCGACAGCTCAGGTGCCTCCAGGAACTAACAGAAAAGCAGAGGAAAGAAGATACTGAGAATGTAAAGAATATTTCCATGTACATGCCAGATGGGAAAATTAAATCTAAGAACATGTTCCAGACTGCCATTACTTTAGCATGGTTGTAGATCTCCACACAAGTTTCGGTGTTGATGTTCTTGGCGCAGATGATCTCACAGTGTCTCTGTAATGCCTCCAGCTGGAAGAACTTAGATGCAGAGAGGAGCTGGAAGAGAAGGTGAGAATATACAAATATAAACCTCAATGTAATTTTATAATAGCCTAATACAACCATAAATGTCAGTAAATAAGTGTAAAATTAGTGCTTTTTTTGCATTAAACGTGAGAGTCAATGCATTTATAATGCTACAAAACATTTCTATTTAAAATAGATGTTGTTCTTTTGAATTTGTTATTCATCAAAGAATCCAGGGAAAAAAAACAATTCATGTTACACAAAAAAATTATTAAAGGTGCCCTATAATGTGAAATTAAATTTATTTTGGGATAGTTAAATAACAAGAGTTCAGTACATGGACATGACATACAGTGAGTCTCAAACACCATTGTTTTCTCCTTCTTACTGGCGAAAAACAGGTGAATCTCCACATAATACCGACTGTTACGCAACAGTTGGGATCATTAATATGTACGACCCTGAACATTTGCATATGCCATCCCATGTTCAGTGAAAGACGAGACGGTCGGTGTTCGGATGTACACATAAACACAAAAGTATATTTTAGTTCCTTCGTCCCGAGCCTCTGAAGAAACAATGGATTAATTTTATCTTCTCTGGAAATTTTTAAACATTTCACGACAACTGTTTCCTCAACTTGTCAAGAGCTGGCCTCCGATTCAAGCTGATGTGTTGTTGTTCAAGTTCAGACAGGTAATCTTTCACTTTAAAATTGTTCAATACTGTTTATGCATCAGTAAGTCAGGCCAGTGACTTCACATTGTTTCTTTTAATAGGATGAAAAAAAATCGTATTTAAATTGTGAATTATATACAGAAAGAAAGCGATCAAAGAACAATCACAGCGCGAGTTTATCTGGACACTTGCCAAACTTGTTATGAATTCAATGACGCACGTTACACTGCACAACAAAGCTCTTGCTGTATTTACATGATCGTGTCTGCATTAGTGAAAGCAGAGAAGGCAGAAACTGCGTTACAATGATAAGATCTTCATCCTCGCGTATCGAACAGACTGTTCGAACCTTTGCTTGCTCAATATGCTCATCACAGCAACACTTTATGTGATGGGAATAGATCTAAATACTTCAAAAACATCTCACGATTCGTTAATCTCGATAGCTGTAATAGTAAAACCTATAATAGCTGTAGTAAAATTATTCGAGAGAGTTTCACATCACATGTAATACATAGCTATTTCATATGCAAGCATGTCAGCCAATCACAGCAGAGGCCGGTTACACACAGCAGACACGCCCCTTCAATCAGAGTGTTCAAAGCAGAGGCTAAAATCAGGCTAGGAAAAATGCCTTTTATTTCTAAATTATGACTATTTTTGATCTAAAAAACATACTAACATTATAAGGGCAACCCAGGAAACATTATAAAATAATTTAAAAAAAAACATTTATAGGGCACCTTTAAGTTTCAACATTGATAATAATGATTCTCGAGTAATTGCAGTAATAGCAGCTGAAATTGTATTTGGCCATTACAGGAATAAAATGACATTTTAAAATATATTAAACACTGTACATATATTATACACAGTAAAATCAGAAACAGTTTTTGCTATACTGGTTGAAAGACTCTTCATGTCCTGATAGCAATCATTAAGTTAAGTGGTCTAAATGTATTTATATGTATTTATCGTCTGTGGAAGGACCATAAAATGGGATCCTATGCTTTATGATCCAATGGAGGGTGGGATCCTATGCTTTCAAAGCTAGCCTCGCTATTGCTGAGCCTCTCCAAAATTGCCTACCCTACTTTTAAATACAAACATTCTAGATAACATAAGGACTGAAATGGAGTTAATAATACTTACATCCATAACCTCAGTGTTTCTGATGTGAAGTGAATCTGTTCCACCAAAGTACAGATACTGCATCACCAGCTATAAGGGAAAGCATCAGTATAAGGCAGGGGTCGGGAACCTATGGCTCGCGAGCCATATATGGCTCTTTTCAGGATTTTATATGGCTCTCCTAATTTTCAAATGTTGACTGAAAAAGGCTCTCAAAAAGTAAAATATTAAGAGACAATTTGAGATGCACCATGCAGCACTTGCTAATCACTTGTTTATGATGCCCGTTTCTCAATTTGTGTGGTGTCATAAGAGGGTCGCACACCGCACGAGAAGCGCGCGCCGCGTCTAGGACAGAAGTATCGCACACCGGACGAGAAGCGCGCGCCGCGTCTCAGGAAAGAGGCACCGGACGCGCACTTTCTCAGTTTATGGCCGGCAATATTGTTATGTTTAAGGACATTATGGAATTAAAATAATGTCTGTCCTATGTTATAATTGTACTGTACAATTAAATACAATCGTTGCTAAGTCTGCAGAACACTTTACCTCAGCAATTTTCCTCAGCAATTTTCATTTAAGCAGCTGATTTCTGAAAATGAGTGTAAAAGTAGCTTATTGCAGCACACGGTGAAGTCAGTATTTACATTAACGACCGTTTGACACAAATAAAAGTATAAAACTGTATATAAAACTATGTAAATGCGCTCTGTGGCGAGGCAGGATTTTGAACAAGGTCCTGAGCCGTTGCTGGGCGCCGCGGACAGAGACTGAATGTGCCACTGCCGCCGGTCACCGGTGTACACTCCTAGTCTGAGGAGTCCTAGAGAATAAAGTGTTTGAATTTTAAATGAGGCGCTGCGCTTCTTGTCCAGTGTGCTAGAAACCAGCATGTCAGTGAACAAAATCTCCCGGAAGTTCCGGGAGATTCCCGCATATTGATGATAGCGTCTCCCTGATGCCCGAAAATTTGTTAAAATCTCCCGGAATCTAGAGCAAGATAGAACATACTGCGCGCATAACATACATAGCACACGGCGCGTGCATGGCAGAGAGCTGTCATGCACGCGCGTATGTGCCTCGCGAGAGCTAGTCAAACACCCCCTCCCCACACACACAAAAAAAAAAAAAAAAAACAGTGTTGTTGTAACGTTATATAACTACCAGAACTGCTACCAGTGCAAGTCGTATATTACTACTGTTGTTATTATATATTACTGTTGCAAATTGTCTAATATACGAGTGTAAACTTTGCTCTGGCTCTTTTTAAAAATTTCTCAATTTTGTTTTGTTTGTTTGGCTCTTCATGGTAAAAAGGTTCCCGACCCCTGGTATAAGGGAATGTATGGAGTGAATATGTGCCAAAATTAAACAAACAAATCCAGCATTTTGTAAACAAAATTGATTGCGTGCAAAATGACTAAATTCACAATCATAACAGACAGATATGCATTTTTATGCACTAGATTTGGTATTTGTTCAAAGGTTACATGCAATTTGTAGGATGATTTGTATTTATTTGTGAAATATGATCATTTATTTATATTTCTAAAACACAATATTGTTTACTCCACTGCATTTTCGCTCTAATTGACCTTTGTTTTTGCAAATTGCTTTCTGTTTGTTTGCGAGCTCAGTTTTTCTTTTGCAAAGCAGATTGAGTATGTTAGCAAAATGCTGGATTTGTTTGTTTAATTTTGGCACATAATTCGCTCCATAGGAATGCATCAGTCAGACGACAACAGACCACAATATAAAATGAGCTTTCACTCTCAATAAAAGTTACAAAAAATAAATAAAAATTAAGACATGCTTGTATCTTTTTAGAACATTAGTGCAGGAGCCTGATTGTACCTGAAATACATTGTATTTGACATGGCTGATTTCAATACAGGTGTTCTCAGCAGCTGGTCTGTTTGCTAGAAGTAATTTAAACCTTGGGTAAAAGAAGGAAAAGTTAAAATAATGATAAACATGACACACTCTATACAGAGTAACCATGAAGGAAAATAAGCTGTTATTATGCCTCATATCTGTGTTATTAATAAGGTACAGTAATTGAAAAAAAAAAAAGTTAAATGTCACTGCATGCAATAAAAATATAAAAAAAATACAGTGATTCCTTTTAGTTTGATGACTGTTGGATCAACTGACCTGTTGGAGGCGGTGAAGAGCAAAACTTTGTGAGCGTAGAATGGCTTGCCCTCCACCAGGAAGGTCACATCTGACATCTCCTTGTTGTTTAGAAAATGAGGATCTGACACACAAACATATCACCGATGCATTTTTATTAGACACAAATGTCATCTGTGGAAATCAACAGCATGCCACAGTTGCTGTCAATAGAGTTCATAAAAAAAAAAATTCTGTCATCATTTACTTCTCAATTCTCAAAATGTTCCAAACCCATTTTACTTTCTTTCCAATGTGGAACATAAAATGAGAATGCTTTCAAGATTTTTTATTTTTTTTTATTCAGTTTACAAATAATAGGGAAGAGGAATGGTGCTTTTAAAGGTGCAGAAGCACCAAAAAAGTAGACAAAGTGAATTGTCATTTGAGGTCAGGTGACTGCTTTGTGTGAGAAACTGAAATATAATATAAGAAAAGATAAGATAATGCCTTTATTTGTCTCACAAGTGAGAAATTTCCAGTGTTGGGGAGTAGTTAACTACAAGTAGCGTAGCTACTAACTTAACTACATTTTTCAGTAGCTTGGCAGTAGCTCAGTTGCTTTTTAAACAGTGTAGCTTTTCCAGTAGCTAACTACTTTTCGCAGCAAGTAGCGGTGTAGCGCGAGCAAAAGCTACATTGCTACATTGTCGAGCCTGCGCGAATCAGCGCGATGCAAGGATATTCTTCTTGTTAAATTACAAACTCATTTTTTGCCATTACCGCCACCTGTTGTTTAATCACGCATCTTGCGGCTAACGGTTCACTGACGTACAGAAGTGGGTTGACACACCCATATTATGATTATATAGCAAGACGTGTCGGCAGATTTGGAGGATGGAGAAACAACTAACGTTAATTACCCATGGCCTTATTTGTCCAAGTTCAATCAGTATTTTTGAGAAATGTTCTACATGCAATTTACGTTGAATGTATATTTCGTTTCTTGCAATGTTGTAGGCTATTTTTTTAGCACTTTTGAAAAACAGTCAGAGATATTTTAGTGTTGTGTGTAATAAAACAATACTCTTCTGAAATCATAATTGCATTGCCTTGTTTTAAACACTAAATATTTTACTTAAAACATTCCTCAGACACTTACTCAGTTATTTATAATATGCGTTGTTCAAAAAGCAAAAGTAGTTTCAATGTCGCTAGCTACTTTTTGATTGTAACTTGTAGTGTAGCTAACTACTTTTCTAAACGGGTAGCTTGACTGTAGTTAAACTGCTTTAAATTACGAGTAGCTTGTAGCTTGTCAAACTACAAAGCACAGGCAAGCAGCCATCCGGTCCTGCAGCCATTTTAGTTGTCAGACTGGGGTACAAAGCATCGAAGGCGAGGGATGGGTACGAGGATGGGTGATTGCATATCTGTGTAAATGTGTAAAAATTCATGTGTGTGTAGGCCTGAAAAATCATTATGCCTGGCATCATAATCTAGGTGCCTCAGTCCGGCAGGATAGTCATAGCGATATATGGCAAGTTGCCATGGAGACAACCTTGATCAGGTCCCAGACAGATTCAACAATCATTATGTGTCTGGGAGTCGGACAAAGAACGCAAGGGCGGCTCACTGCAGTGCTTCCGGGGAGCTGTTGTTCCAACAGCGGCCTTGGCCAAGGCCAGTGCAGGTTGAGGGTGGCCGAAAGACAGATACGATTGGGATTGTTTGGTCTTCTAATTCCTCGATAAACCAGGGCAATGCCTAATCCAATCTGTTATTATGGTTCCGAATAGGTAGATATCTTCAATGTCCTCCAAGCAAAGAGCCACCAGACACACGACCCACCACCTCTCCCACGCATCCATCGTGTAGCCAGCTGCAAACGTTCTCAACAGGGAAGTAAGGTTCCCCCGAACCCAAGCTTCTCGTCGAGAAGATGTGTTAATTGCGCTCAGAGACTAATTGATCAAATCCATGATTTCTTAGTTTAGAGAGCAGTGCTTTCAAATTACAAGACAGTAGACTAGATGTAACTAGACTAGACTAGACGAGACTAGAGATTTAAAGGAGTAGTTCACTTTTGAAAAAACTTTTGCTGATAATTTACTCACCCCATGTCAAGATGTCCATGTCTTTCTTTCTTCAGTCGAAAAGAAATTAAGTTTTTAAGGAAAACATTCCAGGATTTTTCTCCATATAATGGGCTTCAATGGGAACCAAACGGTTCGAGGTCCAAAAGACAGTTTCAGTGCAAACTGCAAACAGTTCAAAGGGCTTTAAACGATTACAGACGTTGAATAAAGGTATTATCAGCGAAACGGCCGCTCATTAAAAAAAAAAAAAAAAAGTTGTTTTATATAGCTCAAATGCTCGCCTTGCTCTGTTCTGAGCATTCGTTACTCTCTGTTCGAACTCGTTCATCAAAAGTAACAAATCTTTTTCCGAGTCAATTCTGAAAGTTTTCGTTCGTTAAATGAACCAATGACTCGGAAAAAAGATTTGTTCATTTTGATGAACGAGTTCGAACAGGAGAGTCACAACGTGCAGTCACAGAACAGAGCAAGGCGAGCATTTGAGCTTATAAAACTTAAACATAGTTATTTAATTATTAAATGAGCGATCTTTTGCTTGATGAGACCCTTATTCCTCATCTGGAAACGTTTAAAGCCCTTTGAACAGTTTGGACTGGAACTGTCTTTTGGACCTTGAAACGTTTGGTTCCCACTGAAGTCCATTATTTGGAGAAAAATCTTGGTTTTCTTGAAAAAACCTTAATATGTTTTCTTCAAAAACTCTTAATTTGTTTTCGACTGAAGAAAGAATGACATGGACATCTTGGATGACATGGGGGTAAGTAAATTATCAGCAAAAGTTTTTCAAAAGTGAACTACTCCTTTAAATCCTTGCAATGTATGCGAGAGTAAAGTTTGTTCTGTGAATAAATGAACAATTTAAAATTTTGGTCTAATCGTCGCTCCTTTTTTAATTGCAGTACATGTGCTTTAACCATTTTCTGTTTATATATATATATATATATATATATATATATATATATATATATATATATATATATATAAACTGTATTTAATTGCGGTACATCCTTTAGAATGTCTCCTTTTGTGCTCTCACAAAAGAAATAAAGTCACACGGTTTGGAACGACATGGGGTGAGAAAATTATGACAGGATTCGCGATTTTTAGGTGAACAATCCCTTCAACATGCATTTAAAAAATATTTTTATAATGGCAGAACCACCCACAAATGACATTTTCACTTGACATTTTATTAACAAAGAGAGTGCTCAGTTTAATTCAAAAAGATACATTTGTTCTGGTCATAAAACTTGCAGCTGATTGGATTTACAGAGAGCACGGCACAACCTGATATCTGGTGCTACATACCCAGTCTTGACGTCTGTTCTCCTCTGTATCTCGGGTGAGTTTGGGGATGGGATATGGCCCATAGCACTGAGTAAATAAAACAGCCAGCTGCTGACTAATAACTTCATTCCTGCAAACCATGCAAAAGAGTAAAGGGTAAGACCCCTCTCATCAAGTCCCATTAGAAAACAACACATTTTGACTTGCTTGAGGGTGTTAGCAATGCAAATGTAAGGGTTATTGTGTATATGTGTGAGCTTGCATTGCAAATCACAGCATCTGTTATTGAGAAGCATCAATGCATGCTGTTTTTTGGGATCAGTGCTTTGTTATAGAGGTGAGACGAGTGTGTTGCGTGCAGGAAGATACTTAAATCCCTGTCAGATCGCTCCCTCTGCAGTTTGCAGCGATCAGCTCCTTCTCTGAAAGATTGTTAAAGGTTCCTCATCAACCTGACATTTCTCTCAGTCGGCCTGCTTCTGTCTCGACAAATCACCTGCCTGTCAGCACAGCACCACTATTTCCTCTCTCTCTCCACAGTTTCTTCTCTTGGTCTCTCACTCTTTGTACTAACAAGCATACACACATTATCTGTGAAGGTTGAGACAGGAGCAGAATCTGTCAGTCATCCCTGCAGGCGTTCAGGGGAAGGCTCCTTGACTCCACCATAGATCAACCTTGACAAACACACTCACACATTCACCTACTGTTGCCCCAATGGAAGAAAGTCCACGTTTGTCTTTACTTTCTGTACTGTCTAATATGCTGTAGAGGGAGTAGATATAGATGTGTGAAGTATACATACAGTAATGGTCAGTGTCTAAGGAAGGATCCTTTTTAGCACCCTAGGTTTCAAAGCTAAGCTTCACTATTACATAACACTGTGGGAGGACGTCAACAGAACGCCCAATTCAAATTATGTGAGCTTCTGCCTCTCACTTCCTGTTCTGGAGAACCAATGTGTTCCCCAGGGTTCTGGACTCTGAGGATTATCATATATCTCAAGCAAGCTTCTAGCAACACTCAAGATCAAGAAGGTTTGCTTTCCAAGGATTTCACATTAATAATAAAGTGCAACACGCTCTGAACAAATGTGTCTGTCAAATAAGGTGTTATTGTTAACAAAATCAGTGTTATTTTGGCATTATTAATATAGGCTACTATCATGTATTAAAAATTCAATTTCACTTTGAAGTTTTAGTGATTTAGTTATTTTTATTAGTTTTTTTTTTAATCAGTTGTAGTAATTTTAGTCCTTCCCAGCAAATACAGGACGTTCCCGAATGGTCACATGAAGTTTTTTCTGGGGGGAACCTAAAAAAGAACATTATAGGAACGTTCCATGTAGGTTATTTTTAGGTTCCATTTTTATAACGTAAGGAGAATGTTCTGCAGAACTTTCCCTTAACCTTAAGGGAAAACTCTAGGAACATTCTTGGAAACCAAAAACTAACGTTCCCAGAACCTAAATTTGTTTGCTGGCATAACTTAAACTTATTTTATTTCAGTTAGTTGACAAGGAAACATATTTAATTTTTTTGTTTTTGTTTTTCATGTAATATTTATATAATTTATTGCATATTTCAAAATAATATTAGCTTTATTTCAATTAATGATTTTCAGTAGTATTAGTTTTAAAGTTAATAAAAACATTTGCATATAAAGCTATAAATGTTCAATGCAATATTAACTGCAACGTAAAAAAATAAAAATAAATAAATACATAAATATATATATATATATATATATATATATATATATATATATATATATATATATATATATATATGAAGAGTTCAGATGCAAAAGCCTCTAAATGCCATTTGAAATTTTCTTCTAAAATGACCATTTTTATCAAGCTTGTATATTTAAGTTCAGTAATTTCACTTAAATGACAATTAATAGGTAATCTTCATTGCCATTTAAGTGAAATTACTGAACTTTAATATACAAGCTTGATAAAAATTATCATTTTAGAAGAAAATTTCAAATGGCACTTAGAGGCTTTTGAATCTGAACTCTTCATATATATATATATATATATATATATATATATATATATATATATATATATATATTAGCACTGCAGTCTGTGCAACATGGAAAAAATATTGTTTAGTTATTACATTGGGGCTAAAACAAAAATGAAAAACTATTTATGAACCACTAGGTGTATACTGTAAATTGAAACTGAAAACCAAAAAAAACTAAACAAAAAACCTAGTGACATTTAAAAACTATAATAACTGTGTTGCAAGATGAAGAATTATGAGAAATGTTTTGCTTGAAAGATTTGCTTGTGTGTTAGTTCACCTTGCTGGCACGCAGATCTGGAACATGAGTGGGAGGCCGTGTGTTATGAGTTCCTCTGTGTACTCCTCCTCTTCAATAGAGCTGAACTCTTTCAACAGACCCTGGATCAGTGGCCGTCGGTGCTGCAGGAAACAAGTTCGCAGTGACTCCAGCCAGGTGTGAAGTGTCCAAGGCACGCCTGATACACACAATATACATGACGATCAGCTTTCTACTTTTTTACATGTAGGAATATTATGCGATCAGTAATGTGGAGTTGACTGAGCAATTATGGTTGGAAATATTTTTGAAAGAAGACAAAAAAACAGTAATAATATGAAATATTATTACAATTTAACTAGTTTTTTTAATATACATATATATTAAAATGTAAATTATTCCTATGAAGTCAAATCTAAATTCCCAGAATCAGTCTTCAGTGTCACATGTAGCTTCAGAAATTATTATAATATGCCGAGTTGGTGCTAAAAAAGCATTTCTTATTATTATCATTTGTTGAAAACAGTTGTGCTACTTAATATATTTTAGGAAACCAAAAAAAATTTGATGATCAAAGAATAGTATTTATTAGAAATATAAATCTTTTGTAAGATATTAAATGTCTGTACTGTCACTTTTTATCAATTTAAAGCACCCATGACAATAAGTTTTTTATTTCCTTAAAAAACACCTTTTGAATGGGAGTGTATGTACATTTTTACATTTTATGAAGAAAATATCTAATATCTGCTAATAGAGCCCCATTATTCTGGTGTCCAGATATAACTTAGATCCCTTCTTTAATGCAAGTTCATGCAAATTATGCCAGTTTTATTGCCAATTTTCGTCCAAAATTGTCTATATAAGCAATAACACACATTTACGAGCTATTCATAACCTTAAGCTATGTGTACTGTAAGCATTAGCACTGTGTAAATTCTAATTTAAGTTTATTGCAACATTATTTTATTACTGTAGACACTGTAAGAGCACTGACCTAGACTTCTGATGTCCAATGTGATGTCGACATAACCATGTTCAGAGCTGTGATACATCGCCTCTTTTAGAGCTTTGAGTTTGGCTTTCCCTGTGCGGGATGCTTCAATCTTGAGGGAATTCCTCTCTTCCATCTCTGATCCCTCAGCCAAGATCTCCTGCAGAGACAGAACATCCGCCTTCCCCTTTTCCGACTGCGACAGAAGCTTGCAGAACACGTTCCTGCAGCACAGAGGATGATTTTGCAGGTTTTATTAATAAATTACGAGACTGTGTGTGTGTGTGTATTTGACTGATGCGTGTGTGCGTGTTACCGGTGTCCATGCGCAGCAGCCAGGCTGTAGGAGTTCATGTCCCCTTGTGGTGCAGATGGAGATGCCGTTCGGTACATGGTCCCAACCATGGGGTCTGCTCCTCTCTCCAAAAGCAGACTGACCAGCTCAAAGTTTCCTACAGCAAACAAACTGCTGAGTCTTCTCTTGTGGCCTAATTCAGTAATTGGAGAAGGAAGTGGGGCTGTTGTCCGCAGTCTGCAGAGTGAGCTTTCTTACCTGCAGCGGAAGCTAACTGCAAAGGCGTCTCAGTGTAGTTCTCCATCCCGTCCTGCAGAGAGCCCTCCACATTAGCTCCAGCGTCCAGCAAGAGCTGAGATAAAAGGAAGGAGAAGGTTTAAACAAGTGTTTGTGTGTGTAAACTTTCTGCTTAGATTATGGGTTAGTTAATTCAAAAAGGAAATTCTGTCATCAATTACTCATTTCGCTTCAAACCTGTAAGACTTCTGTTCATCTTAAGAACACAAATGAAGATGTTTTAATGACAGTATTTGTATATATATATATTTAAATTTGTTATATTTAATATGTTATATATAATGACTGTCCCTCTATTGAAAGTCTATTCACCCAAATCCAGGGATAGATTACTGACCGAGACTAGGGGACCCGTGCCCAGGGGCTCTTGACTACCAAAAGCCCTGGGGTCTAAGGCTGCGCAATAGAGTGCCGAAGTTATGACGTCACTATGTAGGCCAAAACGCGGAAGTGAGTTAGCATTTTGCGACTTCCGGTTCCCTCGCCCTAAAGTCTATGGGATTTTTGAATGGGTTTTTGCTAAATCGCCTGAAATAAGGTCTGTGGTTAACAAAGCCTCTAAATATTTACACGTTTTGATCTATGACATAAAACACACCAGTTATAACCAGATTGTGTTTTTTTAAACACACTTCATTGTGTCTGTTTGTGTTTTTTTTAACTTTAAAGAGGCTTTAAAATGTATAAATTTTGGATTAACTTGTAAAGATTATCTTGATAGACAAAACATGTAAGGGTCACAACTCTTTGTTGAACACAGATCTTATTTTTTTGCGATTTTCCAAAAGTCTATAGGGAAAATAAATGGTTTAATTTAAAGTGGTGATGAACTGAGAAATCAAATTTTCCTTGACCTTCTGACATCTAAGAGGTCATCATATTATAAGAATATCCTGTAAGTTTTAGAACTGAAAACGTCCTTGCTTAGACACAATAAAAGCTTTTCTTGACACCAGGCTCAGCAAACAACTCATTTTTCAAAGTGGGGAACTATGGCGACAAAGAGGATAAAACACCACCGCGCAGACGAAGATCAACGCCTAACTTCGACACTATCCAGTTTAGCCCACGCCAACCAATTCGCGCATTCCATGCATAGCTAAATAACATAAGCCTACCTCATGATGACTAGGGTTAGGTATCGGAGAATTGAGTATCTGATTGGAACCGGGACTAACTTTTCATTTTCCCGGAATCGTTCAAAAATAAAAAATTTCGATTCCTAGTTTCAATATTCACAGTCCACCAACCAGGAAGAAGAAACTGCTGAACAACACCAAAGAAGAAGCGTCTACCGAAAGTGTTGGCATAACCGCGCGAGTCGAACACTAGCAAGCTTACGTCGGCGGTCCAAAGTGTGGCTTTACTTTTCTAAAAATAACGGAATATTTCCTTAAAAAGACCGTTGGTTAGCAAAACTTTTTTGACCCTGCCTCTTAAAAGAATCGGAATCGAGAATCGTTAGTTACCGGAATCGAAGACAAGAAATCGGAATCGAATCAGAAATCGTTCAAATTCAAACGATAGCCCACCCAAGTGATGACAAACCGTGTTTGAGAGTGAAACTCATTATAATATGCAAAATTGTTATCCACTCACAGCAGTGGGCGTTTCCTTCCAAGTCTTCAATGCGAGACGCCCATAAAAACTGAGCGTTTTTGAGCTAGGTTCAAAACTACGGTAGAAAATAGCCTATTACTTATTCATTTTTATGTTTTTTAATGTAAAAACCAAGCGAACGTCATAAATTGACCTCAAACAACAATATAAAAAAAAATTTAAAAGCCAGTTCATGACCCCTTTAAAAATAAACTTCATAAATAAACTGGTTTAATTTAGGTTTTCATACACATATAAATATAGACCTGCTAATTTACACAGAGCACTTTATACATGTATAAAAGCCTAAATTAAATCTGTTTATCATATAAAGCGATCGCTTCTCTTCATAAGACTTAAATTTCTTTTACAATCTCTTTATGAATGTTTTGGATCACCAGTGGGTCACAGGTACAAAGATTTTGTGTTTTGAAGATGAATGAAAGTCTATTGGGTTTAGAATGACATAAAAGTGAGTAACTGATGACAGAATTTTCATTTTTGGGCGAACTATCCCTTTAATAAAAGGCATTAGCTCAGTCAAGAGACAATGACAGTGAAATAAGCAAACACATAATGATTCATAATGGTTGTATGACTTAATGATAAAATGAGAAGATCACCAAGCACTCCAATTCATGCACACAAGGTTTTCAGGAGAAAACTGATGCATGCGACTACAGGAATTTTATTTTGACTCAGTTGTTTGGTTCAAAAATCGAAAGGTCGAGTGGGAGAGAGAGGTCACTACCTGCACCACAGGGATGTGCTGGTGAAGTATGGCGAAGGTGAGAGCGCGTAGCCTGCCGGGTCTCTGGGAAGACTGAGGGGTACTTTTGCACTGTGTTTGGCACCTACGGGAGGTACAGGGGACAGAGCAGGGCACAAATGAGAGAGATGGAGACCTTTAAAAAAACTGTCCTGGGAAAAGCGCAGAGACGCTGCGCTCAGCTGAAAATATGGAGATAGGAGAGGAGCTTGACCTTTTTGCCACTTTATAGGAGCTGCCGGCACAGCATATTCATGTACAGTATATACACCAGGGGCATAGAATTTCATAGGGACGCTAAGTGACTCTACTAATATCCAGTGACACTGTCAATAATTTTACAGAGTAAAATTATATTTTACAAAATATAATTTTGCAATAATTTTGATAAATCTTGTCCCCATCCCCACCAATTTCAAAATCAAACCTACGCCACTGACGCACACACACATATATAAAAACTATAATTCAAAATTTTCAGGGTTACTGCAAGATTATTTTTTTTAATTAGTACTTTTATTCAGCATGGATGCATTATATTAATCAAAAGTGAAGACATTACAGATATAATGTTAGAAATGTTACAGTTATTTCTTCTATTTATGTAACTTTCTATTTATGAAAAAATTATCATAGTTTCCAAAGAAAAATTAAGCAGCAACTATATTTTAACACTGACAATAAGAAATGCTTCTTGAGCACCAAGTCAGCATATTAGAACGATTTCTAAAGGATCATGTGACACACAACATTGATAATGTCAACAAGAACAGGAAGTTGACATTGATAATGTCAATAATAATATTATTGTCAATGTTAATATTATTATCAATACTGGCTGTTAAAAATTCTGCCTTATATCACAGGTAATAGAATTAAACTATCAAAAAAATATATTTTAAATCATAAAGGCCTATTCTCACCAAGGATGATAAAGGTATAGTTTTAAAAATACATTTTAAAGAACAGCAGAGTTCACACCATAACTATAATGATAATGATGATGACACAGGAATTATATCATTGCAATTCCTTTCAGAAGGAAATCAGTTTTTTTTTCCAGCTGATGAATGACAAAACTGTTTTTGCTTACAATAAACAGAATGCTATTATAATAGAATGTAACAGCTGTGCTTTACAAAACTCTGGTGCTTTCAGTTGGTCTCAGCTTTGGTCTACTGCAGAGGTTGCTGTGGCCACTGACTGAGTACGAGGTTCTCTTGACAACAGTGGATAAGCTGTAGGCATTAATAAGTTCATACATCAGGAAATGGTTGGGAGTTCCACGCTGCCTCAGCACAGTGGGACTTTATAGTAAAGGAATATTGCAGCTGCCAGTCTCTGCTTTAACCGAGGAGTTTAAGTGTGCCAAGGTCAGACTGGAAATGACCTTAGTAGAGTCACGTGACAAATGTGTAAGGGAGGCAGCCCCTGTGTTAAAAACTGGTAGAAAGTGGTCAGCAAAGAAATCTGTAGTAGAGGCAAAGGCTGCCCTTCAAATTGGGGATATCGTGGGACAGGTACAGCATGGAAGAGGGGGTTTTGGGCTCAGTTTAGCTCCTCCTAAATGGCACAAGGCAGGCCCAGCTCAAAGGAGGAAGCTGGTAGTCAACGAGGTGTGAAAGCAGGAGGAGAGGATGAGGTGTATAAAGGCCATTTCCCAGGCCAAGCAGGGAGAGTGGATGAGATGGGAGAGTGTGGAACAACGCAAGATGGGCTGGCAAGACCTTTGGTCAATGGAAGAGAGTAGGATCAGTTTCCTTATCAGGTCAACATATGATGTTCTCCCATCACCACAGAACCTAAACCTCTGGGTAGGAGAGGATCCCTCTTGTCCTTTGTGTTCATCACCTGCCACATTAAGGCACATTTTGACAGGATGTAAGGTGGCTCTTAGCCAAGGTCGGTTTACTTGGTGCCATGACCAAGTACTGCGATGTTTGGCTTTAGCATTGGAAGGCAAGCGTAACATGACCAATAAGTTGCCGCCTGTTCTAGCAAAACATTACACACAGAAGACAATATTCCTCCGCCCAGGCGAGCAACCACCAAGAAAAGGTGTTAAAACCGATTCTCGCCCAGGACAACTGGAAGCTGCTAGGGACTGGAAAATGCTGGCTGATCTTGATCAACGGCTTATTTTTCCACCTGAGATTGCCACCACTAACCTACGACCAGATATTGTTTTGTGGTCTGGATCAGCATGCATTGTTCAGCTGATAGAGTTAACAGTGCCATGGGAGGATGCTGTAGATGAGGCATATGAGAGGAAGAAACTGCGGTATGCTCATCTGGCCACTGAAGCAGAACAGCGAGGATGGAGAGTCCAGGTTTATCCAGTGGAAGCAGGTTGTCGAGGATTTGTGGCACACTCTACAACCCGGTTCCTCAGAGACGTCAGATTCAGTGGCCAAGAGTTGCGTCGCACAGTAAAGAACGTTATCTGAAGCAGCAGAAAGGAGCAGCAACTGGCTGTGGTTGAGACGGAAAGATTCTAGCTGTCTGTGTACAGGCCGCCACGCTACGGTTTCGTAGAATTCTTTAAAAATTTGAAATGTCTGTTGGTTTATTTGTATAGTTTGCATGGTAATTACAGTTATTACGTTCCTGTGTATATTGCGTGAATTAGGGGTGATGTTTGGGCAGATTATGTGTCTTGGGCGGTAGGTAGTATGCCATACGGAACCGTTGCCACTGAACCTGTAATTGCACCGAAACTTAACGAAGACAGTGGGGCTCGACAGCCTTAGTCAAACGGGTTGGTGCATATGGTTGGGTTGCGAAGAGATAGTGAGATTGTGGTTAGGTCACATGTGAACTACGAGGAAGGAGCAACCTCAGCAGCAGGAGGGATGTAGAGGTCAGTAAGCTGGGCTGAGTTGAGTGGGGGATGGAGGGGGTGACTCGGGATAGCAGAGTCACTGTCGAGCCCTCTTGAGGTGTCGTGGGCTAGTTGACGAAACACTAGAGGATGGAAGGTGCCCACTTGAAGACCCTAGAGATGTCCCCTACTCGGCTCAATCCAGACGGTTGTCGTGCTGGTCCACTGGGGAGACCACACTGTAGTTGCAGCCGTCGTGTGTGCTGACGCGCCAAGTACACTGCAGCCGTTAACGCCAGACAGAAGGAGAGTCACATCACCATATGGAGAACGCGTAAATGGATGGAGAAGCAAAGTTTACTGTAAAGCTACGTCTTAGTTTGTGCTTATCTTGGCGAAAGCCGAGTACAAATCAGAATGAAGTTTTAACATCTATTCTTGTGTAATGGAAATCATTTGTTGGTGTGGATCCTAATATAGTTATTGTTATAGTTATCATTGTTGGTGTGAACGGGCCTTAAAACTATTTCACAATATTCTGTTTTTACTGTATTTGTAATCAAATAAATGCAGCCTTGGTGAGCGTTTGAAAGGCATTGTCTATATATATATATATATATATATATATATATATATATATATATATATATATATATATATATATTTAAATTGAAGTATAAAAATTGAAGGTTAACTTCATTACATCCAGTATGTTGCCTTATTTTCTATACAAACAAAGAGGGGAAAACGCACCCGACTCAAAGCAAACATCAATAAACACAGTTACAAACAATATTATGTCTCTGCTACAGGTGACTAAAACTATGACTTGTGCTAAAAAAACATCTCTGACACATTGCTGGAAATAGATACAAATACTGAGTGTGTATTACTAAGAAATCTGTCTGTACTAGATTCTAGGGCCGTGTTTGGCAAAACAACACCTAGTGACAGTGACTTCCAACAAAAAGCAGAACTCTACCCTGACAAATCCCTGATGGGTATGCAAAGCAGTCTGAGTTTTCTCCAGTTGTACCACAACACAGAAAACACAAACACTACAAATGAAACTACATGACGAGCAGGATGAGTGTACATAATGTGTATATCAGAACACAGCAGAGATGTAGTCACAAACCTCACTGTTGATGTCAGCTCCTGCATCTAGCAGCATCTGAACCATGGCTTCGTCACCGCGGACACACGCATACATCAGAGGGGTCATGCCCTGGAAAACACACAGAAGACCACACTCAGCATACGCCAGACATATCTTCTGATTGTGGAGTAATGACAGAATGCAACTTGACTATATTGTTGCACAGGATTTCATTCAAATACATAGATAAATCTACTGGAAAAGCTTAATGCTACTCAAAATCAAGAGTTGGGGAACTAGCTAAGAAACAAATGTAATGGCAAATATTTCCACTTCCTGAGGTCGAAAATGGAGCAAAGCAATTAGTAATGGAAAGAGCACTGGGATGTTTCCTAAAAGCTGGCTCTGATTAATACAGTCAACCTTCAAAACACTTTTTCTTTCTGGGCTTCCACATAGGGAAAATATTGTAATGTGTGCAAGCTCTTAAAGTCTGCAACCTTATGGCTTACACATTTAGTTGCCTTTATCCATTTACATTTTTGCACCTGGAGTTGCACCTGTTTTTTTACTGGTGATTTTACCTCATGAACAGAACTGCTTCAGGAGTCTGAACCTGCAACCTTTCAAAGGACCATTTCGGCAATGAGAACATTTCTGAGCCAAATAAAGATGTGTTCTGGTGACTGGCGTGTTTATTGAACCAATCAGATCAGAGTTAAATCAAGTGTCAGCGGGAAGTTCATTTGATTGGCTACATGATGAAGGTGGACCCGCCCTCCTCTACACGCTTGCAAAACTCAGTGAGTGAGAGAATCGTGCCAAAACTGGAAGCACAGGTAAAAAAAAGACGTGACTGTACAAATCGAGTTATTTTAAGAAATGTTTTGCCCCATGCACACAACAAGTAATTTAGAACATTTGCAACAGTTTTTTTGGTTTTTACACAAAGTTTGATTTTACGCAATTCATCTGTTTTGCAGTTCCTGCCTCACTTGCAAATTGCTTTTCACAGGCTTGCATTGCTTTTGGCCGTATTTGTGCGCAAAAACAATGCCAAAAGTGTAAGCGTGGAAAAATGAAAGTCTGAAGAATACAGATCTTATTTATTTAGCGTTAGCATGAAACTGCAGTTTCAAAATACATGAATTATACTTTCGAAAAACAGTTAAAAGCTGCAAATATTTTTTCCTTACACTTGAAGGGCGATTTACACCTTTACAAATCTTCCCTTGCTCATGCACATTTATTTTACTCTTGCAATCTTATGTACTCTTTCACAAATCTTACCCTGCGCATGCGATTCTTATGACATTATGGACGCCAGCCCGAACCCCGCCCACAATATTTTTTGGTCGGGAAGTTCAGTCTGGACTCGATCCATTGAGGAGTAATTATGATCGGTTCAGAAATTGTTGAGCCAATCGAATTGCGGGTGTAACGGAGGCCAGCTAGTAGTTGCTGTGCGAGTAAACCTCACTCCCCGATCTCAATAGGCGCTTCTACGACGGACGTTAGAGGCTGCGGTCTTAAACCTCATTGTTAGAGCGTCTGACTCTCATGCCGGAGACCCGGGTTCGAGTGGGACCCGGGTGGAGGTGTTACATTGGTGCCGTGACCCGGATGAGAGTGAGGTTTCAGGGGGGTGAGTGTAACGGAGGTCAGCTAGTAGTTGTTGTGCGAGTAAACCTCACTCCCCGATCTCAGTAGGCGCTCTAGTGACAGACGTTAGAGGCTGCGGTCTTTAGCCTAACTCTAACTCTCATTCTGGAGACCCGGGTTCTAGGCCCGTTTGAGGCGGGGTCGAGTGGGACCCGGGTGTAGGGGTTACACAGGGGTGGGCTTTATACGATGATGGACAGGTGACCTGCAGTTACGTAATCATCACTTTATCAAAGAGATCTTGGGTTGAACTGGTTTCCCCTTCAGAGATGACTCCAGCTGGAGAATGGGCTATATGCATGCATAAGTTCCGCATTTGACGCAAGGATGCTCGTCAGTTTCCTGTTGTGGAGATTAAAGCGGAGGAAAACCGAGGAAAACGGGATTATGGCAGAGTCTTCAAAATTTACTGTCCTCCCGTCTTTGAAACGAAACTTTCATGCGTTTAGATGTAATTTTATATATAGTTATGTTTATTTAATATAATTTTAAAAAGAAGCATAAACACAACGAGGGGTGTTTGTTTTGGTGACTAACGTTTCTTTAGTATAACCATGGAGTATAAATTTCAATATAAATTCTCAGTATTGCATTGGACTCAGCGTTTGGCGGAAGTCATCGAGCATCCTTACACCTTCACCGGAAACACCGCCGTGCATCGAACCTGCTATAATTCTGGATGATTATTTATTTATACACTTATTATTCATAAGTATGCAGTGTCATAACTACATCTCTGATGGTGCAAGTTATGGTTATTTAAAAAGTACATGCACCATTAAAACACAGCGAGTGAGCGAGCTGCCTGTGACAAGATGGCCGCCAGGTGCAGATGTCGACCTTCATTGGCCAGCAGCACAGATGAGACATCTAGCCTTTATTATGGATATCTATGGGTATTACTCCAAAGACTTCCATTCATTCTGCACTTGTCCTGTGAGCGCCCTCATATGGAACCACAGTGGAACTGCAGCCAGTTCAGAACCTGGATGTTTGCTGAGAGTGGAAGTTCTCCCCATATTATGCAGTCTCTGGTCCTATTGAGCAGTATCAGACTCACATTTTGACTAGAATATGAGTATGACGAAGTCAGGCTAGAATAAATGTATTAATTAAAAAAAAAAACGTTCCTCAAGTTTATAAACGGTACAGTGTATATTATTGGAAGGTATTCCCACATGGACGAATCATAATATTGTGGTTATCAAGAACTCAACAACACCTACCCTACCATGCTTTTTTAATAAACTTAATGCCATTTTGTACTTGTACTTTGTACAACTATTTATGAACATATCTGCTATCATCATTAGTGTTGAATTGAAAACATATGATACTCATTCTAACCTGTTCACTCATACTGTTGATCCCACCAGGCCCAAGTAAGTTGATGGCCTGGTTGACAAGGTCAGTTCGGCCGCAGTTGAGCATGCGGAAGCCCAAGTCCTGCAGGAACTTGGCCTCGGTGGAGGCAGCGTCCAGCTTACGTGACACGCAGAAACAGTCATCCGTCCTGCGGCACATACACAAAAACATCTTTCTAATGTCTTAACCCACTGCAAAAGTCACACATTCCAAGTTAAATATTCATCTATGTGTGAATCTTTCATTGCACCACTCGGCTTAATAGCCATAAAGCAGCAGTTATGGTGCAATGAAGGGCTGGTGTGGGGTTGACTGAAATTTGTTTTCCCTGTACAGACTGTCTATGAGCCATTTCCATTTCACTCATGATGGGTAGCAATATCTGGTAGCTGGATGTTAATTTAATGGCACCACGCTTACTTCAGCTGGCGGGGTTCACAGTCCACCCCGGGCAGCAGGAGTCTGGCCGCTTGCCGAACATCATCGCTATCCACTGAAAAGCTGCGGCGGTGCTCTGTGTGTGCCAAAGCCACTCTGATCCACTCCATCAGAGGAGGCAGTACTAGAAATGGCCTGCAGGGGAGACAAAATTAGATTACTGTTCTCTAACAAACACATATTTGTTATTGTGGCATTATTTATAGATTAACATTTTTTATTAATTTTATTTTATCCAGCTTTCATTTTAATTTTAGTTACATTTTTAATAATTTTATTTGTGCTATTATAATTTTTTTAATTATATAATTCCAAATAGTTTTATTTCAATTTCAAATTATATTTCAATTAGTAATTTTAGTAGCCTACTTCATCTTAAACTGATTTCATGAAGTTGCCAAGGCAACATTTCTAATGTTGTTTAGTTTAGGTTCTTCTCTTAATATATTTTCAATTAACAAAACATGTTTCTTACCAGAAAGTTTTACTTAATGATAACAACACTGGTCTTTAAATACCTACATCTCAGAGAGACAAAATCTAGATTTAATATCACAGCAACTGATTTAATCAGCTCAACTAGTGAAAGACCTTTTCATGACCTTAGAAGATGAAAATAATCTTTATTTTCTTTCTGATCTAAATCTTATAAGCAGTTGAGCAAAATAGTGTATCCTGAGAATTTCTATACCAAACAAGTTAAAGATTAAGCAAATTCATTAACCAAAAAATAATCACTTATTTAATATCTTTGTTAAATGACATGATAATTTTGCAGCAGATACAGGAAGTGTAATCTACTCTGCATGTATTCATAACAAGGCATTGTTTCATTGCATTACCTTTGCCTTGCAGTCTGTTGCACTGTTTCACAATTATACTCCTCTGCATTTCATCATATGACAGTGTCAAGTTGAATAAACGACTACTTGGCTTAAGGTAAGTACCATGAGCGAATACATCAACCAGAAACCACCCTAACAAAAATACCCAGACAATTTGCAGATAACTAGAGTAGGTACAATAGAAGTCCCCTCACCTCTCTGTTTGTAAGGTGACTTTAGAGGGCTCTACGTTGGGGTTCTCCCACTCCAGCTGAGGGCAGTGCATGAAGTAGCAGAGCGTATATGAAGCCTCAGGCTCCCAGTGGATCAGGCTGCTCTTCTGAGGGAGTGGAGTTCCGTTGCTGTGGTTCTTTATGCTCAGAGGCTGGAGGTGATGCATGGCTCTGGACACTAAATCACCTGCCGGGGCACAAGAGACCTTTGGTTTGCTAAGAATGATGTAAATGGTGAAGGACAGTACTGTCGTCGCATTGACGTTACAGCATAAAAAATTAGCAACTCCGTCAATCACTGTCTGCTAGTCAGCTGTTTGTAGGTCCTCGGCAGCATGTTTGTCAGAAATGAAATTCTTGGGCAGTCAATCAAAATGAATATTACCCAAACCAGTTATGTAACATTGCCACAGTATACCTGTCAGAACCCTTTATATAAGTCTAATACTAACATATATAATTAGTCTATTTATGAAAATTCTGTCCGCATATAGCCTATATTCTTTCATAACATTGCATTCTAAACACATGGATATTGAGTTGGGTCCAACATCTGAAAAACAGCCCCATACCATTAATCCCTCCTCCATCAAACTTTATATTTGGCACAGTGCAGTCAAGGCAAATGTTCTCCTGGCATCTGCCAAACCCAGACTCGCCCATCTGACTGCCAAACAGAGAAGCGTGATTCGTCACTCCAGAGAACACTTCTCTAGAGTCCAGTGGTGGCGTGCTTTACCCCACACCATCCGACGCTTGACATTGTACTTTGTGATGTGAGGCTTGCATGCACCTGCTCGGCCATGGAAACCCATTCCACGAAGCTCCTGCCACACAGTTTTTGTGTTGATATTAATGCCAGCACAAGTTTTGAAATTGCTTTAGCTAAAAAGAATCAGCAGATCGTTGATGACTTTTACACACCATGTGCCTCAGCACTTGGTGACCCCGCTCTGTGACTTAACTTGGTTATCCTTGTGGTTAAATTTCTGCTTTTCTTGATACTTCCACTTTTCAATTAGCCTAGAAATCTAGACAAAAATTAATTTGCAGCAAAGTGAGGTCTAGCAACTCTCCATAGACGTTTTAGCTGCAAAACCCCAACTCTGGGAGGGCCAATCACATCGTGTATAGAGTTGGCGGGAGGGCTTAACATAATGACGGCAGAGTTGTGACGGACAGAGCAAGCTCGGACATATTCGGTTTGAAGTCGTTCATCCTCAGATGCGGCCGGCGCCGTGCGCGCTGTTACAAAAAAGCTGTGGTGAAACGATCAACTTGTCATTTTTGCCGCGCTCGTGCTGTCGCGTCGAGTATAAAGGCTTTACTCCGTGTCAGCGCGCGCTCTTATCGGTGCACAGACCTCTCCCAAATCATCTCCAACAATCCGAAGCACCACTAATCTGCCTCCGTTTCCTCGTGAAGTTGATATTAGTATTTAAACATTCTCTATTATATATTTTTTTAAGGACACACTGTCTCTTTCTTTCTCATACACACACAAACACATATACTGTCTCTTTCTCTCTACACATATGTAGCTAGTTATAAACTCTTTAGACTTTTAATGATTAGTGTTTTATTTTTAAAGTTTGTGGGTCATGTAAAAAACTAAAAAAGCCCTTATTTTGGGGATGGCCGCTGACTATGCCACCTTCTTCATTGCTCTGATTGGCTGTAGCGCTATCCAATTGCGTGTAGAGAGAATTTGAAAGACAACCATTTGTCCCGCCCCTCGATTGAGCCCTGTCAAAGATGAGTTCCCAGACCTAAAATCTGGCATGTGGGCTGCATAGGCTACTTCTCAATAATATCAATTAAAGTTGATCATGGAACATCTAGTATCTAAATACTGCATGGCAAAATTGCTTGAAATTATTTTGCAAAAAGGGGGTAATTTACAACTACAGGTTTTAATTTATGTACTATGCAACAGTTATCATTTACATTTATTCATTTAGCTGACGCTTTTATCCAAAGCGACTTACAATTGCTATATATGTCACCTCCGATGACATGCCTCTGGAGCAACTAGGGGTTAACTGTCTTGCTCAGGGACACATTGGTGTCTCACACTCACAGTGGATTTGAAACCCGGGAATCTCACACCAAAGGCATGTGTCTTATCCACTGCGCCATCACCACCATTATCAATAATCAGTTATTAATATTTTGTTGGTTCTCTCTTGTTTTTGCAAGTGTTCATAATTATGCCCACACAACTGTTTACAGTTTACAACTGCTTACAAAATCTTTAACACATTTTGAATAATTTGAATAAAAGGTAAATATGTACATTTGCAAGGCTGGACATTTTTGGCCACTACTGATTTACTACAAGTGCAGTATTTTTTTCATCTCTCTCCATGCGCACATGGCTGAGTGTGAGTCAAGACCTGGTGCCCTGGGGCCTGCTGAGGCCACACAGGACAGCACAGCACCCTGAACGTACTGGAGAAGGCCAAGAGTTAATGGTTGCCCATTTAGTGATGGTAAAGTTGCAGTTTTCTTCAGAGTTGGCTTGAAGAAAATATAGTCTGACTCTGTTGGGGGAGTGAAGCAGGCATAGCAGGCTGACATCAACCTGAAGAAACAGCAGTAGAGGCCAAAAGAAGAGAGGGAGAGTCATTGGGAATTTGTCTCTAATATAGCCTGAGAAAAGCCCCACCTCTCTCCAGGTTTTGCTTGACCAATGAGAAGAGTGTAATTTCCAATCGGGAAAATTCCTCTGTTGTTGATTTATGTGTCTTTGTTTCAAGCGTGTTTGTTTGCATGTGCAGCTGGATTGGTTGCTGCTATCGACATACGATCATTTAGATCTTCAAAGTATCAATTCATAGAGACCAAACATGGTATAGGTGAGGTTAAACTAACTGTTGGTTCTATCATAAAATACACAGCATCAAAAATAAAAAGAATAGAATTAAAAGACACAAGACAGTAAATCATTCACACAATGGGATGGGATGCATGTTCATTTATAGATCAGTTCATCTATGATTAATGAAGAAAAGTCTGTTTTAAAGGTCTTTTCTATGACCTCTGCCATAGTCTGGAAAACCAATCCCTTTCTTGCCCTTGTTGGGGGGATGGAACCATATTTGGGATTATTTGTTACAGATAACAATAATTGTGTCTGATTTGTCTCAGTAGTTTCAGCAGTGAATAGGGTTGGGTATCGTTTGAATTTGAACGATTCCGATTCCTTGTTTCGATTCCGGTACCTGAACGATTCTCGATTCCAATTCTTTGAAGAGCCAGGGTCAAAAAAGTTTAGTAAACCTTGCTAACCAACGGTCTTTTTGAAGGAAATACTCCTTCTGTCACAAATACTCCTTCTGTCACAAATTTTGCATTTTGCAGAGATTTCATTATTTTTAGAAAAGTAAAGCCACACTTTGGACCGCCGACGTAAGCTACTCATGTTCGACTCGCCCAGTTATGCCAACACTTTCGGTAGACGCTTCTTCATTGGTGTTGTTCAGTGGTTTCTTCTTCCGGTTCGGTGGACTGTGAATATTCGAAACTAGGAATCGAAATTAAAAAAATTTAACGATTCCGGGAAAAACTAAAAGTTAGTCCCGGTTCCAATCAGATACTCGATTCTCGAGTTTCCCAACCCTAGCAGTGAATGAGAGAAATTACATTAAATATATTTTATAGTTCGTTCCTATTTGCTCAAATAGAAAAGGAAAAACTCCACAATAGCGTTTTCACAACCACCAAAAAAGAGTTAAAAAAAATAGAGACAGATTGATATCAGCAGTCAGAAGAGAGAAAATGTAAACTTTTTTTTACCATCACTCAAATAGCCGCTGTATTAGAAAAACCCTCACAGCAGAATTAACCAGAATTGCACCTATAGGTCAGTAAACCACATACAAAGATATTCTACAGCTGAGTGCATGTTTGCATGAGATTTTCTGTAAAGAGTAGACTATTTGATGGATGAGAAAGAGGTCACAAACCTCTTTTTAAACAAGGTCACACAAAGCTCTGCATTCATTACACAGAACATTAAACACTCTCCCTCTCGCTCCAATGACTATTTTCTTTCATATGTGAAACTTTCAGATCATCTACGGTCTCATTTAGTCCATGAGACCTAATTCTTCTGAAAGCGTTCACTGAACAGCAGTGTGTTCAGTACTGTCAATAACAGACTCTGAAAGGCACACTGAAGAAATAGCCTCATCTATTTCTAAGTAACTGCAGCACTCGCACTTGTTCTCTCAAGAACATTTTGCATCTATGTTACTCCAAATGAATTAACAAGGCAGCCTGAGCGTGATAAGCATTCAGAGAATGAACGGCTTGTTTAACTGCTGTAATTCTGATTTCCTTAGCCAAGGCAGCAGATTTAAAGGAATAGCTCACCTAAAAATAAACATTCTCTCATCATTCCTCTCAGACCTTATGTTGTTCCAAACCTGCATTACATTCTTTTTTTATATTAAATGAAAGTATGCAACCAAAGTTTTACCAAAGACTGTCATTTATATAGACAAAAAAGTTTACTTCTTGGGATTGGAACAACATGAGCGTGAGAAAATAATGACATGAAAAAGCAAGAATGGTGCCATTATAAGAGAGGGAATACTGATGAGTTTGAGAGGAAGCTATGTGGACTATATAACAGTGGAGGGAAAAGATATGCACTGTAATTATACACAGTAATTACAGGATTATGCAGAATTCATTATCAGGACCCACGAAAGTAAACACACAAAACAATAAAGCGTATAAGAATACACCTGTCAGCACAGAAACACACAGCGTTAGCAGTCAAACGTGGTGGCAGGAGGCTTTCGAGAGGAGGAGAGGGACTGGAAGCCACCTGGGGCACTTCTGTGACCGACACTCATCTCTTATTCATGATAGCGTGTGACATTTCCTCAAGTCAGAGGGGCAGCAGAGGAACTGACTGAGAGATATGCTCAAGATTAACCAGCTAAACAAACACACCAACGGCAAAAGGTCATGATCGTAAACCTCACTACCAAGAGGGCTAATCCTTTACAGGTATTGCAGGCTATTCGTATGAGTAAGCATGGCAATGTAAGAAACCAACACAGCAGAACATTTTCTGTTTACTTGAGTGTCTTGGGTTAAATATGATACTCTCAAGCGTAACAGCTGCAGAAGGTGCCCTTCATCACCAGACTGAGAATGAGACGTTGGGAATGGAGGACGCAGAATGGTGTTTTACTGTGAAAACTGAGCAGAATCGATTGGCTGTCCTCCCAGAGCCAAGACATAAATTACCAAGAAAATGCCATGAGAGAGAAAGGTGCTCTGCTTAGCTTTATGCGAGAGAACAGATTTTTTAGTGTTTCTGATCGGTCAAACTGGGATTCACTGGAATAACTGTAGTTGTTTTATTTAAAATGTCTGGAAAATTGCATTTCATGAGTATTACAAAAAAATTCAATTACTTTTGTTTGACGTGTGTGTGTGTGTGTATATATGAAGAGTTTGGTTCCAAAAACGCGATAAACGCCATTTTAAAAAAAATTAGTTACTGCAAAAATCTGACTTTTCAATACCGACCAGATACAAAACAATGTTTAATTTTACGTAAAATGCGATATCCGCCGTGTTATTATGTAATGTTTTGTAAGGACCAAGCAATTTTACAGCTGATCGCCGTCAAAAAAGCTCAGCGCGACATCCCAAGGTTGACAACAGCGATTATGCAGAAGTAACGTTAGATCATGCTTAATAAATAATAAATCACAGATACTACTTTTTGGAAGTATGACCAACATAAAAATTGTCACCCTAAAATGTCATCTGAACAAGTAAGTAACATCCACTTTTTCTCTTCTGACCAACTAACTGAAAAAAAGCATTGCAGTAAATCACGCTGATTAAATCTAACTATCGTTTATAACATCAGAGCACAGCAATATATTAAATCTTTCTATTACCGCGGAAATCCACCAGTACCAGTGGAATTAAAAACATTATTACAAGCTTACTGTTTTAAACTGTTTTCTTACTGTTTTACTGTTTTTTACTGTTTTTCTCAGAGCTAAGGCAATCAGATTTAAACACTGGCTGGTTATGTACTAGTTAAATGATCCATTTTGGATAATCTTTAACCCAAAAAAGTTACGGACTGAAGCTTTAAAAATTTTAGGACCATTTTCAGATATTTTACATACTGTATATTTTAAGTTGATACTGTATATTTACACTTTCTTGAGTTTCACCAATAGTTTTCTTTTATTGTTCCGTTAAAAATACCACTAGGTCTGGGACTCATCACACCCATATAATGCAGTTGGCTTTTCCAGACAGGCCAAAGAAACATATATTCCAGCAGCCATCAAAGCTACAACAGTTCCTGCAACAGAAAACTTAGCAGAATTACTGTATATGCTGTAAGAAAAGTGTAGATAAACAATTCAAAACCAGTCATTGGGCAACAGCGGTGCTCCAGAGCAATGAAGCAATGAAATGTAATGAGCGTTTTATGGCGCAAGAGGGAATAGATGCATTAGCAGAGCTATGGGAGGAAACAGGGTCTTTTAGGATAAAGGGGGGAAAATATTATCAGACGGCATGGAAACACTCACTGATGGCAATTTAGCCACAAAGGTCTTTGATTGGTTTCTGGCCAACCTAAAAAAAACCCTCCTGAGTGTGGTGCAGGTCTCATTCAGACAGAGCCTAATGTGAGACACTTAAACAGCTATTTATTCTGTATAAGAGTAGATTCTCCTTTAGGGCTGTTTTTAGAATCAGAGTGCAGACTAATGGAGAAATGTACATTTCCCAATTAGCTGTTAATGGCTAAGTAACAATAGCCCAAAGTAAAGTTCTTTGTATGCACACTCAAATGCTGAAAGCAGAGAATTAGTCTTATTTAGATCAACAAAACCATTACATGAACAAATGCAGTATGTTAGAAAGAAAATCCCATAAAGTGTAAATGAGTTTAGCTTCTCTGGAGTTCATTTGTCACTTAGTTATAGGGAGAGCATTTTCAATAATGAAAAACTAAATTTAAATATCCACCACTTATCTTTCTCTATACAGGTAACACTTTACAATAAGGTTCATTAGTTAACATTAGTTAATATATTTACTAACATGAACTAACCATGAGCAACACATTTGTTACTGCATTTGTTCATCTTTGTTAATGTTAGTTCATGAAAATACAGCTGTTCATTGTTTGTTCATGTTAGTTCATGGTGCATTAACTAATGTTAACAAGATTTTAATCAAGCATTAGTAAATGTTGAAAATAACATTAACAAAGATTAACAAATGCTGTATATGTGCTATTCATTATTAGTTCATATTACCTAATGTAGTTAACTAATGTTAACTACCGAAACCTTATTGTAAAGTGTTACCCTATACAGTCAGCAAGCAACAGCTACTCAATCTGCATTAAAATAAGCACTGTTAAAATGACCCCAGAAGGAAAATGTATTTTTCCAGGCAAATCCGGCAAGGGAGTAGGACACAATGGAATTTTGAGAGACAAATACGACAAAAAAAAAAGGCTTCTAATGCATTGACCTTTCTGGACCCTCAGTGCTGTGCAGGGAGAGATGTATTCTCGTTAACTGGCTCATGAGTGACACATAAAAACCTATGAACTGTAATAGAAAGATATAATCTATTGCCGTGCTCTGATGTTATGGGATTTATAAGAGTGTAATTACATTAAAATACAATTACCGTATGGAATAGGAGATTTCAGGACTTCCCTCTGGATATGTACGGCTGTGAGAGGATTGTGACAAGCCTACAAAAGGTCATATGTGCTTCAGATAACAAGGATTTCCTGAGAGGCAGTGACTTTGACAGTCTGAATGCCTTCCATTCCAATTAAATAACTTACAGACATGAACTTCATAATAACCCTGATCCTAATGCTAATCGTGCATAATGAAAAAGTACGCTACAGTTGTAAATATACATTACGTAATATCCAATATGAAACTAACTTGGTGCCTTGTTCACATTAAGTTTATTATATTTTAAAGCTTTCTGCACAGGCAAACCCTGTAAAAAAAAATCAGCAACATATACAAAAACTCGTTTATATCATTATAAAAATAAAGCTGTATAATTAGATCTACATTTTGCAAGTGCAGCTTTCTCTTAAAATAAACTCTGCCCTTTGAGTACGAGAGTGCTCTGTTGTGACTGTCCAAATGCAGAAAAACTCTCTATGTGACAGTTGTTGTTCCTGCCCTTGCTGGAGGCAGTGTACTGGATGTGTAAAGCAGAGGAGGACCGCTGTCCCTAGCCAGGGCTCAAACTGCCCTAAACTTCCCCTGCAGGGTCACTGGGGACAACCATGAGAAAGAGACAGAGAGACAGAAGTGAAGAGCTGGAAATAGACTAAGCATTTTATGGAAAATCTCCATGGATACTATCTATAAAAAAGTACTAATGGATATTTGATATTTAAGATTTGAAGAGCACATGCATTTTTAAAGGAACAGACAGCAGCATTTTGTGCATATCTGCTTCTTTGGGCTTGCTATGGTATGTTTTTTCATGTACTTTTCAGATATTAAATAGGGACATGCGTATTTGTTGTGTTGGATGTGAATGATGGTGTTTGTTGTTGCCGAGTTCAAGTCAGGCATTGCGGCTAAGAAGATTTTTGTACTGCAGAACTATATAGTATTGCATTTAAAATCGATGTTCTCCAGAATAGAACAAGCTTTCAGCTGTAAAATATATTGAATTACATGATAATTCTCCTAAGTAATAGAGCTTTGTATTTAATCAGGATTTGCATCTCCTGATGGAAATAACAGTGCTTGCAAGGCAGGAAAAGAAAATTGTAAAAGTTTTAGGCAAGAAGGAGTTTAAGACTTTGTTTCTGTATAAATGAAATGCTGTCGTAGTCATGACACGCATTCATGTTTTCAGTTGGCTGCGCATCACATGTCAATGTGCAGTGTACAGGCAACTATAACTGGCTAAACATTTGCAAGGAAGAAAATAGCCATAACAATTCAGTTTTCAAAAATATGCAAGAAAGAAGACCAATCATAATTCAGTGTGCAAATAAATGCAGATGGAGATTTGGGCACAGCTGAGGGCTACACTTGAATGATGAACTTTCCAGCAAAAATTCTATTTTAAATTTCTATTATAGTTTTATATGTCGTTGTCAGGACACTCAGCATATGCCTAAATGCATATCAAAGCAAAACACTTTTTTTGCTGTTTTGAAGGATGACAGAAGCATGTAGCTTAAATTGAACAAGTTTGGAATAACTAGGGCTCTTCATAGAGATGGCCTGCTGGACAAACTGAGCAAGCCATAGTTAGAGTAATGACCAAGAAGCTGATGGTCACTCTGGTTTCAGGGAAATTTAGACAAGGACAAACATCACTGCAACACTCCCCCAATCTGGGCTTTATGGCAGCTTAGTGACTCAAGCCTCTCCTCAGTGAAGACACATGAAACCCCACTTGGAATTAGCAAAAAAGCACCTAAAGGACTATCTAAGACTGTGAGAAACAAGATTCTCTGGTCAAGCATCATGTATGGAGGAAACCAGGCACTGCTCATCACCTGCATAATACCATCCCAACGGTACAGAATGGTGGTAGCAGCATCATGCTGTGGTGGTGTTTTTCAGCGGCAGGGACTGAGGGACTAATCAGAGTAGAAGGGATGCCCAACGCCCCAGCAAAATATAGAGTAAGCCTTAATAAAAACTTTGTCCAGTGCATTCTGACTGTGCAGAGGATTCACCTTCCAAAAGGACAGTGACCTTTTGGAAGATGTGTGTGTGTGTGTGTGTGTATATATATATATATATATATATATATATATATATATATATATATATATATATATATATATATACACATATATATACATATATATATATATACATATATATATATATATATATATATATATATATATATATACACTGTATCTGAAATATTTAAAAATGGAAAGTACAAAAAAGGGTGTATAAAAGTGTATATTAAAATAGTAACGTTTCCAACTTTTAACTGGTACTGTACATGCAAAAAGAATATATATATACACAAAAAATGTTGCCGTTGCCAAGTTAATTAATTATTTGAAATTACACTGTACTGAAGAAACAGATTGATAATGCACATAGGATACGCTGCATGCGGTCTAAGTGCTCTGTTGAACATTTGACCCTTTTTTTAAAAACAGATGTCTAAAGCACTGTATTAAATTCATGGGGAAATCAGATGCAGTGTATGGCACTTGTATGAGAGTGGATTGTATGTATGGGATGTTGAGAAGCTAAAGGCCTATTTGAGGTAAGAGAGAGAGGCCTGAATCCTGAGCAGATGGATTGCTACTACTAAACACATACTTCTGGTGTGAACTGACTGCAACCTGGGGCTAATTCTTACTTCAAACGAAATGAATTTTAATCAAAATATATATTTTTACCACTCTACACCAGCATGCAGCGATGATGTTTGGTTACTCACTGAGCTCAGCAATACTCCCCACGCGTGTGGCCAGCAGGGACTGCTCAATCAGTCCGCTGCTCGGACTAGGCTGTGGGCGGTCTCCCAGGATTTACTTGAGCGCTGCTGGTTCCTGTGCAGGCTCAAACTGTCCGCAAAGCTGGGGACTTCCTGCAAAAAAAGAATCAAACAAAAAGAAAAAAAAACCATGTACAGTTAGATGTAATTTAATGTTCATTTAATTGGGCAGAACCTTTGTGAGCAAAAGCAACTCATAGCGCATTCAAGACATCTCGGAAACAAACCCTTCCGGAAATGAATATCTATTGGGTGGGTATTTCGATCTAAGATGTAGACTAAATCAAGTTACAACGCACCATCATGCGGAAAGACGTGCGAGAGCAGCGACTTCGACAGCTTACATCAAACACTGTTGCTGCGTCCGAAATCTCCCATTAATCACTATATAGTGGACTATATAGTGAGCTCGCATTTTGTAGTGCTGTCCGAATGTATAGTGATGATTATTATACCCTATATAGTCCACTCAATGTATCCCAGAATGCATTTTGAAAAGTAGTGAACAACCGATGGTCACTAACCTAAGCCCTACATACCATCATGCATTGCGCTTGATCGTAAAAATAAGTTATAATCGTGTGTAGAGTAGCAGCATTATAACAAAAACGGTCAGAAATCACTTTTAGTTTTTAAATTTTGGAGAAATAAGCTCAATATAATGTAATGTATTTATTTTTAAAAATCTATTTAGCCCAGAGCCGGCTCGGCACCAGCTGACAGATGATGTAATCAACGGCGCAGAGAGACGATCGAGTCAGTGTCCGAAAGTGGTTTCTGTTATGTTGGTGAGCTCACTATATAGTGCTCTGCTCTCTAACCCCAACATAGGGGGTAGGGAGTTGTGCTTTGAGTGGAGATTTGGACGCAGCATGTGAGTGTGTGGAAATCAGGAATGGTGAGCCTGTGCTTGGTACATTTTCTCTTTTTCAACCCGAACTTGGGATTTTCAGGCAACAAGGTTTAAATCACATCTGACTAGAGCACTTCCCATAATGTTAACACATAAGGTCAGTATGTGGAGAGTAGGCATCCTTTTGTAGCTGTTCAAAAAAAATCGTTTTCAACGTTTACCTCTTGAAGTGGTTAAAAATGGACAAGGTCAAAGCGTTTTAGACCCTGTTTACCAATTTAGCCGTCATCCACTTGTAATCCGATCTATAGAAAAGTAACGCTTCTAGATGCCATGTCTCAGCGGGCCCTTTCTCCTATGGAACACAAATGAAAGATATTTTAAAGAATGTTGGTAACTAAATGATTAAACTGAATGACTTTCACTGAGTCAATCAGAGAACCAAAACTGTAGTGATGTAGTACTCGAGTTTGGTCTCAGGACTTCGAAGTCTGCTTTCTGCTTTCTCGTAGGAACAAGTCTGCTTTCTTGGACTTGTCTCGGACTTGTTCCTTCAAAGACTCAGTCTTGACTTGGAGATCTCGGCCCACAGTGCAAAGACATCGGTCTCGACTCGGACTGGAGCTTCCTTACGAAGACTCGAGTCTTGACTTCGGACTGCAGACTGTTTTTGAAAACCAACAGACTAGGTCTCGACTTGGACTCGACCCTTCGAAAGGCTCGGCCTCGAACTCGGACTCGAGTTACCCTTCAAAGACTCGAGTCTCGAGCTCGGACTCGAGCCCTTGGAGACGGTCTCGAACTCGGACTCGACCCTTGGGACTCGGTCTCGAGCTCGGACTCTGAAGTTCCCTTTGGGAGCTCGAGTCTCAAGCCCTTTGTCAAAGAGTCTCGAGTACTCGAGCTCGGACTCGAAGCCCCTTGGGAGACTCGAGTCTCGAGCTCCAGACTCGAACCCTTGGGAGACTCGAGTCTCAAGCTCGGACTCCACCCTACAAAAGCTCTGGAATCTGCGAGCCCAGCACTCTCGACCCTTCAAAGAGCTTCGAGTCTCGAGCTCGGACTCGACCCTTTGAGAGCTCGGTCTCGGCGGGGACTACCACCCTCGGAGACTCGGTCTCGACGGAGGACTCCACCCTTCAAAGACTCGGTCTCACGAGGGCTCGGACCCTTCAAGAAGACTTCGTCGTCTTAAAGACTGCGGACTCGAGCTGTATTTGAAAACCAACAGACTCGGTCTCTACTCGGGGCTAGAACCCTTCAGAAGACTCTGTCTCGAACTCAGACTTGACCCTTCAAAGACTCGATTCTCAAGACTGAGGCCCTTCCAAGACTCGGACTCGACTGTATTTGAAAACCAACAGACTCGGTCTCTACTAGGACTCGACCCTTCAAAGACTCTGTCTCGACTCAGACTCGACCCTTCAAAGACTCTTGTCTTGACTTCGGACTCAGCATTAGGCGGTCTCATCCCCATCACCATGAAACTGGTTACCCAAATTTCTGCAAAATATCTTCATCTGACTTCATCTTTTTGTGTGGACTATACCTTTACATGATACTCAGGCAAACTGCAAAACTAGGTCTCACAGGACTCCCTACGCTGGGCGGTAACAGGTGAGAGAAGCTGGACTCCTCTTGTTTTGTCTGCTCACAAGGAGAAAGGGAGGTGTATCACCTTTCTGGACAACCAGCAATTACTTCAAAGAACTGCTGCCTTCTGTTTGTGGTATACGGATTTGCATACAACTTAATGCTAATGTTAAATGAAGATAAAAGTAAGGATTCTGCTTTGTATCAATGCAACAGACTCAATCAGCATTGAGGGCTCACTTGTTCAGCACTACTGCACCACCACAAAGCTCTTCATCACCGGCTCACAGCCGAACCCACTGAGGTGAGACTCCGCTAGTGTCTGAATCACACTGGTTATTGTTTTTAACAGGATGAGTTGAGCTCCTCGAAAATTGGATTCACTCTCATCATTGTATTTTCATCACTTCCATTGTTGCCGAACACTCCTGGAGCTGACGGCATGCTAAATTATGATGTGGCTGAAACAAATGACTCAATTTTGCTGTCCACTGACAGAGGGGCTTTCGTTTGAACCGTCTCATTTACTTCTGTGAGGCAAATGTAATTTTAGGGGGCTGCCTGAGAGAGAGAATGATGTAAATCCTTAATCGATTCCACCCGGGGAGATATTACGGCAGAGTACTGCACATTGCTTATTATAATGTATATTGTAATGTATAGCTCAACAGACTCATCATAGGTCTTTTAAAGCAAGTTATTATTATTCAAAAAATCCACCCTTTCGTTATTACTGTGATATATATTTTGCAGTCCATCTTACAGTAAGTGTGTTTGCTTCGAGGAGGAATGAAAAAAAATAAGGCGCATCCTGATAGAATTTGAAGTCGGACTGCCATGGAGACAAGGCAGGGGTGGAGTGATGGTTACTTGCCTGCGGCATGGGAGGAAGTACAGGTGTTTAGCAATGCAAGACCACACCTCACTGACCTGGGCCTAGTGCCCTGCTATTGTATTCATGTGTTATACAAACTAATTCACAGTTCATTCATAAACGTTCATAATAAGATCCTGCTGTCCATTTGCCTTGTCTCAGCTCAATGAAGATTGACTGACAGGTGCATAAGATCCTAGATGGGAGTAAAATTCCCCTTTGTTCCTAACAATCTCTAGAGTCCAGAGCTCTTATTAAAACTCTCAGTGGGTCTCTGTGACAGATGAGTGTGCCAGGCTTATGCACAGCCAGCGTGAAACACTTAAAGCGAACGGGTGGTAAGTTTAGCATCTCGCTCACTTTCCTTTCAGCTCCACTTCCTCAAACATCGATCAGGGTTAGAACCTTCAAATTTCAGTAGGCTATAAAGATGCAGAGAAATGCACACACACACACACACCCTTTAAAAACCTGTGGCGTCTTTCCAAGTTCTTGCTCAAGTTCAATTATGCTTCAAAAAGAAATTGTGCTAAAACATTTTATGGCAAATTTTCAGTTGGCCTACCCCCCCCCCAGCATTTATGAAAGTAAACACATTAGATAACAAAATATGAAGGCATGTAACTGTTATTTTAAAGAAAAATAGTAAAAGCAAAAACATTTCACAAAAATAAGCTATAAATAAGCAAAAAGGTCAAATAAAATGTTATTAGAAAATAAACTATTACTAAGTTTTGGGGTCAATAAGTTTTGTTATGTTTTTTAAGTTTCATATGTTTACCAATTATGTATTTATTTGATCAAAAATACTGTAAAAACAGTAATATTGTTAAATAATGTTTTCTCTGTGTTTTTAAAATAAAATTCACTCTTGTGATGGCAAAGCTGAATTTTCTAATTTTTCGTCATTACTCCAGTCTTCAGTGTCACATGATCCTTTATAAATCATTTTAATATGCTGATCTGGTGTTCTCTTTCTTATTAACAATGTTGAAAACAGTTACATTTTTATAATATTTGTTTGTGATCCATTTTCAGGTTTCTTTGATTAATTAAAGTTCATAAGAACATAATTTATTTCAAAAAGAAATCCTTAGTAATATTTTAAATGTATTTACTGTCAGTTTTGATACATTTAAGGCACACTTGCTAAATAAAAGTAATAGTTTCTTTCAAACAAAATCAGAACACTTTATGTTATGTTGTTGTCTGTTTTTCATTGGTCAGGCAGCCAGCGAGGGCAAAAATAATAACCTGCATTTAAATTATTAAAAAGTAACTGATTGAAAAGAAGAAGAAAATCAGTATTTTGTCGCTATTAAAGATTGTGAAATGTTTATTTTATGAAGAGCAAATAAATGAACTGATTACTGGAACAACCGAAGCATCAGGGTGCAGGGAAAAAAGCCTAAACCCTGAAACCATACTGTCATTCATACAGCGCCTCCACCACTTAACTCGTGGCTGTAATGAGTTATGGCGATCAGTGTGAAAATGCATTTGCATAATGCTGCATAATAATAAATAAATGATCATGATGCCAGGTCATGATGTGAAAAGTTTTTCCCTCAAGCTACTTATCGTCTTCCTCAAGTGTGTAGAATCTTCCAAGTGATGCCATGCCACTGCAGATTAAGACCTCTCTCGCTCCAGCTCGCTATCCAAAAGGCTTGTGGCTTTGGAAACCATTAAAAGTGTGTCCAAAGTGATACACGTTTCACCAAAGTTTATGATGACATAGGAAAACTGAGTAAAATAGAGCCTCCAGCTTTCCTTTTCAACTTACGATATACATTTCTCTACTTTCGACTGTATGCGGACATCACTAGATTAATTGAACACATTTTACCTTTGTTTATTTTATTTAGTCAATGACTGTGAATGTGAGGTGTTTAATAACTTTATCCAATTTCTTTATTTAAAACCCGTTAAAACATTAACTTTTTATTGTTTTAACAGTTGGGCAACTTTTCTGACTAAGCCAATAGAAAAAACACTTAGCGCTTAGCTTAGCCTGATATATTACAGGCGCTAAATGTGACATTTATTACAATAATGTTGAATGGCTACAATTAATTAATACAATAATAATAAAAAAATCAGTCTCAGTATTGGTGTCAATGATAATGGCCTTCATTCATAAAAAAATATGTCATTAAACAAATATTTAAAATATACTTTGTCTTTATGTTGTTTCTACATTAATTTGGAATAATAAATGTGAAATTTTTAAAATACAAAAATATATTAAAAACATTAGGTGCAATTAATCGCGATTAATTACAGACAAAACTTTGATTAATGAATATATATATATATATATATATATATATATATATATATATATATATATATATATATATATATATATACACCGGTATAGTGCAGTGTTAGGGAAGCTACTCTGAAACTGTTTGACAAGCTACAAGCTACTCGTAAGTTAAAGTAGTTTAACTACAGTCAAGCTACCCATTTATAAAAGTAGTTAGCTACACTACAAGTTACAATCAAAAAGTAGCTAGCTACATTGAAACAACTTATGCATTTTTGAACAACGTATATTATAAATAACTGAATAAGTGTCTGAGGAATGTTTAGGTTAAATATTTAGTGTTTAAAACAAGGCAATGCAATTACGATTTCAAAGAGTATTGTTTTATTACACACAACACTAAAATATCTCTGACTGTTTGTCAAAATTGCAACAAATAGCCTACAAAATTGCAAGAACGAAATATACATCCAACGTAAATTGCATGTAGAACATTTTCTCAAAAATACTGATTGAACTTGGACAGATAAGGCCATGGGTAATTAACGTTAGTTGTTTCTCCATCCTCCAAATCTGCCGTCACGTCTTGCTATATAATCATAATATGGGTGTGTCAACCCACTTCTGTACGTCAGTGAACCGTTAGCTGCAAGATGCGTGATTAAACAACAGGTGGTGGTAATGGCAAAAAATTAGTTTGTAATCTAACAAGAAGAACATATCCTTGCATCGCGCTGATTCGCGCAGGCTCAACAATGTAGCAATGTAGCTTTTGCTCGTGCTACACCGCTACTTGCTGCAAAAAGTAGTTAGCTACTGGAAAAGCTACACTGTTTAAAAAGCAACTGAGCTACTGCCAAGCTACTGAAAAATGCAGTTAAGTTAGTAGCTACGCTACTTGTAGTTAACTATTCCCCAACACTGTATATATGTATAGGTTTATCTCACAGGCAATGTCTCTCGCTCTCTCCCATTAGCACGCTATACGGTTTGGCGCTGACACACATACATTAGGCTATGTTCTGTCTGTCTTTTACGGCATCAGATGCAGGATTTTTATAAATAATGTATATCTAGATAGATTAGAAAATTCATTCTCAATTTATAGTTTATTTGTACGGTCGGATGCGCGTGACTTAGATGAGGACCGGTGTCGTGGTGATTGTATCAGTCAGATCAGCGTAGCACTCAATAATCGGGACAAAATAGGTCCCGTGCAGACAAATAAATTAGGCCCAATTATCAGGATGTTCCGGCTAATTCGGGACAGTTGGCAACCCTAGTGAAAACCAATAAAAAAAACCTGGGGGTAAAAAAATGTGACATTAGACTGATACAGACCTCGATACGGGGCTGTGGTTTAGAGCCCACATTACAACTGAAGTGTGTTATTATAAGAGTGATAATTCATAACATTGTGATGTAGTTTGTTTTAATAAAGCTTTTTGGTTGGCCTCAAATTGCCAAGGGTTTTTGCTAAACAACCGCTGAAGCTTATCAAAACACCAGCAGGAATTGACGTTGAAAACTGTTACTTTTATAAAACAAACAGAGCAGATTTCAATGCAAGTCGATGAATATGAGGAAACGTCTAATGAAGGCGTTTGCCAGGTTTAAACCAGCTGAGGATTGTGGGTGTACAGGCGTCAGAGCCCTGCAACAATGACAAAACCTAATGAATTCACTTTGGCAACACACAACACACCATTTTTGGCCAATGGTTTGGAAAACACATCATCCACAGGATGGCTTAGATAAGAGGCTCTATAAAATGATTTACATTTCACCTCTAGAATTCATGCACTACAGAACTGTATCGCATGCTTCACAGTTGACCAGTCAACCAAAAGTGCTTTGACAGGCTAACAGGGGGACATTAGAAGAGCTGTGTGCTTGGGCAGTCAATGAGGAGGAACTGTTGGGACATACCAGAGTTTTCCCAGCTTTCCCATGCACGCGTGCCGAGTGTGGATACGCCACTGACCTCAGAGTCTGTATTTAAATCTATTTTAAAGGCCTGCGAAGCCCAGTTTGTTCTCTTAGCCTGAGAATGCAGATTAAAACACACACACATACACACATTTTCTCTCTTTCCAAGCACAAATGTGGAAAAACAACTCCCTGGATTTCTCACAGAGCAATGCCAGAATGCAAAAGCTCAGAAAGTGATTCAAGCCACACCATGTAAACCTACACCCACAACACCTATTACACTCACGCAGCTATGTGCTTGGTCAACTCCTTTACTAACCCTCCGCTACGTTAAAACCCACACATAAGTAAAATAATATCCAATATTTCTTGTGCAAGATGGTATTTCAGTGACACACTAGAGACTTGTGCAATGCCGTTTTATATACTACACCCTGCATGAACACGTCCAATATCATTTTAACCATGTCAGGGGACAATCGAAACAACAAGAGAGTTTTGTAATAGGTTCAATCACACATGCTGAATTATGGCAGCACCATGCAGATGGAGTCCATATGTACAGCAATAAGAAGCAGGAATGCTGCATTTCTGGGGAAAGGAGGGAGGAGTTTGAGAGAGATGCAGCTATGTCTACATGCGTCGTGTGACTGTGCAGTATGTCTCCAGTGCTGGCTGACCGCAAAGCTTTAATGGTTTTTGGAATCATCTCCAGGGATTTGCTCCGGAGTTGTTCAGTGATCAGAAAGTTGGATCTGTTCACGGATTTGTCACTGACGGCATACGTCCGGGGAGGGCAGTCATGGCCTTAACGGTTCAGCGATTCTAACTGGTAGCCCAAAGGTTGTTGGTTTGATTCTAGCTGGAAATAAATGGGGTGCTCTTGAGCAAGGCTCCTAACCCAATCACTTCACAGGGCACCACAGAATAATGACTGCCCACTGCTCTGGGTTTATATCACGGTTTGAAGTGTGTGTGTTCACTACTCACTACTCTGGGCTCCTGAATGTGTGCACTAACTTGGTTCACTATGGTTTTGAGAATCATTAGTTTGGGAATCAGTTGAACTGGAATCAACTGACCTATGGCTAAGCCACGCCCTCAAACGCGATGAGCCAATCACAGTGCGCAGCTAACCCAATACACTCAGAGATTCTCTGACTTCCACGTCCATTGAAATGCATTGCAGTTAGTCAGTTTTCATTCGTTTTTTCTTGTCATTTTAAGTTTAAAATGGTCGAAACGGTGTGCATGGGGTACATGTAAGCTCCGACACCAGGTTCCTAGAGGCTGTGTATTTTTTTACCCTTTCCCAAGCCACATCTCAACCAAGATAAGTGTCTGCTCTGGATTAAGTTATGCGGTAGACCACAAGACCAACTAAATGTGGATAAATTAAACAACGATGTCTACATCTATTCGAAGTTAAGTCAACAACGTATTTGAAAGTTATCTTTAAAATCGTAACGTTAGGTTAGACTATCATTAGAAAACGTTAACGTTAGCTTCTAGCTGCGTTGTACATCATGTCACTTAGCTTAATTAATGTATCTGTAAATAGCGAGATAACAAATGTTAACAATGTTGTGCTGAATGATTCATGTAAATACTGTAGCACTAAACGCTGATGGCAACGTTATACGGTTTATCACGTTTACACTGTGACCTGAACATTTTTGCCAAGAGCTGAAGCTTTTCATCGACCTTCTCAACAATAAAATTATTAATATAAGCCTCCAATGCATAGTTATGGCCCTTTAGGTGACTTCAGAGATGATTTTCATATCTCCAAAAATCACCAATTGCCTCCTGTGAAACATCTCCTACTGTGACAGCTGCCATAGTGCCTGTCCCCGAATGTTGACTGTGTTTCCAAGTGAGTGGAGGGGGCATGGCTTAGCCATAGGTCAATTGGTCACACTATGGTATTGATTCAATAAAAAGATCTGGTTCATAAGAGTCATTCATTTGGGATTCAAACTACACTGGTTGCATGATAGGTCTTGATTAACTAAAAAGAACTGGTTCATAAGAGACATACATTTGGGAGTCATACTACACTGGTGTATGTTTTGATTCTCTTAAAAGAACTGACTGTCATCCGGTTCCAGTATTGTTTACAACAGTTCTATACAACTTAGATTTCACTATGGCATCTTTAGAATCAGTGTTGCGTTCAAATCTAAGTTGTATGGAACTATTGTAAATTATAGACTTGCCAAATTAATAAATGTCCAATTGGACATTCAGTAATCTTCGTTGGGAGCATTTGTTATTGATAAAAACTTCAAAAATAGTATGATTCACACAGGCAGAAATGATATTAATCTCCGTGAAAGCTGATAATAAGTGTTATCAGAAGAGATGAAAGGCACTAAAACACAAACAAGGTAGTGTTTACATGTGGAAACATGCCCTGTGAATGGATGTTGGGTAATGACCATGCTGTGTCTGCCTGCTGCGTGCAACAAAGTGATACTGAACTAAGTGTCTGTGTCATAGCTAGCCCGGATAGCCTGTGGTACTTCCCTCTGGAAAACTCTGGAAAAAGCACTACCTCCTGCAGTGACCCCGATTACATCACCAAAACAGCACGAGTTTCGCCCCCCGCACTCCCCTGCTGAAGTAAGCCTTGCTGTCACTAACAATCAAAAACACACGTTTTTCTCTTTTCAGCAATCTGGGACAGCGTGTTATCAGCCAACCCCCACGAAGACCAACCTCCGGGGCATTCATCGAGGGGTACACAGTACACTGTTGAACAGCTCGGAGGAGATTCCAGTGAGCATTTCCTCTGACGAATTCGTATCTGAAAACGTTATTTTTATTTTTAGTCAGAACTTATTACTCTTTGCATTCTTCCCGGTGCTGAGTGGTAATTTACATGCAACTGGGCAACAAATTGCACAGTAATTGTTTGACTTGGATCTGAGGGATTCATGATTTTGACTTTGTTGACATGCACGCTGGGTAACTGGCTCTTTAACGGTGAGCGCAATGACTGTCAGATAATGATTTGATTTGATGCCTAATGAGGGAATTCTGAAACGGCACTGAAAAATAACCAATCAATCCAATCAGTTAAAATCGCATTTGATACTTGAAATTGGCATTGGCAAGTCTACATCTTTTATGAGTTCCAGTAAAAGACTGAGCATAATTACGCAACAGTTAATAGTTTCCTACAATTTTCTGAATGGCACACCCACTTTTTAACAAGGTCTGCCAGATGGCAAATGGCATTTAATACAATTAAGAACAACATTCATGCGTCGTCATTCATCAGTCTATTTTTTATTCAGTTACTGCAAACTGAAGTTTTTGGGAAGAAGATTCCTTCTAAGAAAAAAAAAGAGTTTTGGCCAGGGCCAAGTGAAAGGGCCAGATTTTTTATTTTATTTTTTTAGGTGAAGTAAATACTAGTGAAAAAAAAACAATGTAATTTACTTGAAAAAGTTAGTTCAGGCAAGAATTTAAAAAACGAAGTAAATTCCATATCAGTACTTAATTCAAGCGAGTAGAAATGAAAGTGTAAATATCAACTCAATAAAATTAAGTAAAAATTACTCAACTTTTCTGATACTGGGGTTCCCATCATGCACTGGACCTTGAATAATTAATGAGGCTCATTTTTCACTGGTTTCCAGCTGTATTTACACTGTTTTATCATTGATTTTTGTTGTCAGTATTAGTAACTTGCCATTTTGTGACATTTTAGAGTAAATTTTTTGCTCAAAATGACACATTCAAACACAAAAACGACCCATCAAATGTTACCGCCATTGTGTATTGTCTACCAAGTATTGAGGTGTTTGCATTCACATGATGTTTAACATCTGACATGATGTAATATAAATTACTTAGATGATCTAAGTAAAGCACATACTATAAATGACTAATAAAATTCAAGATTATTGTTTTTGTGAAATGTAATACAAAGGCAAAGGAAATCGAATATTAATCAACCTTTTACTAGCCGAGTTAAAATTACTTATTTTTTGTAAAGTTTACTTAATTCCATATTCCAAGTAAATTTAACTTAAAGATTTCTAATTAAAGCTACTGATGAATATGTTTAGGTTTTTACTTGGCAAATCTTTGTAAATTTACTAGCATTTTCTGAGTGAGATAGTTTAGCAAGCATTTTTCAAGTAAATCCTACTCCAAATTTTTTACAGTGTACATTAGGTCAGAGGTTCTCAAACGTTTTTGGTCACGCCCCCCAATGTTTCCCTATTGATCGGATTATTTCAGGTCTACACCCCCCTATCCAGTTCAATCAAAATGTGAATGATTGAGATGTTTACATGAAGAGCTTTTCAGTCCAAATGAGTCATCAATCTGATAACTAACAAATTATTGGTTGCACAAACAGCTATTATGTATGCTGATTTTGAAGGAAAAATTGGTAGGAATCTGTAGAATGGAATTAAAATGTGGTGAAATGTGAAATTAGAGAACTACACTTTTGTTTATGAAAGCCCATTTTTTTACCACAAAGTACAAAATGGAACGGTAATTGCAACTTTGTTTCTTATAACTGTGACTTTGTATCACGCAACACAGATCAAGTAGAACTTTCGGAATGAAGGTTACTCCAGTTCTTTGGAAAACTGCTAAAATCTGCCAAACAGATTCCACAAGGGCATGGCTTTGACCTCTTTATTCAGCTACCCAATAACTTCTGAACACAGGACTTGTGGGATTATCCACCAATAAAACCTGTCATACACAGCTTTTCATTGCTAAATGATTAGACCTGTTCATTTTATGGTGCCATGGCTTATTTCAAAGTAAAACTTTCTGTTCTTGCAAAATCAGCATAAACATATCAGCGTCTTCATTCCAATTTGTATGCAGGTGGTCACTCACAAATGCATCTTACCTACTGTACTTGTTATCACAGCATTCCACCCAGGCATAATAGCTTTACCATCACATTACTGATGCTTTCTTCATCTCATACACTAACACATAGACACATATACAGTGAAAATACACACAATTGCATCAAGCAATAGCAATGTGATGGGAAAATAAGGAAAAGTTTTCTCAAGCCAAGCGTCACTCAACAGAATAGCACCTCATTCACACTTTAACATTGCAAAAACCCTTTCATACACACAGTGTGAATGTAAATGTCAAGAAAGAAATTATTATTTTTTTGTATGAATAAACTGTGTGGCAAGACCCATTTGTGGCTCAGCTGGCAAAATATGCTTGTTTAATGAATTTGAATGATGGTGTGAATCATCTGGTGTGTTCAGAGACACACTTCTAACCTTTGTAAACAAACTATAAGACATTAGCTGAGCTTGCAAAACAACAGCTGGTGCTCCCCTCTCAGGCTAGCAAGAGGGCTCAGAAGATGAATCGTATCCATTAAGACAACAGAGCCTGTGTTTATGGAACAAAAGTGTAAGTATTATTCTGTTCAGACATGATCTCGGCTGTGAGGCACGCTGGAAGCGGATCTCCACTAGCGCATTCTGACTAAGTGCTGTGAGCTTGGCTCCGAGCTCGCAGTCAAGCAAAACCAGCTCTAACCCAGAGACCCGGAGTAGATGAAGCGTGTTAACTTGATTTCCAAATGTTCAACTTGCCTTATTCCTCCCCTTTAAACAAACTCCTCAAGCTGAGAGACAAAACTAGGAGAGGTTTATGCAACACATTAATGAAAAATATTAATGGAAACAGCCTCTTAACTACAGATTAAAAGTTCAACATTTCCTGCTGTACCTTTTTCAAAATTCACATCTAAAGGTCAATGTTTCAAGCTAAAAAGTGTTTTTAGGCTTGTTTTTAGCCCTCTGATGACCGATTGTGGCTTTCTTATTTGTGTTAGCCAAATACATTAAAGCCAAGCTAAAAGTGTTTCAATAGGCATATTCACATGCATTACATAATGCCGACTTGACTGCCAAAGAGGTCACAGCTAATGTTGTTTGAAAAGAGGGTGGAAACCACCTAAGAAAATCAGACCAGTCTCCAGGAGTTGTTTCCAAATTTGAAATTTTAGTCCAATCTTGGGTGGATCAAAATAATGTTAGATTTGTGGGGGAAAAGTTTTGTATTAACAGCTACAGTTTAATCGTCATGCCAATATGAGTCATGCCTTCCTTTGAAGGTTATTGCAAATACATTTTTTGTAAACATACAAATATGTATAAATTATTGTACAAATGTTAAATAATCCATCACACAAGAATGACTAATATATATATATATGAAGAGTTCAGATGCAAAAGCCTCTAAATGCCATTTGAAATTTTCTTCTAAAATGACCATTTTTATCAAGCTTGTATATTTAGGTTCAGTAATTTCACTTAAATGACAATTAATAGGTAATCTTCATTGCCATTTAAGTGAAATTACTGATCTTAAATATACAAGCTTGATAAAAATGATCATTTTAGAAGAAAATTTCAAATGGCACTTAGAGGCTTTTGCATCTAAACTCTATATATATATATATATATATATATATATATATATATATATATATATATATATATATATATATATATATTAGGGCTGTCAAATGATTAATCTCGATTAATCACATCCAAAATAAAAGTTTGTGTTTAGATAATATATGTGGGTGCACTGTGTATAATTTATTATATATATATATATATATATATATATATATATATATATATATATATATATATATATATATATACACACACATGCATGTATATTTAAGAACATTTTTTTATTTATAAAATATTTATATTTATATATAATATAAATTATATATAAATCTATTTACAGTATATACATGAAAATATTTCTTAAATATATACAAGCATGTGTGTGTATATTTAAATATATAAAATAATTACACCGTGCACCTACATTTATTGTGTAAACAAAAACTTTTATTTTGGAATGTGATTAACGACGAATTATGTGTGTGTGTGTCTGTCGGGAAATTCTGACAGGGGTAAAAAAATGTAAAATGTAAAATCCTGTGTAATTGGGAGATAAATACACTTTTAAATACACGTTTCAGTTTTTAGAAATATTTCAAATAGGACATTAAATAGTTACTTTCAAAACTGTGTGTGTGTGTTTTGTGAAATGACATTCTATATCTCTAAGAAAAATGCAAGTGCAAGTGGGAGAAGAGACTACAAACCCTTCTAAACTCCCTATATTATAGATGATGTCAACAGCTATGGTAAGCACTTCCTGTGACTAAAATGTTCGTTTAGTGAACTTCTTGGATGCATTGTCCTTGACTTTGCTTATCTGGGTGGTGATCTTCCAATCCTGAGGTCCAAATTGGAATGTTTCTAAAGGCTAGACGTACATCCTTCAACAGATTACATGTCAAGTAACAAAACATATTTAAAATCAAAGAGATTCGTTATTTTATATACTTCCCTGGAGCTCTTATCCTCACAGTCTGTAGACATTAACCAGCACTGAAAAAGTATTACATCATTTCCAGGTTATTCCCTACGTTTCCAATGCAATTTTGCTGTTGGGTGACACTTTGGTATCAGTGCAGCTTCACAGAACTGCTTCAAAACCCATTTACTGAAACTCTGTGGTTGCGGTGACATCATTCAACACTAAATCATAGGCTTAATTCAATTGTGCAACAGAGTTTCTATCCTAAAATTGCTGTCAAAAACATGTTTAAAAGAAAGATGACTAAAAAGTGTAGCAAAGAAAGCTTCCTGAAAGAGTTAATCAACAATATTTCTAAAGGTCACCTTGAAAAAAACAAAGTGGTTTAGACACAAAAACCACAAAAATGGCCATTTCTTCAAAATACTAGAAGTGAACATTAAAGCTTGTTGAATCGTTGTCAACCGAAACCGACTTCACAGAAGTACACACGTCACCTGGAGTCAGCTTGTACCTTCCGTGTGAAATATCGCCCTGTCATTACTTCATGTGGGTGCCACACCGCTTTGGCATTGTTTACACCCACGAGCAACAGCTTTGAAGATTAGCATGTGCAAGTGACAGCATGTGTTGTGTAAAGGACGACTTCTGCTTCGGTGACAAGCAAATACCCCATTCACTTCATGTCTTCCATCCTTCTCATCTTATTGTGCCTCGTTCCCCAAAACTCCCACCTAATCAACACACACTAATAAGCTTAAAGAGAATGGTCCAAACCACACTTTAAAAAAAAACACGATTGCTGCAATTATGAGCAATGAAAGCTCAGTAAACAACAAGACTGAGAAAAGTTCATGCTGTAATTACAAGGTACGCGATTTGTAGAATATGCCTGAAGAATAAAAGATGTTTTGGAGATACAGAGACCAGCTTAATGCCATGCCACTTTCCAGGCAACCTGTAACCCGTGTTTTTAACTTTATATCCATGAAAGTGCACTGGAATGGCAGTCAAACCCGTGACTTCCCACCCGTGAACTCGTACTAGATCGATGTACTACCAGTTATGAGCTCTGACGTCACATAGCCCGCAAAACCATAAAAAACAACACTGGCAGCCCCTACAGATGCAGTGTTTCTGCAGGCGGTACACGGTGTGAAGGACAATGTAACGTTAACTAGTTTTCAGTCGACTGAGTGCAAGGATAAATTGATACCAAATACTGTACATTTCCAAATATACAAATAACAGCTTATCTTGCCATATACGCCGTTTTCCTCCTCCGTTTCCCACAAATAAACAAGGAGTAAGCACCTTTGGCGACATAAATTATTACAAATGCGCATAATCCCTGTAAGGTCCGTCATGCTGATTTGTTTACATCTAGCTACCACAATTCCTTGCCCTCAGGTAGTTTGGCGTGACTGGCCTGGAATGCTAGAAAGTCGTAAGTCGTGGTTTGAAGTCGTGATTTACGTGCTCAAAAACCTGCTTTCTCCATGTTTCTTTGACATCTTTGACATCCGATTTACAAACGCCTTGGGCGCACCGCTTCACCATCTAGCTTGGAGTCAATGTTTGATGGACCTGCTTACAGTAACAGCTGCTATGATGTGCGATTGGACAATGGCCGTTTTGGGGGAGGTGACCATAGATATGTATACAAAGGCTAGATGTGTTACGGCGGAGTTTCCATCGTCATCACCGGCGGCCATCTTGTCACAGGTGAGCTGATGTAAGATGAGTGGTCAACACGAACAGAAATACTCTTATCTCGTTGAAATCTTGACGGATTTACAAACGATTTGGTTTATTAATGAGGCTATAATTATCTGGATGATTATTTATTTATACACTTATTATTCATAAGTATGCTGTGTCATAGCTACATCTCTGACGTTTATAACAAACCAAACCGTTTGAAAATCGGTCGAAAATTGAGCAAGTTATGGTTATTTAAATAGTACATGTACCATTAACACAATGTTACAAGTGAGCGAGCTGCCTGTGACAAGATGGCCGCCAGGTGCAGACGTCGACCTCCATTGGCCAGTAGCGCGGACAACACATGTAGCCTTTATATACATATCTATGGAGGTGACGGTGAAAGGTCAATTGCGAAAGCTTTGTCGATTTTTTTCAGCGGTGTGGAGAAGGGGAAAGAGTCACCGTTACAGAACAAAGACTAGACCCATTTACCTAATCTAAATTACTAAAACACTCCTTTTATAGTTCACTGCAAACTTGGGACGTTGAATTAACAGAAATGAGGCATTTAGATGCTTAGCTAGGGCTTGGTTAACATGCAACATTAATTTGACCAAATGTTCATATGGTTTGTTAACTTTTCTTGGCTATTTAAAGGGACAGTTCACCCAAAACTGAAAACTCCTTGTGTTGCAAAACCCCCTGAAAAGGTCACTAATCTAGCATCATAGTCATTAAGTTGGCAAGACTTAAAAAAAGATATGAAAGTCAATGGCACCCAAATAACATTGGATCCTTTAATAGCATGGAAAAAAAGATTAGTGAAGAAAGAGTAAAGAAGAGTAAAGAAAGTTCTGGGGTGAACTAGAGACTTAAATGTCAAAAGCACACTAAGTTTAGAATAGTATTATTAAACTTAATACAATTCAAAACACACCAAAAAAATTCCAAGAGGGAAACGTCTATAGTAGTTAAACATGATCGCGTTTTGACTGTGAGCCGACACATGACATCTGCACATAATACTGTTCAGCGTAACAGACCTGAGTGGATTTGAACTCACCGCCCGTCTCTTGGGTCTCGGTGACTGAGTGAACCTGATAGAATTACAGACTTCCTGAATTTGCAGTTGAGAGACGGCCAAACGTAACTAAACAGATTAAAATCTATAGCAGAAAAAAAAATCACTATTTTTATCCATAACAGTTTGTGAACAAGTATATGTCCCAAGCTTCCATCTCTGGCCTTAATTCAATCTACGTACCATTTTGGCTGAAACAAAGTAAGCGACTTGGCAATGTCACACGAGAGTGATTGTACAATGGTATTAGTGTTATCTATCCCCATATCACAAAACATCAGCCTTGGGCTAAATTGTGGCTCTCCACACTTCTGCTTTTAATTCTGTTCTTAAACTTTATTGAATGGGTTTCAACAGGAAATGTGAGATCTTGCAGTGAAGCTTCTGTTGAGAGGTCTACAGTTCATATTCAGGCTAACACACTGTCTACACTGAGACTGACATAATCAATGTTGTATGCTTGGAGCATTGACAGCTCCATTGATTATAACGATACTGTTTTGGTTTTGTTGCTTGCTTGGAGTGTGTAATAAAGTTCAAATGAACAAAAATGAGAGGAAACTATGACAAGCAACTATTACACAGTCAATCTGCCCTGTTCATCCTCCAGAAATACATGGTAATGAAAAATTATTTTACACAAAGTGATGAAAGAAACAACAAACCCCTCCACTGCCAGGGAAAAAATAAATCACTTGCAGTGAAAGTGCTAGAAATAACATACTTAAAAAAAACACTTAAAGTTTGTATACTTAAAGAAACACACATTATGTTCTCAGCATGCCAAAACAATTTGATTAATTTGCAAATAACAAGAAACAAAAATGAGAAAAAAAAGCGAATTACTTTAACTATTGGGATTGTGTATGTAAATATTACCTCCTTTAGAGTGGTGGTTGATTATGATTTCACTTTTTTAACTTTAAGTAGTGTGTAATGTTGCTATTTGTGCATAAACAATATCTGCAAAGTCGACACTCAAAATTCAAAGCAAAGGGAGATATTTTATTTGAAATAAATTGTATTTTAAGGACTACAAATGGCTAGTAGGGACTACGCGACATTCCTACCGGGTTAGTGAAATCATAAACCCTAAAATTTACATAAACCCCGCCCCCAGAAAGCGATTTATAGATTATCATGACAGAATATGCTAATCAATGACTAGAAGATATCTACACATAAGCTACATACGTTCTCTCATTCTTTGTTTGACTCCGGTTCGAACATTAAAGGCTAAACGTTTTTGACATTTTCAGGACACCTGTGCTGGGAGCAAGAGCTCATTTGCATTTAAAGAAAAATACATATAAACAGTGCGGTTTTGCTCACCCTCAAAAAGTGAACATTTTAACATGCTATATAAAAATATCTGTGGGGTATTTTGAGCTAAAACTTCACATACACACTGTGGGAACATCAGATACTTATTTTACATCTCGTGAAAAGGTCATTATACCACCTGTTTAATATATTATAATTTTATAGGCCTCACAAAAAAATAAGATTGTCAATATCTATCCCATATTTATAGAAATGATCAATACTACATAAATATAACAATTCATGTTTAATAATTTAAATGTCACAGATATTATAGAAAGAAAAGCTTTATAAACATTTCGTATTCTGTTTTCTTTTGGGGGTTGACCTTCAGTTGTCCTTTACATGTTTAGTAAATTCTCTACTATAAATGCAAAATACATGCATTTGAATAATCGTCAATAGAAAAAAAAGGTCCCACTTTATATTAAGTGGCTTTAAGTACTATGTACTTACATTGAAACGAATAATTTGATACAATGGACTTATTGTGTACATACATGTTTATACATTGTACTTATATTTTAAAAATACCAGCATGTAATTACAGCTTTAACTAATTTATGTAATTACATCTGTAATTACACAGCTGACCCATCCCTTACACTTTAACCTACTCTTAAACCTACCCATACCACCACACCTGTCCCTAACCTTACCCTCAAAAGCAGCAAAAGTGTTTTACAATACAACATGAGCAGAATAAGTACAATAAGTACACTATACTTATTTTTCAATGTAAGTGCATAGTACTTAAAGCCACTTAATATAAAGTGGGACCAAAAAAATGCCTTTTCTGACAGATGGTGTAGTTACATTATCTACCAGAAGTGGAAAAACAATGAGATACCTAGGTAGAACTTAAAGGAGTAGTTCACTTTTAAAAAAACTTTTGCTGATAATTTACTCAACCCCATGTCATCCAAGGGTCAAAAATAAATTAAGGTTTTTGATGAAAACATTCCAGGATTTTTCTCCATATAATGCACTTTACTGGTAACCAAATGGTTCAAGGTCCAAAAGACAGTTTCAGTCATTTGGTTCAGTCATTCAGTCATTATGTCGATCGAAATGAACGAATTGACTCGGAAAAAGATTCCTTCATTTTGATGAACGAGTTCGAACAGGAGAGTCATGAACGCCCATCACAGAGAGGAGCAAGGCGACCATTTGAGCTTATTAAACTTAAACTTTTTTTTAAATGAGTGATCGTTACCCTTGATAAGACTCTTATTCATCGTCTGGAATTGTTTAAAGCCCTTTGAACAGTTTGCACTGAAACTGTCTTTTGGACCTTGAACCATTTGGTTACCAGTAAAGAGCATTATATGGAGAAAAATCCTGGAATGTTTTCATCAAAAACCTTAATTTCTTTTTGACATGGGGGTGAGTAAATTATCAGCAAAAGTTTTTTTTTTAAAGTGAACTACTCCTTTTATTTCTACGACTTTCTATTTTGCACCAATAGTGCAGGTGGGTCTAGACAAATTCACAGTATGACCACCTATTTGGTCACCAATACATCACTATACTTCAGTCATGAATGATCATCTAACCATGTGAAATGTCTTGAGATTATAATTTTGACCTCTTAATAGTTATAAAACATAGGCACAGAATATAGAGATTTTTTTTAAACACGCCTGCATATAAAGCATAAGATTTGCCTGCATTGAAAAGCATGAGATTTGTTGCTGCAGCATATGAAATACAATCAGTCCTTTGTCAGCTAGACAGCTTGACTTCATCAGCAGTTTTCCAAACCACAAAACACAAAAACCGCCATGACCTTCACAAAACGCACTTGATCACAGAAACCTCAGGGTTTCTTTAATTTGATCTTCTTTAGTATTCAAATATTTCACATCCATTCATAAAGGCAAAAGTAAAATACACAGTGTTGTAAGGAAAATTATTTTCCATATTAGAAACCCTTTTCTGTGTGTTTGAAATTTGTCTTGATTTAAGACAACTGCAAAACATCTTTCTTAAGCCAAAAAGGAATTCCTGTTGTCATTTCCTCATCTTGTCATTCCAAACTAGAGCCTGACCGATAAAGGATTTTGAATACCGATACAAATATTTTTGGGTTTTAAAATCCGATATTTCGATATATCGGCCGATATTTTTATTTTTTCCGGAAACGCGCAACAAAACATTAACAGATTTCCCTAACATAGTTATTTGTACACTTGGCGTCGTTGGATTTCACACACGTTTAAAAGAAAAGCTAACTTTTATGCACAAGATACGTTTAATACTTTTTCTCCATGTCTAAATGTTCACTCCTCGCAAGTCTAACTTACATTTCACAATGCAGGGACTGTAACTAGAGATATGCTAGTTATAAATACAGTAATCATTACTTTATTTAGGCAGAAAAAGTTCATTGTGGTTTCCAAGCTCATTAATGTTAACGATAGCGGTCTTCCACTGATGATAGTGGCATAAGCTAGCTTTGTGGTTGGCTAGTCTATGATGAGCCATAATTTAGCAATAGATAACGTCATACTGCAAATTGTAAAACATACATTTTCAATATAACAGGCCAAGGAGAGATGATTGAAGCGTGTTTCGTCCGTTTTTATTTTATTTTTGAAATATTCATTTATCGGGCATTATAACTGCCAATACCGATAGTTTGGAAAATGCCTAATATTGGCCAATAATATCGGCTGGCCAATATATCGGTCTGGCTCTATTCCAAACCCAAATTACTTTCTTTCTTCTGTGGAACACAAAATAATATATTTTTTGAACGATGTCACTCATTTCATGTGTCAGTCATTTCTGTCAAAACATAATGAATTGGGAGAAGAGTATTCCAAAGAATCTTAAAGGTGCTTCATATGGAATAACCTGTTTTCCAAGACTTCTGAAGAATAACACTTTGAGCGAGAAAAATGTACTATTCATCAATAACTCACTGTTAGTCAATGCTTCAAGATCAATGAGTCAGCGAGTTGAACTTGAGAACCAAATAGGTCAGAGTTTGTGAATAAATCATTCAGACTGTTTTGTGAAAAGAAATAAAGATTTATTCAAAAATGACTCAAAAGAATGATTTCGTCACAAAATGGATATTGCTACTTCTCTTATTTTCTCTGTCATGTGGCTTCAGAAGACAAAATAGGCAGGGCATTTTCACAGTCTCATGACACTTTAATGGTGCTTTTTGTCATTAGAGCAAATCAATGGGTCATTGTGCTTTTTAGAGCATCTTGGTCCCCATTTTCTTTCATTATATTGACAAGAGTGGGCAAGGTGTTCTTCAATAAATAAATAAATAAATAAACACCACAAAAAGTCCGGTTTGGAATGACATGAGGGTCAGTAATTTTTTGGGGTGAAATTTGAGACTGTGTTGAGAAAAACTGGACACCTATTCATTACTGAAAACATTTAGTTTGCTAACATTCCCATGAGGTGCATAATGGGGTTTGGTCAAGTAATGAGTAAGCCAAAAATATGCCACAGCTTTGGCTGTTGATGACTTGTTTGTACACTTACTAACAGATCTGACCTAAGCTGCTTTTATCACTGATGCTCCAGAATATCATATATAGGACCAAGAACACTGAATATGTCCTCTACATCATGTACAGACAGCTGAGTTGAAAAGAGAACCCCTGTCAGTTACACAAAACCTCAAATGTCTAGTTAGATTATAGGGAATATTCTTATCATTTTTGGCCCTGTGAGTTGCCAGGTGGATTGGTAAAATAATTTACATTTGGCACTGACAACTGTGTGGGAAAGCAGCCTAGCATGGGCATATCTATGAGAGCAGGAACAAATTCAGTCTCTAGAGAACAAATCGCACACTCAGGATGAAGTTTGTTCAGTGACAGAGAAACCCAATGTCAGCAAGCTTCACTGTGTGGATTGGCTCCATCTTACAGATCTCATCAGTGCAAAACCACTTCTCAATGTTTCTTTAATGTTTTCAAAGTCTCAGCAGACCTAATTAAAAAAATTAGCAAAATCAGTGATAATGCCCTGGACATCTTACATTGGCCTTTCTGAATTTGTGTTCCCTGGTAAACTAATATTATGTAGCGCTTTGACAGACATCTGACACACTGAGCCATGGAGCTGTCCAAAAATGATCCAGATCCACAAAACCTGGGCTCACACCATATCAGGTTTGTCATAAATAAAAAAATTGACAGCCCTAAAAACAACATGCGTACATAAAACCAACAAATTAAAAGAGCAAAAAAACAGCAATATTGCACTGTGACTTCTTCCTGACAACTGAAGGATATTCTGAAAAAATCAGCACTGACTGAGAGTGCAAGTCTATTGGGTACCTTGCATTTGTAGATACAAACAAAGTAGCAGCGCAACTTTATCCACACAACCAAGTGTAGTGGCGTTTCGCTCATGAAAGAATTAGTGTTTTGAACAAATCGGTTGAGTGAACAATTCAATGAATTGCCCTTCACACTTGTTATGTTCTGCATCCAAATTCACTGTACTTGTACTACGCCCTAAAAGTATGCACTCATTTTGTGAAGAAGTACATTGTTTTGGGTGTGTAGCGAAATAGTAGGCAAGCTTTGGGACATACTATCACGTCATCTTTAACGGACATCCTGTCATTCGCAACCTGCCCTGTCAATCATCTTGTCACAGTTAAAATCCTCCATTCTATCTAATTTGATTTCCTACCGTTTCAGAGAGCACGATAATCTGCCAATCGTGGGTCTTTCAATGAATTTAAAAGGTAATGGCTAAACGTATCTTTACAAAAGTTCACAATGCTGCTGCAGATGCAATATAATGTGGACAACATTGAATAAATTCATTTCCGTCAGGTTAGATACTGCTAATAAATCACTCAAAGCTCTTTATAAACCTCTCTACACAACCGCTGGAACTCGCGCATCCTCCATGTCTGTAGTTTTTAAACACTTTTTACTCGTGTTTGAAGTTCTAAACGAATCCTCGTCCAACGTGCGATGGGTTGTGGGCAATATTAGCCGTTAGAGTGTGCATCGATCAACACTTCGGATTCTTTCGGAAATATTGGACCATCCAGGTATCTTTGAAAACTGATTTCTACATTCTACGATTTGGCAAAATTTTATTCGAATACTATTTACTGTAGGACTTTTAGTATGCCAATTGGGATGCAGCAATGGTCTTGAATCAGTATGTTCAAACAAATCAGTTGAATGAATTGGTTATATTAATATAAAGACATTAATTTGCCGTGTAACAATGTAACATGCAGAAAAAATGAATGAAAACCCCGCCACTAACACACTGACTGACAGCTTGTTTTGTATAGCCTATATCTGACATGTAAAAATAACATGCAACCTCTACACACAGCCGATTTATTACATCCAGTGCTACCTGGTGTGTGTTTCTTTTTGCAAGCTAATACAATTGCTGTAGTGATTAAGCCACACCTACATTATGAATGTTGCCATAGAAATTAGTCATTTCAGCTCAAGAGAAGTTATCAAGTAATTATGGTAATTCTGAAATGATGTGAATGCAGCACTTCCTGTCCTAACATCACTATCATAGGGCCTCAGAAACCCCAAAGACAAAACTAATGAACATTTACAACTGCCTAATAGTCGGCAATTTATCCATCCACTTATGAATTGATGATGAGGCTGTAAATTCTACAGCATTTGCAGGACATACTCTGAGCACATGGGAGTTCTTCCATGGTGGAGTAGGAAACTTTGTTTACTCTGGATATTTAAGGGATGATGTCAGTTTGCTGGGTGTTAGCAAGAGATTCTTTCAATGGTTTCCAGTCATGTAGAGAGTTGTGGCCACAGACATGAAATGTTCCATGCTGTGTTTCTGTTCCTATAGGAGGGTTTAACTAGTGACTTCAGAGGCAAATAAAGCTTCAGAGACACAGTAAAAGCATAGCGGAATATGTCATACGTTAATCATAAATACAGACCCAGGACTGGTATAAGAGCATTTCCTTTGCCCAAACCCAATGCATTTAATCTTTTAACCAAATGTAAACTGAAAAATATGTTTATTGTTGTATCTGACCATAAATAAATCATCTCTTTTTATTCAACTGTAAATGAAGCAATTATGATAAAAGGAAGATAATCTTAATAGCTCTTCACGCTGCTGAAATGGAGTTTAAATGTTTCTGACACTCTCCCACTGGCACCGAATGACTAACATTAGACTTAAACGACAAGACAATGAAGTGAACTAACCAATCAAGCATGTCGTCATTGTCCCTTATCAAATAATGGAAATTATCCTCTCTGACTCATTCCATACCCTCTGGCCAACAGACAATAGTTGCTCGCAAACTAACTTTCACTTTATGTATCAAATATTATATTTACTTATCAGTAGTTATTAGGCCACACCGGATAACAGCACAGCCAAACTTCACATCACATGTATTAAATCACACATACACTGTGAACTGAGCAGTAGGGGAGGAACTGTCTGCTGCTGGTTTATTTTTAGAGCAAGCACTATGTGGTCAAACAAACAGGGATCATGGCAGATGTTAACCAGGTCAGGAAATAATGACCCTGGCTACAAATCAGTCACTACATAGGAAAGCCATTTGACCAAAATTGGGGTTCAGTGCAGCTATATACTAGCCTGGGCAAGCCAGACCTATCAAGATGTTAGGTCTGGGAACTCACAATTGGCATACCTCAATCTGGGGGCGGGATAAAAGGTTGTCTTTCAATATCCCTCTGCACGCCATAGGATAGCGCTAACCAACCAGAACTATGAACGGCTGTGGCTGAGTGAGTCCCATGGGTTTTCCCCATGGTTTCCCTCTGGCGGAACAATATTAAACTATAAACTTTTGCCGTATTCGGTCGTCAAAACTCTGAACTCTTCCTTTTTAAAGAATGACTTAAGTGACATTCTCCTAACTCCAAGTCATCCGAGTCGCGGCCAAAGCTGAATCGAAAGACCGCTGTTCACCAGCTGCATCTTGTTTGTTTTCAAGAAAATCACCTATGGAAATCACGACGCAGAACCGTCACAACTCCCGTCACTGTGTTAAGCCCGCCCACCAACTCTATACACGATGTGATTGGCCTGACCACAGTTTGGTTTTTCCACTTCGAAAGTCAACGGAGAGTTGCTAGACCACACTTTGCTGCAAAATAATTTTAGGGTGCTTCTAAATTTCTAGGCTAGCTATATACCATAGGCTTAAGCCATATCTGTAGGCATGTGAAGTGTTAAAGGGATAGTTCATCCCCCAAAAAGAAAAAAAGAAAATTACCCCATGATTTACTCACCCTCAAGTCATTCTAGGTGTAAATGACGAATACAATCGGACTTATAGTAAAAATGTCCTGGCTCTTCCAAGCTTTACAATGGCAGTGAATGGCCGTTTATGTTTTGAAGTAAATAAAAGTGCATCCATTCATGATAAAAGTGCTCTATGCGGCTCTGGGGGTTAATAAAGGCCTTGTGAAGTGATGCATTCGTGTAAGAAAAATATCCATGTTTAACACTTTATCGACTAAAACGCATCGCCGTACGCATCGATTTACCACAAAAGAGTAACCTTTGACATGACGCATGATGAATGTGGAAGCACAGAGGATAGAGCAAAACAAAACACCAGTCACAAATTAGACCAGTTAGAAGTCTAAAATAAGATATTTTAAAGAGAAATGTCATGAGTGAGTGCAGACGGTGATTAACATGATGGTGACAACGTCATACATCGTCAAGTGTTACTAAGTTCACTTGCGTAGGTCGACTGCCGGATTCCGGAAGCTAGTTATTTTAGTCAATTAAGTTTTAAATATGGATATTTCTTACATGAACACATCGCTTCGCTTCAGAAGGCCTTTATTAAAGGGTTAGTTCACGCAAAAATTTTAATTCTGTCATTAAATATTCACCCTCATGTCATTGCAAACCTGTAAGACCTTCACATTCTGAAGTAAAACCCAGAAACGCTGCACTGTTTACACTATCGTAAACACCGTAGGAAAATGATTGAAGAGATTGTTAAATATTGTCACACAAAAAGTATTCTAGTCGCTTCATAATATTAAGATTGAACCACTGTAGTTACATGGACTATTTTAACAATGTTTTTAATACCTTTCTGGGCCTTGAAAGTTGCATGTTGCTGTCAATAGAGGGACAGAAAGCTTTCAGATTTCCTAAAAAATGTCTTAATTTGTGTTCTGAAGATGAACGAAGGTCTTACGTGTTTGGAACAATGTGAGGGTGAGTAATTAATCACAGAATTTTAATTTTTGGGTGAACTAACACTTGAACATACACTTAAAGAGCATGGATGCACTTTTATGGACTTTAAAACATAAACAGCCATTCAAAGCCATTATAAAGCTTGGAAGAGCCAGGACATGTTTTAATATAACTCCGATTCTATTAGTCTGAAAGAAGAATGTCATATACACCTAGGATGACTAAATTTACTAGGATGAGTAAATCATGGAGTAATTTTCATTTTAACCGTAATGTCACAATGTTCTGTGGAACAGGGACATTTTGAGAATTGGTGGGCTGAGTACAGGAAATGAGAAAATGAAATGGAGAAAAAATAGATAATGACCATCTATTTTTTGTTTTTCTTTAACCAACAAAAATCTGTATTATTCCTTCTGAAAATTCTGAATTTGTTACAGACTGCTGCCAGAACACGTCCATCAGACATGGAAGAGCAGCAGTGGCATAACCCCTCATGCAGAACGTAATTCAAACAAGCTTGTTCTTTTCTTTTGCGTAATGCATCCTAAGGCGATAGGCCACCATGTCAAAGACAGCGTATAAGAAACCGATGTTAAACAACAATATCAATGCAAGAATTACAGCTGACAGACACTGCTTTCTCTTGCACAAGAACCTCAGTTGAAGAGAGTTCAGTCAATGAGAGCAGTCTTGCATTTGTATTACGATTGCAGAATCCCTTCACATGCGCTCTACACCAAATAAAGCTCCTGTCATAAGATTCAAAAGTAAATAGCCTGTTATATGTAGGCATACCTGCCTTAAAAGAATCTCACTTCAGAGATGGAGATGAAGTATCACAAAGGCCTTTTGCATGGTTCATTATTAGCATTCACACAACATATTTTTCCAATCTACAATGCAACTCTACCAAAGGGAATTGCTGCGCTTGGCAGGAAGATTCATATTAAAAGGGAGCCAGGCAGGAGCGTTTCAGAGGGAGCATCTCAGGACAGATGGGCTGGTTGCATGAGATCTGAACAAAAGCCAGTGGGATTGGCAGGGGCACAGCTTTATTGTTCGCTGATTTCTTTTGACACGCGGACCCTTTAGCATGTTGAGTTATTTTTGTGTAAACATCTATCGACCTACTCTAAATAGAGACTCAAAAGTCTCCAGAGAGACAAGCGAGAAGAACTTTTTTGGCAAGGATCCCAAAAAACAACTGTCAAATCACCAAAACTGACCTTTTTTTAACTCGAGGTTTGACGACTTAATTTGGTGATGGTGTAACAGTGTGGTTTATAATCTCATATAACTTTGATATGTACTATAACATTAAAAACTGTGAGATATTTTTGAAAGAGGTCTCTTATGCTCACCAAGGCTCCATTTATTTGATCAAAAATACACTACATTTTAAAAAGTAATTTATTTTAAGTGTTACGTGATCCTATAAAAGTTCAGAAATGATTCTAATGCTGATTTGGTGCACAAGAAACAGTTCTTTGTTGTGTAGCTTCATATTCATATTTTTTCACATTTTTAAGGAACAGCATTTATTTTAAATAGAAATATTTTGTAACAACGTAAAAGCCTTTACTGTCACTATGTAACAATTGAATGCATCCTTACTGAATGAAATCATTAATTTCTTATGAACGGTAGTGTATGTATTATTTTATGTATGCTTTGCATATTATATTGCAGTATAACTGTGGTAAGATTCACATTCATTCATCAATTTCGAAAACTGATCTGATATTATTACAGACACTGGTTTGTGTTTTGGATGAAGAAGCCAATTATGCTGCAAAGTCATGGAACATTCAAATCATTCAGATAGATGATTTCTCATTTGAATCCATTTGATCCAGCTAGTGATTTTAAATGACAGTGATGCATCCTTAGATCACCTCAGGTTTGGATAATCTAAATATTATTTTCCCACATATCCACAAAACAATATTTGTTAAATATGAACTAGTTGTCATGATCCCTTGAAACATATTGCTTAAATATGAACTGCTGACAGAAACAACAAAGACAAGCATCTCACTATCTACTAATGAATGTACTGCAGTGTTTATTCTGACAAGACATAAGACCTTGATTCTAAACCACAATGTTCCTACTTATTCTTCAAAATAAACCTCTACTTCTTCTTTTAAAGAAATTTCCTTCAAATGGTTTCATCAATTATAGGTCATATGATAAACACAAGTTGATTTTTAAATGAGTCAGATCTTCCTTTAAAATTATTTTTTTAGTTTGAGATCAGTGAATTGGTGCAGAATCACTCAATCATACTATGTCCTATTTTTGTAGCCGACATGGTTTAAAATCGATTTCCATGGTTGCGCTTTAAACATGGTTTAAAGCGCAACCATGGAATTTTCTTTTGCGAATGGATTGTAACGAAGTGTAACTTCTCTTGAGAAAAAGAAACTGAAATGAGCACGTTTGTCACCTCTGAATGCCTGTCAGAGTGGGAGGATAGTGTTGTATATGAGTCACTGATAACTAAGATGCTTCAACCCTCTACAATTAACTAAACTGCTCTTTAATTTCCTTATTATTTTCACTCTTAACTAAATTCCTGAGCTTATCTGGCCATTGTCCACCCTATCTGACCTGTGGAATTAAAACAAGAGTTCAGGCCAAAATTTAAAGGGGTCATGACATGAGAAATCAAATTTTCACTGATATTTGAGATATAAGAGGTCTTCATACCATTTAAACATATTGCAAGTTTCATATCTTTAAAAGTCTATAAACACCATTTATTTAATCAAGCTCCAAAAATGACTCATTTGGATAATGGGGGACTTGTGATGTCACACGGGCAAAAGCATTTGCATATGCCTGCCTCCAGAGCAAGACATTCGACAAATAGTTTTACATCATCTAACCATAGGCCCCGCCCACTGCCGTTCAGTCGATAAACAGCTGACGATTCCCTACTCCAGTTGCGAGTGTGGCGTCAAAAGCAAATAAAACCCATTATAATATCTGATGCTGTCTACACTGGATACAACAGAAAGATGCACTTCACTTTACTCCACGCTCTTGAGTATGTCAACAATAGGACAAATGGAGGAGTAAATAAAAAGGTAAAGGAACATTTTCTTTAATGCGCCCTGTTTAAACAGATAATTAGTTTATTTCTGTAGAGACTTCAGAAGGATACCAGTGTCAACAAGTGGATAGTTTATTTTTAAAGGAGCCGTATGTCAGATTGTGGCCAAAACTGGTACTGCAATCACCTTCAAATTACTGTAGCATCTCTGATTGAGTGCACGCACTGAGACGAGAGAGGTAGGGGTCAACTCGTCTTAGTTAAGGGAATAAAATAGTTTAGTATTAAAAAATGGTGGAGTACACCTTTAAGGTATTACTTCAAAATTAATAAATTCAATGCTTTTAAAGCTTTTTAAGACCCACGGGAACCCTGCTCATGAACTATTGAAGTAAAAGACAACAGTCCTTTTTATTTCATTTGAATGCTGCGGTGCCTTTAAGACTTTAATGCGAACCCCTTTTGTTTTGACATAAAATCAGTGATAGAACTTTGGGTTTTCTGTCAGCTCTAACAGCAGTTTATTCAGTTCATTCGCCAAGTCACGTTTACATTTTGACAGATTAAAATGACAATCTGTGCTGAAACAAAGTTTCAAGTTTTGAAAGCTGCACTACGTTTTTGTAATTCGTAGCAAATCAAATTATTCATATAACTTCTTTAAAGTCGAGCAAAGCTTGGTAGTATGCTCCTGAGCTGATGCAGAGAGGAAAAGTTCAACATTTTATGACATACTCCATCCAATAGTTTGTTTTCCAGATGGTCACTCTTTTTGACAGCGCTATTAAAGAATGCGGTCTGGTGCATGTGAAGCTATGGTGAGTGGATTTTCAGTGCGTATGTGTGATTAGACTATACGTCACTATGCTTTCCAGTTCGAAACGACTGCCAGCTTCCGCCCTATCGTTCCATTCGCATAAAGGCTTACTCAGGCAGCTCAGCATTTAGCCATTGGCTGCCCTACTTTCGGCCTCGGCTGTGAGAGTGAATGGACTAAATTGGATGGAAACGTTTTTACGCTGGGAACTCTGACCGTTCACCACAAGGCTTTTGGTTGGTCAGGCAGACACACGGGTAGATTACTTCTTTCTTATGTGATGCAGGAGCTTACAACCCACTTCCTAAAGAAAAAGCACAAGACACAACTGGGAGTATACTTTCTCAAGACAAATAGAAAATGGCAGGCTAGTTTTTTTTCTGGATATACTGAAGTAGAAACCTATTTATAGCTTTATAGCTTTAGATAGCAAGGAGAGTGAGTAACTTGATACCTTTCTGAAAAATTGCAGCTATAACCACATCAGGGGCGGTATTTTGATGTGGAGATAAGGGCTAATCTCAGATGTGCAGTGAGTTAGCATAGTCAGCATGATACATAGCACTTCATTTTGCAATGAAACACATAAGGCAGTGTGTAAACTGTAATTAATTGTGTTCCGGTGGCCCAGCAGACAGTGTAAAAGATAAGACCACAGCATGCGGGTCAGAATGTACGAGTTTTTGCATCTCTGATGCCGTATATTAGCAAACGTGCTACATAGCATTTGTTAACATGCCTGGGCATGCAGTAATTTTATTTTGTGTGCGCCTTATTCAGTTAGGTACTTTCTCAAGGTGGCATTGTAAACTAAATTCTAGGAGAGTGAGATACCTAAAGCTGAGACTATATATCAAGTATTACATAACTGAAGAAAATGAAAACCATCAGTCATACTTTCAAACAACTGGTTATCATCATTAGCGTTCAGGCATGATGCCCATGTGCATGTGATTAATGGTCACAACATGATCCATCTGCTTGTGGACCACTTCCCTTAATTACATCAAAGACAAGTCACCTGAAACCAGTATAAATTACGCAAACTTCTCTGAAAATGTTTATAACAGCTTAGGGGACTTCCTTAAAGACTTCCTGAAAGAGAACTATAATAGCAAAATTCTAAAAAGTAGGAACTTTTGATGAAACAGAAAGAGAGCAGCAGACTAATAAGTTACTAAAGGCAGATGACAGGATGGGTCATGACAGTTAAGCATGTGACATAACAAAAATTCAACACGATACTATTTAAAAATGTTTTTAAATGGTTATTATTACTGGCCAATATTTTGGATATTCAAGCAAGATAGATTGATCAATTTAATGTGTCCTTTCTGAATAAAATTATTCATTTCTATAAAACGTCTTACTGACCCCAAACATTTAAACGGTAATATAGAGATAGATTTTTCAGATATCTGACCAGATTGACTGAATGCCATTTTGAAAAGGTCAAAGGTCACAAAAAGCCCTTTCTATGTCCAAACACCTCACAATAAACTTATGCTGATCCAGATGTGTTTGAAATCTCAAACACTGCGCCACAGTATTTTAGTCATAACTTAATTATTTGTTTGGATAACCCACACCCTCTGTCATCCATCATCTTAATCACAGACACCAGGCCAGTCAGGATTCCATGACTGGGGCATAACATATGAATATCCTAATGACTCAGTTACAAAACTTTCCCAATGGCTAAGATTCACACACAAATGGATAAACACAAAGTGCAAGAACAGGATGACAGGGTGATCTGAACAGACTGAAGTATTGAAAAATACAGCAGTACAATAAAATGGCCAATACTAAAATGCTGGTTCTTCAATGGAACATTGGTTTACTCCAAATTCTAGCTTTGTGGATGCAAACTTAATTCTATGAAGCGACAAGAATAATTTTTGTGCTATAAAAATAAAATAAAAACTACCTTCAACATTTTCTTCTATTCCTTGTCAGTCTCTGATGCTGTCAAGTGAAGTGAACTTTATCAACCAGTCCATGCTCAGGGAGTAGGGCGCAGTGAAACCACTCTCTTCTAATGAGCTGATGTTCTGAAACAGGTGTTTCATATAATAGAGGAATTAAAACTGTGCAGATTCGGGGAGGCGTCGAGGACTGGAATCTGGCAACCCTGGCTTTACGCCACAGGACCAAAATCTGTAGAACATCTAATAAAACTATTTGTTAAATTGGTATATTTTTACTAAAATCCAGGTGGAAATTTGGTTCTCATGGGTCTATGGGTTCGGAAGTGACGTGAACACTCTCTGGGACGGACAGAAGTTACGTGAACAGTCCTGGTACGGCAGAAGTGACGTGAACAGTCTCTGGGATCGGCGGAAGTGACGTGAACAGTCTGTGGGATGGTGCGAAGTGACATGAACAGTCTCTGGGACGGCGGAAGTGACGTGAACAGTCTCTGGGATGGCGGAAGTGACGTGAACAGTCTTGGGTGACGTGAACAGTCTCTGGGATGGCGGAAGTGACGTGAACAGTCTCTGGGACGGCGGAAGTGACGTGAACAGTCTCTGGGACGGCAGAAGTGACGTGAACAGCTCCTGGACGGCAGAAGTGACGTGAACAGTCTCTGGGACGGCAGAAGTGACGTGAACAGTCTCCTGGACGGCAGAAGTGACGTGAACAGTCTCTGGGACGGCGGAAGTGATGTGAACAGTCTCCTGGGACCGGCAGAAGTAACGTGAACAGTCTCTGGGTGACGTGCAACAGTCTCTGGGACGGCCCAAGTGATGTGAACAGTCTCTGGGACGGCGGAAGTGACGTGAACAGTCTCTGGGATGGCGGGAGTGACGTGAACAGTCTCTGGGACGGCCGAAGTGATGAGAACAGTCTCTGGGATGGCGTAAGTGATGTGAACAGTCTCTGGGACGGCAGAAGTGACGTGAACAGCTCTCTGGGTGACGTGAACAGTCTCTGGACGGCGGAAGTGACATGAACAGTCTCTGGAACGGTGGAAATTATGTGAACAGTCTCGGCAAGGCTGACATGAAGCTCAGCAGGGCTGTTCATCCACTGCGACTCCCACAGTGAATTTAGAGCCACTCAGCTGTAATGCGAAGTCTAAATTATGTTCAGGAGTCCCGCTAGGGTCATGTAATGACATTAAGGAGCTGAGCAGCTCAGATAGTTAAAATATCATGAGACATATCTCATCCATCCAGGTCAAGTGAGCCAGCTCCAAAAAGTCAATTACAAAGTCCTTGATGGGTCGATCTCCTCTACGGAATTGCATAATTTGTGTTACTGCATTCATTTTATGATTGGTTGTTCTGTAACATTGAGGCAGGAATGAAGCGGAGAGTGAATGTCTCACTCAAATGTAGCGAAACAAATGCAAGCACTAAATAATAATAATACAAAAAGGTAATCCAGGGTAAACAAAGAAACTCAGAACAAGGAGACAGCTGCAACCAACAGCAAATAACGACCAACAAACAACATCTGAAGCACAGGGGTTTAAATACACAGGAAAACAAGCTAAACAAGATAACAAGGGGGCGGGGATAATTATAAACACCTGGAGAGACTAATAAATAAGAAAAACTACAAAGAACTACAAAACATGACACAAAACAGGAAATAACAAAAGTCCATACAAGACAAGGTAAACATAAGACAGGAATCGTGACACTAATGCCATTAAGTAGCAAAGCAGTCCTTTAAAGCCCCTTTCACACAGTGCGTAGATCCTGTAAAATTGCCTGGAAATTGCCAGAACGCCTTCTGTGCAGAGATGTATAAAGTACTAGAAATCCGGACTTGAGTAAAAGTACAAGTACTCCATCAAAAAAGTGACTGGAGTAGAAGTTGAAGTGCTCTTTAAGCATGACACTTAAGTAGAAGTACTAAGTATTCAACGTTTTTTGTACTTAAGTATTGCAAGTAGTTTATTTTAAAATTCACTACTTAAGTACTAAAGGCAAAAGTACAAGTATTGTGTCATGTAGTTATTAAAGAAAGCAGTCAAAAGTTTGAACTAGCAATCAAATAAGGCACTTTGGCGGGATAAAATTTGCTTTGGCGGCTGCCCAAAAAATTTAATTGCAGGAGAACCCCAGCAAAAGTTGTCAATGTGAATACCATTACCCTAAAACTGGCGTGTGATTTAGGCAGCATGAAAGCCAACTTGCAACGAATGATTTGTAAAATTTTTATAATTGTAACAAGTAACTAGCAGAACATTAAAAAAATATTTAAGTATTAAATTCATTGAAAATATCTACTGAAGTAAAAGTAGAAGTATGAAAAAAAAACAATACTCTAGTAGAGAGTTACCGCATTTTATTACTTAAGTACAGTACTTAAGTAGTTCTACTTCGTTACTATTGGGGACCTAGTAACATTGCCGGGATCAGTCCCAGAACTGTGCGCTGTGTGAACAAAAGCCAGGACCAATGCTGTAAGGGGTGTGTCATAGTGATGATGAAGCTCGTGCCATCGCGCGACTCTGTTGCTCTTAGAAGACAGTTTGTGTTCGTCATCAACAAAGAAAGGACAGTTCTCTCTATCCTCTCATCCGGGCTGAAGCTGAGATCGTTCACCAGCTTTGTGGGAACGGATATGCGCGTGTACATGTTTCAACGCGCAAGTTACATGTCTCATCCTGACGTCATGTGTCTTTCCGGGATATTTACGGGTTGTGTGTGAAGTAACACACTCACATATCCTGGCAAATTACTGGCAGTGTGAATGAACCGAAATCAAACAATCTTGGGACAAATGCCAAGTCACATTATCCATGTATTTTACGAAATCTCTGTGTGAAAGGGGCTTAATAAGTAGCCACAATAATGAAAAACAGAATCAAGTACTACAGACCAACTTCAGTGATTGCACACTGATTTTTCTTTATGTCATTGAAAAAAAAAAGAAGACTCTTTCTAAATGTAATTTTAGGTGGTAAAAATTTAGGCTATTTGAACCGTTAATTGAACGCATCTGTATACATCCTCTCCAGAAAGTGACATATGATGAGACATGTGACTCCTTATCATGTTCGCAGTGGCCCCATTTTTTTACATGAAATGTCTTATTCTGGAAGGAGCATGTGTTTGTAATATAAAATGTCATGAAAGCAGAAAAAATACATATACACACACACATACCTTGAAATAATATAAACCATATGCCAACTACACAGGATGAAGCTGTAGCAATCAGTCACACAGGATGACAGACTTTTGCTTTTCCAAGTCTAAAGTAAAAGAACCCTGTACACCTTAATATGAACTATGGTTTCTGTTGTTTTGATTTGGTGTGCACATGTATAAATGCAATCTTGCACATGTGGTGGTTTCCCACACACAAATCTTTCATGAACATGCACACATACATGCACACAGACAAACGCACACCATAGTATAGTCTGACATGAAAAGGTGTTTTTCTGAATTCTTCAACTCTAAAAAAGCTCTGAATTACAGCCTATTGTGTGCTGGCTGCCTGCAGTACCTCTTCATCTAAGCACCACTACATTCACTGTTTTTGCCTTTTTATTCTCTCAATCTCTTTCATTCTTTATGTCTTTCTCTTTTACATGATCACCAATCTATTCACAGAATAGAATATCATAATAACAGAAAAGAAATCTCCACAGGATGTGAGCAGCAATGCCATCTTCTAGATAAGTAGAGACAAATCAAACAGGTAGGTACAGGTCCACAGCAATAAAGCTTAACTGAATGTGATATCTTGTTGTGGGTGTTGGATGTCACAGAGTATTCAAAATTCAGTATTACCTTTGGTAAGGTGGTCTTTTGATTAAAAATTGAGAACATATCTTTTGGTGGCAAACACAGATATTTTTTAATGTATTAAAATAGGTATTTGAGATTTAAAAAAGTACACGTGGCTTCTTTAATACAAACTCAAAACAGTAATAAGAAAACTGATAAATTTACTGTCAAAAAAATGGATGCGGTTAAAAGAAATATATATATTATATATATTGGTTATATATTGCAATATTTATTCTACATTTTCAAATATTTTTCATAAGTAGAACCCTTGTCCCTTGGGTTCACTGTCATTTCCGCCACACTGTTCAAAAAAGAATCCTGGGATCCTTGTTTTAGGTTTGAATACTTAGTAACTATAGCAATAGAAACTTCACGGTGAACACATGGCTGGGTGAAAGGGTGACCTCTTTAGGGGGTAATGAAAAGAAGAAAAATCAAGGTAAATATGACTAAAACTGAGAATATGTTTATTGGTCGTCATTTCCAAACGGCTCATATTTCACATGGACGTAAAAATAACTGCATAAAATTAATTTAATAATGTGTAATTTGTGTATATTTAATGCTAACTGTAAAACTAAAATTAACACGCTAACATAGCATGATATTTTAGAAGAAAAGGGGAAAAGTCATTTCCGCCACAGTCATTTCCACCACAGTGTTCATTGTGGTGGTAAAGACAGGTTGTGGCGGAAATGACATTGTTCGTGCTAAACAGCAAATTATTTTGAGCTATAATAATAAAACTTTAATGTAAAAACAAAAAAAAACATACAATTAAGCAAGTTAAGGTAGTAAGAAATATTTTATTATTTATTATTGCTAAAATATTGTTGGTAAATAAGAGAATTTAGGCGTTTTCTTGGGCTGTCAGATAAAAATGCCAATTTATATATATACATATTTTTCAATACAAATCATCGCACCAAACTAAGGGAAGGTTTCTAGACAGATTGTGAAACCAACTGAAAAACTGTTTGTAGAAATGTTTTTATGTTCTGAAACTGTCTATCTCAAAGAGTACCATAGTTGATATAGTATATATAAAAAATGTGGTGTTAAAATATTTCAACATATATGGTACAGTAAGGCAACTGAAATTGTTTGGCTGTCAACATTCTTCAAAGTATCTTCTTTTGTGTTTGGCAGAAAAAATGGAACAACATGAGGGCGAGTAAATGATGACAGAATTTTAATTTTTGGGTGGACTATCCCTTTAATATAAGCAAAATTTTTAAACCATCTATAATACCCTTATAGACTACCATAGTAAGTAAAATGCAAACAAGTCTTTCGTTTGTTTTCAGCAAATGAATGACGAGTCAATGCCAGTGATAAGCATGACACATATGCAATCAATAGAGCTTAACTTGAATGGTACCCGGAACATTCCTTCAGTATATGATAGGAATACCAAGTGGATAAAGCAACAGAAGCTTGTAATAACTATTGAACATAGGGACAATCTAGTAAGCTGAAACCCTTAGTGGTATCGATTGCTATTGAAGGAGGCTGTCTGACCTCTGTCTGACCTTGGGCTTGAGTGAATGTGTTCATTATGTTGTGCTACAAACTGATTTTTGCCATTACTGACTACTGCCAAGAGCAAATAGCAGTCAATGTCGTTTTCCCTAGCAATGTTGTAATGTCGAATTGTACACTTCAGTCTAGGCATTACATTGATAAAGATCCGGTCTTTCCTTTTGTGTCTTGGGTAGGCCTACCATTGTCTATCATGACTCTTTGCTGTGAGGACTGCTTGTTAATCTCATTCTAGTCAGTAGGGTAATATAGAAAAGATGTTTAGGATATGTGCCTATACTCAAAATGCATTGCCAGAGCATTATCTGCAAGTTATTAAGTTTTTTTTATATAAATATTTTTTATTACAATTATTTAAAAAACAGATAATGCCAAACTTTATTTTTGCCGAAGAATTTTAAACATTTAATGATATTTTTAACAATATCAGGTATAACCTTGATATTTTTGCCCCATAAAAAATTCTGAACTTGATCAAAACATCTTGGATTCATGAATCATGGTCTGTATAACCAACGCTATCTCACGACCAATAGCCTCTATGCACGATCGTTTCCGGGTTTGTCTCAGCACGCCCAGTTACATCTGGTGCTGCGTCAGAAGCCGGTTTTTGCGTTAGGTGGAGATAGTGTCAAATTACACTTGCTGTTTATAAAAACGTCCTGCTGTTAACGTGAATGATGTTAACAACACTGTGAGGCAGTTAGCTGTCACACAAGAGTAAAAAAGAGAAGTTATTTTAAATTATATATTTCGAGCTACATCAACAACTTTGAGGGTTAGTATTCTTCATATCTGACGAAATTCGAACTAGCGAATCAGCGTTTCTAAAATCGTTGTCTCCATTTCTGAGAAAACTGATTTTATTAAAGTTTTGCCGGCATACACTTGGCCTGCAGAACGCGCTTCCGGAAGTAAAGACGCTGACTGAGATTCTTTCGGACACGCAGCGTTGTGCATAGAGCCTATTCGTTCAAATTTCTACGAGTGATTAAAAGGTGGCTAATTCGTACGAATTCGTACAACCTCACACGTACGAATTTGTACGATTTGTCTAAACCCATGTGATAGGGTAGGTTTAGGGGCAGGGTCAGGGGTAGGTAATTCGACAAGAATTCATACGAATTGGGCAACTCGAAAAAATCTAAGACCTAGCAAAAATCGTACTAATTCGTAAGAGTGAAGGCTCATCCGAATTGTTACAGTTAATAGAGCCAGACCGATATATCGGCAGGCTGATATTATACGAGCAAATATTCAGGCATTTTCCAAACTATCGGTATCGGCAGTTATAATGGCCGATAATGAATATTTCCAAGATAAATAAAAAAAACAGATGAAACACACTTGAACCATGTCATGAGTGTTGGAGTTGTATAGTTTGTCTGCACAGTCCCTGTTGGCAACACTCGCTGAGTTGCTTGAATAACAATTAAAAGAACATCTGCATCAGTTCTCTTGACTCAAATAAGCATGAACAAAATTTGTGACTATCATGTCCAGTTTTGCTGCTGTTAAATAAGCCAAGAGTAAAGCGGAATTAGGTAGTAATAGTTACGTTACGTTGTTACAGTGTAGTTAACTGCACTCCTTTAACTTTTGACAATGTGACTGAAGTATTTCTTTGATAGCGCGTGACAGTTATGAGAAATGAGACGTAGCATCTCTCCTTGGCCTGTTATATTGAAAACTAATGTTAGGGAAATCTGTTAATGTTTTGTTGCCGCGTTTCTGAAATAATAATTCAGGAAAAAATATCGGCCGATATATCGGAAATATCATATTTTAAAAACCTATAAATATTTGTATCGATATCGAGCCTTCAAAAACCTTTATCGGTCGGGCTCTAACAGTTAGCCACTCATAGAATTTGTGCGAATTGCAGTGAGATCAGGTTGGTTTAAATTCAGTTTTTCTAATCATAAATAATAAATTATTTCATTTAAATAAATGAATAGATCTACATAAAAAAATAGTCACGTTATTAACCCAGTATGTTGTCTATGAGTGTGTGTTTGTGTGAATGTGGGTGCCCTCACTCCTGCCACGCATCCATATGTGTGTCTGTTTATTTACAAGAGCTGGAATGTGTGGGTGGAATCCGCACATACTTGTGCTCGAGTGAGAAACACAGTGTGTAATGCTTAGCTCATTATGTTTCATCAGTAAATTTTGATGAATAGAGAAGTGTTCCTCTCTCAGGACCTGCCACATCGGTCATGCTGAGAGCCATCTGTGCGATTGTGCTTTGCTCTCATACATGCTACATCACAAGCCTACAGAAGATCATTGTCTGTACTTTTCACTCTCTACTGTATCTATTGTCATAAACACAAAAGTTTAACTGGCAGGACAGAACAAAGTGTCAGAGTGATGAAATAGAAACTAAAAAAAATATGTTAATGAGTCACTTTAATCTTTTTATTATTAAAATAATATTATTATAAATTATACTGTCCACTGTCTTCTTATAATATGAATTAGTCTTGATTATAATATAGTGACGTTATCTATATATAATGCAAAAGGTATCATTAAATAAAGCATATAAAATATAGAGTTATAAAATAATATTTAAAATATTTAAAAATGATTATTATTATATTGTTGTTGTTGTTAAAATATATTGTTTTTGATTTGCTATAAACGTATACAGTAATTAATATAGTGCCCATTATGCAACACTAAGAAAATAATCGAAATATATAATACATAAACCATCTGAGGCTTTCATTTCCATGAAACACTATTTTGTCATAATTCTATGTGTCATATATTTTATCATGACATAAATACTGTTATGTCATAGTGTATTGTAAGATAAGATATTGGTCATACCTACCCAACCTTATTATGACTTTAAATACATCATTGTGCAATTTTGGAATGCAAAGGTTTGCACAAGTCAATCACATTAGACTTCCTCTTGCTTTGAGTTAAATTGTTCCCTATAGACTCACATTATATCTCACCCAGGATGCGTCACTGTGTTGTTACCTTTGCTTTTTATGTGTATTGTCTTTTCTGCTGGATTGCTGCACTGCAGAATGCAAATTTGGCAGTGATGTTATCATCTACATTTTCAGAAAAGTCTGTGGGCAGAGAATCTGATGGCCAAGAACCTTCAGAAGATCCCGGGATAAAATGAACACAGCACTGCTTGCATTCTTCTGAGACAAGAGCTCATTTGTCTGAGAGATCAGTCAAGACATCAATGGATTTTGAATGTGACAAATTGAATTGAGTCAAATTAAGATCAGAATCAATTGAAAGCTTTAAGAATTCCAACTATGATTGTGTTGCCCTTCCATTTCTCAGTGATTCCTGACAGATAAAAATAGTGAAACCAAGATTCTACTGTTACCTCATCCTCCAACATTACCATTAATTGTTCTAATGCCTCCAGCAAACCCGCTGCAGAAGAAATCCTTGACACCCAAAGCTCCAGACAGTAAAGAACCTGCTGTGTACTGGGGCAGCCTGGTACAACTAGAGCCGTGTCATGCTTGTGCTCCCTAACACTGCCTCAATTAACACACACACGCACAATATACACTAAAATACCCCTCAGTGCTTGGCACAGAACAGCCCTGGTAACTCAAAGCAGGCCATATCTGCAACTGAACCAACTGCCTCCACATCTGAACCACAGCAGGGCAGGCTGGAGGAAGCTTGCAGATTGCATTATGGGATCACATGTAATGCAGTTATGCATATTCAAGGAAATTAAGAGGTTGTGTAACAATTCCATGTCTAAAATGTATGCTTATTCGAACTCTAACAGAATTTAAAAGGGGAAGATGATTTCTCAGAATAAACCTCTAGTGCAATTAAAACGAAAGCTGGGCTAATATCTGGCATCCCCCCTTGAAATCACCCTTGAGGAAAGAATGTACCATGGAGGAGATGTAATCTCCTTGTAATTAGTTTGTTGAAACGCTCACCTCTCAATCTATGCAAAATGAGGCATCCTTGACAGAGGTGTAGAGCACTCTGTAATGGGATACTACTGACGTCTGTCAATTATGTCCATTACAACGAATCTGAGGTTCCTTTGTTTTGTCATTCATGAAGACTTGACTTGATATGGTGATAGGTTAGTATGTGTGTCTGACACCAATAGACCACAGTAGAAAAACCCCTCTGCCGGGCAGCTGTTTTAAATCAATGACATCATCACTCTCTTGCTCTATGCAATACTGTCAAATCCACATTGTTGCATAAGCATTATTGGAAGTTATTCATTGAAATAGTCTATTCGTCTCCAGGGTCAATCACTTGGATTATGTTACCCTGCATGTAAACTACAGCCTGGAAACATTCTGGATGGCACATGCACCATTACCATAACTGTACAAATGATACATTAAGAAGAACAAGATGAGACTATGAACTGATTACCCATGCAAATGCAGCTGAGCTTAGCATTATAAATGAACCGCTCCCTAACACATCATTAAATTATATACAAGGCACACACAACCAAACTATGTCTAATGCGTCCAAGCACACATAAATCAAAGAACAACCCAGATAAATTAAGTTACACCTTATCTCTGTTTACATGCACAATTATTTTGCAATTAAGGTTCGTATTCTGGCATCTGTAAAAGAAATTGAATTATGATCATGCCATTTATTATGCTCCATTTTTAACAGTTACTCAATCAGCTCATTGAATTCCATTTATGCCCTTAACATTAAAACAGAATGAGCAAATTCTATATCAATAGCTAATCTTCATTAGCTTGACATTTCATCTATCTCTGAACGTGAATATTGGCGTAACCTGGCAATGGCAATCAGGTTAATGTATTTACATGATGCTTACATAACCAGAATGTATGACCAAATTCTGATTAATAATGTAATATCTTTGTGCACGTAAACACAGTCATTGAGGCTGAGTTATAATACACAGATATTATGTCAGTCTCCTTTTCCTTTTTGGGCAATGCCCCAAAAATGAATGTTACTGACATTATAAACATCATAGCCAGTTCATCAGTTCCAGCACCACATTGCAATAGTAATATAATCTAAAACGAAGGTGAGGCATGAAAAACATAAACAAGTTTTCACCCTGTCCCAGAATAAAACAAGAAAAACTATCTGTTAATTTGTGAAACTGCTTTTGAAGTGCAGAACTTACCATTGGCATTTTTCCCGCAAGTGAGATGCTGATAGGGCAAAAGGAGGCCGTACAACTCCGCATCATTGCTCAGAGCCTGCTCAAAGGATTCCAATGTAAATTTGGGGATTCCGTTATCCTTCTCCACCACTCGAGCTATTCAACACCCGGGTGAAGACTTCTCGAAGAGGCTCTCCATACAGGCGGTCAGGTATATAGCCGCATGCTCGTGGACGCGCACCGCAACCCTGCCGTCCACCATCCACCTGAAGAACTTCCCCACGGAGAAGACCAAGCCGCATCTCTCCGATTTCCCCCGGCTGAATTTATCCTCGGTACTCATGTTGTACATGGACAGCGCGCTGAGCGATGAGGCGATGCAATTGACCGAGATGGTCCATGACAGTATCATCTTGATGGCACTTTGGACTTCGTATTTGGTACACTTGCCGTAGCGCAAACTCAGCCGCTGCGCTTCCCTGGCGATCCTCACCAGCGCGCGGCTCACGAGCGCGGAGAGACGCGCCAGGAGATCCGCGGACACGGTCCCGAATCTCAACTCTTCCTCCTTGATTGAGCGCGTCTCCACCTCCCCGAGGCTCCAGGGCACATCCTCAAGCTCGGGAAGTTTCGCACAGTGTCCGGAACACTCCAGGGTCTCGCCGTCTTCGGCCAGGACGGTGTTGACGGTGTCTGAGGCTGTTGTGTCGACTGCGCATGGAGTCGGTCAGATGCCAGCAGTGCCCTCCATGCGCATAGGAGATGTGCGCCTCGGAGCAGCACAGAGACAAGCTGGATGACCTGAAGGAGTCCGCGGCTCCACCGTAACCCGAATCCAGCGTCAAATCCTCCAGGGTCCTCACGGATTTACCCCTTGTTGCCATAACTGCACTTCATATTGTCCACAAGGTTGAATGCAAAAGGAAACGTTCCTTTGTAAACAAACGCCACTGCTTGACGACTTTAGTCTGTCCACTGTTATTGTAAAAGCACAGGCGAGTTTCCAAATTGTTGCGTTCACTGTTGAATATGCGCCCCAACTTTGAAGGAGCAGTGGCGTTATTATGGCACACACCAGCGTGTTTGAAGGCTGTGAAGCGTCGGTTGGAGGAGGAGCCAAATACAGTACTGCATCCAATACGCTTGAGGAGACCGTTGCTGCGTACAGTTGCTTTTGAATGTGCACGGTACTGCATGATGTAGCTACTTCTCAGGAGATCCTCTCTAAAAATATGGAGAGATGTCAGACAGTATAAGAACTAAACTGCCATTTCGATACCCACTTTCATAGTATTATAATTTATGAGGAATTCCCTGTGTTGTGGAATAAATATCATTGCAGATCATAGACAGACAGACAGATAGCTAGATAGATAGACGGACAATAGACACAGACAGACAGACGGACAGACAGACAGACAGACAGACAGACAGATAGACAGATACAGATAGACAGACAGACAAGATAGATAATAGATACATAGATAGACAGATAGAGATAGAGAGAGCGAGAGACAGAGAGACAGAGAGACAGAGAGACAGAGACAGACATACAGACAGACAGAGAGACAGACAGACAGACAGACAGACAGACAGACAGACAGACAGACAGACAGACAGACAGACAGACAGACAGACAGATAGAACAGACAGATAGATAGATGATAGATAGACAGATAGATAGATAGACAGATAGACAGATAGATAGATAGATAGATAGATAGATAAGATAGATAGATAGATAGATAGATAGATAGATAGATAGATAGATAAGATAGATAGATAGATAGATAGATAGATAGATAAGAATAGATAGATAGATAGATAGATTTATTTCATTTAATGTAACATGGCAATTAACTACATTTACTATCGACTTGTTCATTAAAATTCACTTTTCCAGAACTTTCAAACTATTTTGACTCTGATCAGACAAAGCATTTTATTTACAGTTTTTCTTCAGTCGCTTTGGTACATTTTCTTGAATCATCCTTCGAAAATTTGCAAAACAGTAAGTGATTTCTCAAAACAATTCGTACAAATAGCAAAATCCTTAGTTCATCTCTCAAAAGTAAATAAGTGCCAATGTCACTTATAAGTCCTTGTGTCATTTTGTGTGGATAAGACAGTCAAATTGCTTGGTCATGTTGTCAATATGCAAGAGACTGGAAAGATTTCACATTTACTGTTTGTACTGTAATTTGTTGACAGACCATGTCATTGTGCTATGCAGTGCTTTCTTTCCTTTTTTTGTGAACATGTGGACAATCTCCTTAGGAAAAACTGTACACTGCTTATTATGACAACTTGTTCAACCACTTTGCATGTAAAAGACTTATACTATGAACGAATGCCTAAATGTTGTGGGTGTAGAACTATTCAACAGAGACATTTTGATCTACATAACATAAGCATAAGAAAACAGCAGCGAATTGATAGGCTACATAATAATATGCATGGATGTACCAATGCATATGCAACGTATTCAAAGAAATGAGAAACTGCTTTTTTGATGTGCGCAAGTAACACAATGAAGTGTTTGAACAGGTACTTTTGAGAATGAATTCTGATCTGAGAAATGTACCATAGTGACAGAAAAACTATACTGAGAATACCATCAGTAAATCAACTTGGTCTCTGGAGTGGAAACAGAGCTTATAGATATAGTGGTCTTAAGTGGCCAAAACAAATAGATAGACTTTATACAACTAGTAGTTAGCATGCATGAAACTGCTCAATCACAGTACACCAAGCAGGGCAGCATGTTTAAAGGGAAAAAAGCAAAGGATCAAATGAACACCTGTTCTCTTCCCCATTCTCCCTTTCAGTTGGGGCTCAGAGTAACGAGAGTCCTGTTCATTAATAATAAAGAGAATGCATAATATATTAGTCATCTTGAATGGAGGGTTCTTGTAAACTTCACTCCCAGAGTCTGTAAAGGTCATATGTTTTCAATGTAAAACTAAAGATAGAATTTGCACATCAACCACTCCTTAATTTCCTGAATAGCTTTGACGAATGCAGTAACTATTTGGTACCAAGAAAAACACATTAAAATTAGTTAAAAATTACAAGACTTTTATGTTAAAGACTGAAGATTACAGCATTGATTACTGCAGTGAGCTGTTAAAGCATGCATAACAATTTTCAACTTGAAATACCCTTCAACCTGGCTTTGATAAAAGAGGGACCATGTTTTACTCAACACTGACCTCTTCTGACAACACTCCTTCAGAAAACCTGAGAATAAAAGGGATACAACAGTCAGAAAGCTGTTTTTGCCAAAAAGTAACAAAGACACTGAACCTCATAGTTTCATTACAATTCTATTTTTAATCTGATAATTAATTTGTATGTCATAATTAACGAGTAGGCTATTGGATCATATGAACGTTTTTCTTGAGAAGATGCACTTGAATTTAGCATATTGTTATAATAGACTGCCATCTAGTGTTCAACAAAGCTTCAAAACCATCATGTCTTATTCACTCAACAAACTGGGCTCAGAAATGTGTCAGTGGCATTTCAATTAAACTCATTCACTCAAAATATGCCAATAGTTTTATAAGGGATGAAAGATATACAGTATATATACTGTATATATATATACATATATATATATAGCTGGTTGACATTTAGGTCTGTCTAAAGGCCAGCATTAACAAATAAAATAGTAATTTTAAATCAGCAATAATAGCAGAAACGCTTAAACTTTTAAAGATGAACTGCCTCAATTTTTTATTGTATGTTAATGCTCTCACTCTAAAGGCAAGTGCCAACTAATCAATAAACTAATTATGTCTTGGATCAATGTAGCGTAGTAGGTCCCACTGTGAATTGCAATGTTTGTCTCTCACTGATTAGAATCAGAAAGAGCTTTATTGCCAATAAGTGTGCTTGCACACAAAAGGAATTTGTTTTGGAGGCTTCCAGTGCATATATACAAACACAACAGGAAACATAGTAATACAAATTATAAGTTAAAGATATAAAGTATGAGGATACAAGTATCACAGTTGGGTTTAGTCAGGATAAGCATTTACAGATTATGAGCGTATTTACAGTGATTGAAATAAATTATCTAGCCTGACATATGAATATTGCCTGAGTTTAAGATATTGCACAAAACAGTGGGAGTATTGCACTTAAAGGAGTAGTTCACTTTTGAAAAAAACTTTTGCTGATAACTTACCCCATGTCATCCAAGATGTCCATGTCTTTCTTTTCTTCAGTTCGAAAGAAATTAAAGGTTTTTGATAAAAACATTCCAGGATTTTTCTCCATATAAAAATTAAACTTTGTTATTTATTGATTAAATGAAGGATCGTTTCACTTGATAAGATCCTTATTTAACAGTTTGCAGTTTGTACTGAATGTGTCTTCTGGACCTTGAACCATTTGGTTCCCACCTGAAGTGCATTATATGGAGAAAAATGCTGGAATTTTTTATTCAAAAACCTTAAAAGTGCTTAAGTTCACCCAAAAATGCAAAATTCTGTCAGTATTCATTCACCCTCATGTTGTTCCAAGCCTTATGTGTTTATTTGCTCTGCTTAACACAAAGGGAAGATATCTTAGTTTGAATGTTTTAATCAAACATATCTCAATCCCCATTGACTACCATAGTATGTATTTTTTCTACTATGGTAGTCAATGGGGATTGAGATCTGTTTCATTAAAACGTTCTTCCAAATATCTTCCTTTGTGTTCAGCAGAGCAAATAAACACATAGGTTTGGAACAACATGAGGGTGAGTAAATACTGACAGAATTTTCATTTTGGGTGAACTGAACCATTTTAATTTCTTTTCGACTCAAAGAAAGAATGACATGGACATCTTGGATGACATGGGGGTGAGTAAATTATCAGCAAAAGTTTTTTCAAAAGTGAACTACTCCTTTAAGGCATATGCCTTGGTGTTCAGGCCTGTGGGAAGAAGCTTTTCCTGGTGCAGAAAATGTTTTTTTGTGGCCAGTGATCTGATTCGCCGTCTTGACTGGTAACAAATCAAACAGGTGGTGTGCAGGGGGAGTGGAGTCTGTGATGATTTTACCTGCTCTCTCTCCTCACTCTGGAAAAGTACAGGTCCTGGAGGGTTAGCAGTGGGGCACCAATAATCCTCTCCGCTGTCCGGACAGTCCGTTGCAGTTTCCTGATGTCTGATTTGGGAGCAGAACCAAACCAGACAGTGATAGAAGTGCATAGAACAGACTCAATGAAGGCTGAGTAGAACTGAATCAGCAGCTCCTGTGGCAGGTTGAACTTCCTCAGCTGGCAAAGGAAGTACAGTCTCTGCTGCGCGCCTTTCACAATGGAGTCAATGTGATTATCCCACTTCAGGTCCTGAGGGATGGTAGTTCCCAGCTACCCGAATGACTCCACTGCTTCCTCAGTTCATGGTGAGTAGGGCGAGTGCTGGGCTGTTCCTCCTGAAGTCCACTATCATCTCCACTGTTTTGAGCGGGTTCAGCTCAAGGTTGTTATAACTGCACCAGACAGCCAACCTTTTAAATCTCCAGTCTGTAAGCAGACTCGTCACTGCTTCGGATGAGACCGATGACAGCGGTGTCGTCGGCAAATTTCAGGAGCTTGACAGAGGGGTCTTTAGAAAGTGCAGTTGTTCAGTGTAGCCTACAGGGAAAAGAGCAGTGGAGAGAGAACGCATCCTCTGGGGGGCACCAGTGCTGGTGGTGAGAGTCCTGTATGAGAGTTTCCTTAGATTTCCCTATTAAAAACGTGCTGCATTATTGGATCTTCTGTGTTCCTTGAGTGTGGATCGTGACAATTCTAAAGTGAAAAAAGTGAAAATGTAAGGGATCCCATTAGTAATTAATAAAGAATTACCACATACTTCTGACTCATATCAAACTTACTGTAAAATAAAAAATAAAAAACAACAACAAAAAAACACTATGAATGTAATGTACAGTACCTTATGATAAGTTTTGCCAATTAAATAAAAAGTTACTTGCAGATCAATATATGAAGAGTTCCGAATGCAAAAGCCTCTAAATGCCATTTGAAATTTTCTTCTAAAATGACCATTTTTATCAAGCTTGTAAATTTAAGTTCAGTAATTTCACTTTAAATGACAATTAATAGGTAATCTTCATTGCCATTTAAGTGAAATTACTGATCTTAAATATATAAGCTTGATAAAAATGGTCATTTTAGAAGAAAATTTCAAATGGCACTTAGAGGCTTTTGCATATAAACTCTTCATATCCTATAGGTAAATGTCTGCATTTATCTTTCTTATTAGAGCTGAACTATGACTAAAACTTTTCATTTTTAAAAGTACTTTAAAAATGAATTACCTTTGTACTTTTACTAAGATTATTTTGAAAATGAATAGGCCAAATTATAATTTTACTGGAGTAATATTTTACTGTGGTATCTCTACTTTTAGTCAAGTACTTGATATACTTCATCACTCCACTGCTAAAATAAAACAGATTATTGTAATAACTATTGTGTATGACTGTTCATTAGTAGTTCATGGTTATTTTTCATGAACTATAATTAATAGTAGTTCTTCAGGAAAGATGACAGAATTAATTAATTATTGATTAACTAACTAATACTTAACACAATCATAAAATTCTATTACATATGATTAGTAGTTAACAGTAGTGACTTAAGTAGTGTTAATAAAGAATTACCTATTAGTTCTTAAGTAATTTCCTTTTTAGTTATGAAGTAAGAAAAAATTATGGTCTCTCTGATCTCTCTCTGTTAAAAAAACTAGAAGCAAATGACAACTGAACCAAATAGAACAAACAATAAACATGACTAAAACTCAAAGTGTGGCATGTCATCAGTCATTGTTATTTAAGCAAATAAACTAAATTTATTACTGGAAAATATTTTCACAAAGTATTTGCACAAACTATGAAATTGTTCAGGAAGTTTGTTTAAAAATAGAGTGTTTGCATAAGATCATTGTTTTTACAGGAAATATTTGCATTAACTATTTGGACTAAGAATGACGTTTCTTAAACAAACGAGAGTGTTTGCACAAGATCTCATTTTTACGGAAATATTTGGACTACCGTCTCATATTTTTACGGGAAATATTTGCAAGAAAATTGTTCAGGAAGTTTCTTTTTTCTTTTTTACTTTCTTTTTTTAATTCGTTTTAACAAATTAAAACAACAAATTGAACATTCCTTGACACCACCTGTGGCCCAAATAAAAGAGATACAAAATTAGAAAATGTGAAAAAGAAAATACATAAAACACAATACAATAGTAAAATGAAAGAAAGAAAAAATATATATAGTACAAGTTCATCTTAGCAACTTCATCTAGCCTATAGCATTTCCGTGACAGTGGAGAGCGAAGGTTTTTCTCACTGGATTTGTCATCTATAAAGGTAAAAGAAACAATTTTTTGAGAGCCCTATATCTATAACGGTTAAAGGAAATTTTGTGACAGCCCTGATATCCAAAATGGCTGCCATCAGCTAAGTTGGAAATGAACTTTTTAATGGTGTTGCCCACAGTGCTGCATAATGGTTTCTGAAACTATTTGGGTCAAGAAATTTATAAATTATGTAGATTTATTGATTTTACGTATTTTTGACATTCAAATTCAAGATGGCCGCCAATTTTTGGCTCTTTAAGGTGAGACACAACTGGTGAATAGGGTAAATATTTTAACTTACAGATCTAACTATGAAACTTTACCAGTTGATTACTCAAATAAATAGGAGAAAACAATTGAGTTTTCTGTAATTTTATGTTTAAATATACTAATTAGGCTCTATCTAATTAAATATGCACTAATTTGCATATATTTTGACAAATCTGACCAGGGTTCAAAATTATTTTTACATTTTGTTGATATATTCAATGAAAATACATCACCTGAGGGGATTATGAATATCTCTTTTTGCTACCCTGTAAATTTACTAATTGTAAAAACCCAATTTTTAGGCATAAGATATCATAAATCAGGCCAAGAATGATATATCAACAAATCCCCCTGGAAAAACCTATATAGTTGGGAATAAGACTGTACAGTTTGTTTAAGTAGGTGGTACAGAAATGGAAAATCGTCACTAGAAGTGTGAGAAAAACGTCTCAGTTACGTATGTAACCCTCGATATGTTTCTTCGCAGAGGAGCCTGAACTCCAGCGATCCCCACAGTACAGCAGAAGTGGCAGGAAGACAGAAGGGTTACATACATAGACATCATATAGGCGCCCAATCGACCGCTACAACCTATTGGCACGGACGAGCCGTGGGGCCGCCATCTTAAATCTGTCTTTTGCTCCGCTCATTCTAATCAGGTGATATGAGCTGTATATGAGGCAGAATATATCTGGTTTTGACGCAACTAAAATATTGGGGTATTCCTTCAAGCAAAAAACAAAAGGGAGTAAAAGGCAGGTCTACATGCTAATTTTTCATATTCTCAAACAAATGTTAGACATTCCCACACTCCCTCCAACATTTCTCTAATTCTGGATTATCATCGAATTTTGACATCACCTGCTGGTGTTCTAAAAAACTTATTTTGTTTGGTAGTCAAACTCTTTTCATGAATGACTGATGATATCCTTATGCCATCCTGTGCAAATGTTTTCCCAAGTCTTAAAGCTTCTATGACAATAAGCGTTTGCAAAAGATCACATGCTTACACGGATGTGTTTACTTTTAAACAAATTTAGAGGGAGCATAGATGAGCAATCAGAAAATCTTATCTTAAGCAATCAAACAACAGGCCATATAAATATGAATCAACTTATCAGAGGCTACATGTACACCAACAGCAGAACCATGTTCTCTCTCAGGGTCCTTCTGCTTACTTGTAAGTAGTTGAATGAGATGCTCTTAGACATTTCAAAAGCTCTGTTCTGGGTTAAATTTAGGTTGGAGAATAGTGTGAATGGCCTCAAGATTTACATTGCACAGGTATTTTAATTTTTATCTCATGTTGTTGTCTTACAGTGGTGCTTCAAGACTTCCAACTGCTGATTTCTGCAGGTAACTATGAAACATCAACAATCTCCAGTAAATCAAATATGCCTTAATTGTGTTCAGTTTTAAATGTCATGTTTTTGTATGTGTGTGAGGGTTGTGGTGTCAATATGTCACCATACTGAATTTTTGTATTATTATTTAGTGTTTTGCCAATTACCTTGTTACAAATGACAATACCTTCAAGGGGGGCTCTTTAATTTTTCAGAGACAGTAGTTACATGTGATGGGTTTGTCCAGCATCTAAGTTGTGGTAAGATGTTGTAGTTACAATCAACTAAGTTATTTATTATATATATATACTATTTTTTTGTAATTGTTTGAACAGTAATCCACTAATGATGCTTTTCTTATATTCAGACTCTGGTGTGATCAGTGTACAATCAGCAACATTTGGTCGCACAAGCAGCCAAATTTGCAGCATTGGACGACCACAAGTCGAAACATCTAATACTAAGTGTTCAATGGATGTTCCTGCGGTCTCTAAACAGTAAAGATCTTTCGTTGTCTTTTAGCTTGAGACTCCAGACAGAATAATAGTCTCTTGCTTATACTTTCTTGTTAGTTACACTGTTAGACTTTGCCGTAATTTTACAGTTACTTACCACAAAAAAGCCCAGTAAAATACTGTTTATATTATTTACGGTTAACTACTGTAATATGCACTGCATTGTGGGTATTTTTCTGAAATTTACAGTAACTTACTGTATATGGGTATCTGCAGTATTTTACTGTTTACGCAAAAGCAGTAGTGCTACTGTAAATGCATCTCTGCAGAATATGAACCACCTTGTATTACTTATAGGGATATATTTATGTTTTAGGTATATTAAAATGTCATACGATAATGTTTTATATTTTTCCCCTCCATTTTTGTTCTGCAGATTAATTATTAAATTTACAAAAAAGTAAATTTACTATTTCATTCTGTAAAAATAAAGTGCAGTAATGGCAATATACTGTAAAAGGAAATTACAGTAAGGGCATCATACTGTAAAATGAAATCGCGGTAAGGGCATCTTACTGTAAAATTAAATCATGGTAAGGCCATCTTACTGTAAAATCAAATCACAGTAAAGCCATCTTACTATAAAATGAAATTGCAGTAAGGGAGTCATACTGTAAAACACATTTACAGGTAAGCTACTGTAAAGGGTAACTTACAGTAACTTACTGGCAACTGGCTGCCAGTAAGTTACCGCAAAATATCGATAAAATGTCTAACAGTGTAGTTGATTTGCTAGTGATATTGTCTTGTTTATTATCCTTTAAAAGATGTGATGGTCTGAGAAATTGTGAGTTAAACACTCAAGGACTTGCACCACGAGATCCGTGCTATGGAACCTACAAGTACTATACTACCAACTACATTTGCATCCAAGCAGGTCTCTCTCTCTCTCTCTCTCTCTCTCCTCCATATACATCTCTGTGCAAGCCTGTAACCATGTTCTGTACTCTAACTTCTTCCAGAAATTAGTGTGACTTGTCATGGTGGATACGGTTATTTGGAATGTGGTGAGGTATTTTTCTACAACTCTTATCTAGAAATCAGATCACATGGATTAATTTAAGAAATACTATTATTATTTTTATCTCCTTGTAGATTATGGTAAGATTCAGATAAATACTGCAAACTATGGACGTACAGATAAAATCACCTGCTCGGAAGGACGTCCATCCTCTGAGCTCCAAAACCAAAATTGCTTTTCTCCCAATGCACTGGCTCCTGTGTCAAAAAGGTATTAATCAAATTGCTTAAATATAATTAGGTATTTTTTAGGTACATTTATATTCTTGGTATTCTTCAAATACCATCACAACTATCAAGGGACATTCTCAGAACATTCTGGCAAGGTTCTCACAAAGTTATGAACAAACATTCTTCCAGTAATGTTAATAGAAAATTCATTGATCCAATGTTTTCTAAAGCATTTAAAAAAAAATAAATAAAAAATCTCAAACCATGTCCAATCTCAGCTTTTCTTGGGATGTCTAGTAATTTTTAGAAGTTCGATATACGTGAAAGACAAAATATATTTGGTATAATAATTGCCAAGAGGCTGATTTCACAAATGAAATCAAATTAAATCTCAAACCATGTCCAATCTTAGCTATTCTTGGGATGTCTAGTAATTTTGAGAAGTTCAATATACGTGAAAGACAAGCTATATTATTTGGTATAATAATTGCCAAGAGGCTGATTTCACAAATGTGTAAAACTGATTCTGTGCCTAAGTTTAAAACATTAAAAATAAAATTTCCCATAATCTTTTCTCTTAACGTTTGAATATCATGTTAGAGAAAACATTTAAAATAATTGAGAGAACATTCAGAAATAATGTTTTTAAATGTTCTTCAAATATATTTTGTTAATTGGTATAAATATGCAATGACTAATGTAAGCCTCCTTCTTTTGACATGTAAAGCTGCAATGGCCTGAAAAGTTGTGAGGTTTTTGCGACACATACAGTCTTTACTGATCCCTGCTATGGCATTTACAAGTACCTTGCAATCTCCTATTTTTGCCTCCCACCTGAAATTCGTGAGTATTCCTTATCCTTTTGCTCCTGTTTTATCCTGTTTTAACAGAATGCAATATTTTTGGATACTTAATTGCATGTTAATTAAATATAATTAAGTTGAGTTGCATATATATATATATATATATATATATATATATATGCATATATATGCATATATTATATATAGGCTGTCAAACGATTAAGTGCGATCATTCGCATCCAAAATAAAAGTTTGTGTTTACATAATATATGTGGGTGCACTGTGTAAAATTATTTTGTGTGTATATATATATATATATATATATATATATATATATATACACACACACACACACATGCACGTGCATTTAAGAAAAGAAAATTATTTATATATAAAATATTTATATTTATATATAATATAAATTATATATAAATCTATATACAGTATACATGAAAATGTTTCTTAAATATTTACAAGCATGTGTGTATTTATATATATAAATTAATTATACACAGTGCAACCACATATATTATGTAAACACAAACTTTTATTTTGGAGCGATTAATCGTATATAGCCTATATATAACTTTATAATGCTTTTTTGCCCACTTAAGTAGGATTTAAGCACAGATTTATATGTAATATAATAATTTCTTCTGTTGACTTTGAAATATGGTTAAGGTTTAAAGATTATTTTAGATTATTACAAAGTGACATTTTAGATTATTACAAAGTGAATTTTCTTCCTTTTGTGTTGTGAACTATAAAAAACTAGGCTAGTCAAGCAAGGGTTCTCTCTTGTACTGTAAGCGGGCTTTAGTTGAATTAATATTACATTCTCTGCAAGTAGTTAAAAAAATATATTAAGATTTCAAGTACACTACAAGTGCACAATCAGTACTACTAAGCACACTTCTTTTTCACTATAATGCACGTAAATCACAGTCTCCATTTGATATGCTTTTAAAAGGCATGATCACAGCAGACACAGCACAAACAATAACTCAAAAAGACGTTACTTTTACTTTTTTCTTATTGCTCTACATCTTCTCCTTTTTCTTTAGATTCAAGTATGGTCTGTGAACATGAAACTAATGACCTGAAGTGTGGTGTGTATTCTGTTATTTCCTGACTGTTACTTATTTTTAATGTTTAGCCGATATATTCAGCCAGAGGTTATTTCTAAATGGTAAAAGTTATAGTATATATATATATATATTTTTTGTTTTCATCTAAGAGATTGTAAAAAGTTGAACTGTTGTTTTCAGAGGATGGAACTGCCATAGAGATTCACAGCGCCAACTATGGGCGAACTGATAGCGTGACGTGTTCTACTGGACGACCTGCTTCTCAGCTTGCCAAAACTGACTGCTACGCCTCAAATTCACAGACAATAGTCGCTAATGGGTCAGTTTACATGCATAATATACACATTTCCCTAATGTCTTTGCCCTGATAAAACAAAAAATAATGCTTTTTCTACACTATCTATCTATACACACACCAAAAAACAAACAAAAAACCTAGGCTTGATTCGGTTGTTCTAAATATAGCCTATGTAAAAAATTTTTTTTTTAAATCAAGTTTTTGTTTTAATCAATTCTTGGTATTTTATAGATGTAAGGGGAAAAACAGATGTTCCATATTAGCCTCCAACAACGTCTTCTCGGATCCATGTGTCGGCACATTCAAATACCTGTACATCTCTTACTCCTGCATCTAACTGTAAGTGTTATTGTACAGAACAATGAATTTGCATATTTGAGCTAGTTTTATAATCTGTTGATTATAATCTGTTGATTCCCCCCTTGCAGAAATAGTGGTTCTCATGGATTTGGGCTCTTCAGTTCTCTATCAACATCTTCTTCACTTTTACTGTGCTGAGGGAGGGGGAAGTTATTTTATTGAAAGATTATGAAGGCATTAAAACAATAATAATGCACATGCATAAATCATTTATATCATACTCTACAATGATCCATAACAATATAAGAATTTACTCATTTTGATTAAATGGTGACTTTTAAGCATGTGTTTGTAAACACCAGCTTTGCATATTTACTTTACATTTGGTTATGTTCTTTTGGCTTGATTAGTTTAGGACACTTATTATTCAACAATTGTATTGATCTGACTGTACTGATGCTGTTGTATGAGAGCTGAACCTAGCAGGATGATGACAATAAAAAAATATTTTGCTCAATGAACAAATTTAACCCTTTCTATATGACCCAATTGATTTTTCCGTAGTAAATGGCTCCTTCATCTCGGTTGCATAAAATTGTGTCACTTTTTCTACATTATCTATCTATACACAAACAAACTGGGCTTGATTTTGGTTGTTCAAAAGGTATGTAAAAAAAAAGTCACACTCATGACCTTTGTGGTCAATATGCACCCACATTGAAATGAATAGGAAAACAATTTGTTCATTTGTCAGAATGAAATCCAGAATAAAAAAAAATCCATACAGCAATGAAGTCCTGGTACTGGAGCATAAATGCAATGTGGTATTACTAATTATAATGATGTACATAAAATCTGCAGTCGAGCCATGTCATATCACTTTACTGGTGCTTTACTGGAAGCAGCAGTATGATAAAACGTACCAGAATCCATCATAGTTTCATATCTAACGTTATGGGGAAAACTCATGGTAACAACAGCTATCTGGAATAATATTATAACAGCTTATTATTATTATTTGACTAAAGTTATTCCTTAACATAGGCTATAGTGCTATTGCAAATAGTAGGCTACAATGTTATGGCTGCAAGTAGACGCATCACACACACTAAGGCTATGTTTACACGGAAACGATTCTGAAGAGAAAACGCAAAAGTGGCGTTGCGTTATCACTTTTTATTCTGTGTTTAGACGAGCGTTTTGGGTGGGAAATCCGTGCATATGATGACGCAAAAGTGTGTGAAATTCCATGTAGTATGCACTCCAGGCGGCTAGGAGTGCATACTACAATAACACCAAGTCCGTGCGCCTGCGTATAACCTTCACTGTCAAGCAGACTTTTGCGTTTTACCGTTTACACGGGAACGCTGACGGTGGAGCGCTTTTAAGATTTCCACTCTGGAGGGTGGTTTCACTTTTTTGCGCTTTTAAGCCCAAAAAACGCGTCGCTGTGTAAACAAAAGGCACATACGATAAAATATTTTTACGTTTTCACCCAAGAGCATTGTCGTGTAAACGGGGCCTCAATCCCTACAATCTGATATCCGAGCTGTCCAAGTTTAGTCGAGCTTCACTCATATTTTTTTAAAGAATTATAATTTTACACACATTTCACATACAAAAGTGGAGTCATTTGGACTATTTTAACAATGTCTTTAATAACTTTTCGGGGCTGGAAAGTTTCAGATCCCTCAAGAAGCCTATGGACAAGTATGGAGGAGTGATCCAGCTATCAGATTTCATCAAAAATATCTTAATTCGTGTTCTGAAGGTGAACAAAAGTCTTGGAACAACATGAGGGTGAGTAAATACTGACATAATTTTCATTTTTGGGTGGACTATCCCTTTAAAGTTTAAGTGAAACTGTGACCATTATATACTCTTGAAGTGAATTACGTCAAATCACTAAAGAAATATTTTTCTCATAAAAAAAAAAAAACCCATCTGTTTCCCTGACCTCTGTTCATGTGCCTCCGGGTACTCACACTTTGTCCTATCAGAATCGAGCAGTGCATAGATTTTTGTTATGTATTTATCTAAATGCACTATTATTTTGAGTGGTCATTGTGTATCGTGGTCAAAGTTAATCGAGAACACGCCACTGAGTTCACAGAACTAACTAATCGTATCTGACAGTTTGCGTCATTGAGTGGGTGGAGTCGGTCGACGGTTGGCTGACGTTTCACGGGGTAAAGTGAACTGGGTGAACTAAAGGACAATCGTGTAAGTTACATATTCGTTTAGTCGACGCTCAGTTAAATTAATAGAATGTACGCTTACATATGGATATAATCTTATACAACATTTGTTTAATGTAAGGAAAAATAACTGACGTCCGGGTGCTTGCTTTGTTATTCCATGAGTGTTTTTATTATCCCGTCATTTCTGAACACAGTCTAAATTTGCCGAGGCACGCGCATCGTGTCGCTAATCAAGTGTGTGTGTACTGTAAAGCATAGGTTGTAAAGCAACGACGACACGTTATATGAAGTTTCGCTACGTGATTCATTCATCAGCCACGGGCGCAGAGATCCAGCTTCAACATGGGAAACGTTTTCCTTGAGCAAGGCTGAAGACGTCACCGGATCTTACCCTGAATATAGAAGTGTGGTGTTGTCTAGTTTGGGATTAGCTGGAGCATTCGTAAACTCACGGGGACTGCAGTTCATTTGAGTGATGGTTGTCAATACGATCCACTGGTTCAGAAAGGGCTTAAGGCTCCATGAGAACCCATCTCTGCTGGACTCTGTGAGAGAGAGCTGATACTCTGAGATGTGTTTACATACTGGACCCCTGGTTTGCAGGATCGTCCAACGTGGGAATCAACAGATGGAGGTGAGTTTCCTTTGGGTCAGACAGAGGACAGAGGGTATCAGACATCAGCACATGATAAGCCAAGTACCCATGTTAATACTAGTAAGTAATCCAATAATCCAGTATATTTTCACTTTCCTTCATTAGAGACTAGTCATTTAAATGACAAGCATCTGTTAAATTAGTCTCGACTCTGCAGCATCCCTGAAGAGACAAACTTAGTCCAATGGAAAATTAGCTGTTAAATTCTATTGCTTATTTGAATATATTTTTACAAGGCATGGATACTAGAACACAGTACATTTAATATTATTATCACATAGAATTTAGTGGCATAAATGTGTAATTATAGTTATATAATTATATTAATACTATACTCAATAACTAGCACCTCTCCCTTATCCTCATATATATACATATATATATATATATATATATATATATATATATATATATCCCTTATTCCTTATTATACCCTCATAGCAGAGTTCTGATGTAATGTACAACTCAGCCAAGTGTCCTCTCCACCGGTGCAGGACGTGAGGAAGTAGGTCAGTGTGTCAGTATGCTGATTACCTCATTTCCCTGTCAGCACTGGCCTATGGTCCTTCTCCTAACAGCCTATCTCGCCTACATTATGCCACCACTCATCTTTTCATTTGCTAAACTATGGTCACAATTATAACCCATGCAAAGGCTGGTTACGTGTATAGGTTCGTTGTCACACTCATTGCACTGTACCATATTTACAATACAAATGCAGATCAGAAACTGCATCTGAAAGTGATTTATGCAGAATTAAAAGGTTTAATTATGAAATGCATGCCCTGTTGACAACAACATATTTTCAGAAATGATTTAATATGGTTAAATGTTTGTTGATAAAGTATTGCTATTTTTTTCACATCACTAAACACTTACATTTGTATACATTTGAATGATTTTATTTAATTCTACAGAATTTAACAGATTTTTTTCTCTAATGCTCACCTATGCTGCATTCATTTGATCCAAAATAAAGTAAAAACTAATATTGTGAAATATTATAATGATTTAAAATAACTTCTATTTAAAATCAATAGAACTTTAATAATGTAATTTATCCCTCTGACGCAAAGCTGTCTTTTCAGCTTCATTACTCCAGTCTTGATGCTTCAGTGTCACATGATCCTTCAGAAATTAATTTGCTGATGTGGGGCCCAAAAAAAAATTTTTTACAATCAATTTTGAAAACATGATTTTTGTGGAAAATGTTTTTTTTTTTTTTTCATGATTCTTTGATGAATAGAAAGTTCAAAAGAACAGTATTTATTTGAAAAATTAATCTATTGTAACATTCTAAATGGTTTTACTGTCTTTTTTGACTAATGTAATGCATCCTTGCTGTTGCTGAATTAATTCATTTTAATTTTAAATCTTACTGACCACAATTATTGTATGCCTATTAAAATTTGTGCTGGAAATCACAAAACATTTGCTGGCATAGACTACTTTCTGGTTAATGCTGGCTTATGCATCAGCACAAGCTAATATGTGTTTGCATATGCAGATAAATTGAAATGGCCTTAAACTGGAGGCCGGGACGTGCTGTCAGGGATCAGGACATTCTTAGGGAAGAGTTCCAGACAGGCTCAACTAGATGCTACTAATATAAGTCCCACAAGAGGGAACTCTATTCTGCTGAACACACAACTCTAGCTCAGACAGGATTATATGCTTATAACTCCTTTATTATTACATTATATATTTAGTGCAGCCAAAAATAAATCATGCATACTATTTTAAAATGTGTCTAGTGTTCATTCCATGATTGATTCAATCCAGGTATCAGTGGTTTTAACTGGGTCATTCAACAAAATGGTGACTGTTAAAGTAATCTGAAACAACTAAAAATCCCACAGCCTTGGAAAACTGTATAGAAGAGGTAGACTCATTTAAAGAGGCTCAAAAGTATTTGTAAATGATTTAAGTCTTAAAGTCCATGGGCATTTTTTATTAAAAAATAATTTAAATATTCTTAGTCCTCATTCAGCTAATTTAATATGACTGCTAATTCATGTCATGCAAATTAATTGGTTAAAAATTTATTTTTATTTTTTATTATTTTAGTAACACTACAGACTACTACACTACTTTCCTATCAGAATCTAGCAACTCCCATAGATTACGTTTAGGACAATAAGTGGCCTTGGAATTAAAAAGGTTGAGAAAACACTAGTTTTGCAAACTACTAAATAAGCAAAATTTATTTCTGCTAAGTTTGACTTTCTATTTTAAGAAATATTAGGCATTCTGAACACAGTCCATGTAATACAGAATGGAACTATGTTTTCATACTGACAGTTTGTTAGTGCCCTCTGCTGGACTCTTGCTTTGACTGCAAAATCCTCTTTTGTTGCTACAAAAAAATTAAAATTAATAACTATATCAATCTGAAAGTACTTTTTATTTGCCCATCACTGACTGTTGAGATTAAATATTGATTAATTGTTCTTTGTGTTACAGGTTTTTGCTGCAGTGTCTTTGAGGACTTAGACACCAGCCTTCGCAAACTTAACTGACGCCTCTTTGTCATCAGGGGACAACCCACGGATGTCTTTCCAAGACTATTTAAGGTCAACGAACAGACCACTTGAGTAATAGCCCACCGTTTTCTGTAAAGCCAGTACATGACTTGCTCTGTGTGTTTATGCTGTGCCAACTTATTTGACTCGCCTCTCCCTCTCTTTTTCTGCCTAGGAGTGGAAAATCAGCCGGCTGTCATATCGAGTACTGACTCCGAGCCCTTTGGGAAGGATCGTGATACAGCCATTAAGAAGCTGGCCAGTGAGGCAGGGGTGGAAGTCTTCGTCAGGATCTCCCACACACTCTATGATCTGGACAAGTGAGTGGATCTAGTCATTGCCATATGCCCAAATGACTCCCCACATAGTTGCCAGCAGTCCTGAAATTTTTTATTTTATTTTTTCCCACTTGACCTTTGTTGTCATTTTTCATATTTTCAATTTCTGAATTTCTGTTTACATTAATAATTGATATTGCGCAGGGCTCAACATTAAGGCTTGTCCGGGACAAGTGGATTTTTTGTATGACAAGTAGAAGAGAAAATTCGTTGTCCGACCGGACAAGTTAAATTTCAAACAAAATAAAACTTGAACGAACATCAACAACACACACAATTAAGCCAAAATGTAATTTGTCGAGTATCTTCATAACTTAAGAGCAGTCTTATGATGGACATAAAGAGTTGTGACTTCGTGAGAATGAGGCACGTGTGAGATCCGCGTCTCTGTCCACAGCGGCTGCTCTTAAAGGGCCAGCTACCAATAAAGCGTTCTGTCAGTAAAGTTAATGAAAGAACAAAGGGAACAGAGAAAATCACTCACTGCTCTTGACTAAAGAACTTGTGTAGCTATAATAAGTAGTACACATATAATTTATAATTTATGCAGCGCAGACTGTTTGATAACTTTATTCAATTTCTGTATATGTCCTACCTGTTGGACAGTTCATTTTTATCCAGATCAATGGCTTATTGATCATTATAGGTGTTATCAATCATTTAGTTGTTATTGCTAATTTCTGAATTATCACTAATCTGTGTGTGCATTTGGTTTAGAACCAAACAAGTTGACTCATGAAACCATTCGTTTATTATATTACAATCGCAATATTGACCTCAATAATCGCAATATGACATTTTTCCCAAATCGTGCAGCCGTAGATAAAATTATAAATTTTTACCCGGACAAGTGACTTTTGTGCATGGACAAGTGAAACATAAATTTACTTGTCCGAAGGACATGTGCCTCAAAAAGTTAATGTCAAGCCCTGTTGCGGTTTTACCTGAAAAAATGGTGGTAAATAAATTACACGCTTTCACCATTAATTTCTTATCTTTAAGTTGATCGTTTGTTATATTAGCTGTAACTTTTTTATTAAACAATGTTTATTCAATGTTTAATGTAATTTTATATTTATGTTAATAATATAATGTTACCTGCCTGTTCAAAAGCATAGTAGCTTTTGCTGTATTCAAAATAATGCAAGTTATTATTTGCTTTGAATTTTGATATTCTTGACGACTCTAAAATCCAATAATATTGCTTATACAGTAGATCCTAATCACTGACTCATGTGTTCCCTTTCTGTCTCTAGGATTATCGAGTTAAACGGAGGACAGTCTCCTCTTACCTATAAACGATTTCAGACACTCATCAGCAGAATGGATCCTGTGGAAATGTCAGCGGAGACTATCACGGCTGAAGTCATGGGCAAATGCGTAACAATCATCAGCGAAGACCATGATGACAAGTTTTGCGTACCCTCACTGGAGGAGCTCGGTGAGACATCCATGTTCCTTAACTTTGCATATGTGCGCATGTGTCTATTGTAGAGTCTATTGTATATGTGGCTTCAGGTTTTGAAACCGAGGGGCTGTCAACAGCTGTGTGGCCTGGTGGAGAAACTGAAGCTCTGACTCGATTAAGAGACACCTGGAGAGGAAAGTAAGCATCTCTTCTGTTACATTGTCTTACAGTTATAAATACAGACAAAATATCCATATTTATAACTTTAATGAACTATAATTGCTGGTTTCCGATAACAGAAACCAGCGATCCCCATCACTTTATTTACATTCGAATACGTCAGTTGGGATGATTTGAAGCAATTGAAACAAAAAGTGTCTATGTAAACGTAACTATTGATAATCAAATCAGCATATTAGACAGATTTTTGAAGGATCATGTGACACTGAAGACTGGTGCTGAAAATTCAGCTTTGCCATGACAGGAATAAATTATAAAATATATTAAATTGGTTTTACTTAAAGGTACAGTTCCTTCTGAAATTAATTTTTGATATGTTTTAGCTTACCTCAAGGGCATCCAAGATGTAGGTGTCTTTGTTCACTTCCGGCGCTTGCGCAGATAGACAGCGCCCGTGCCTTCAGATCACTTGGACGTGGATATGGTTACAAGAGGTAAAACGAAATAAATACTGTTCGTTTTCTCACACAAACCGCTCGTTTCATTTCTTAGGCCATCGATGTGTACTTACATTTACAAGTCATTAAATCATATTTAATCTGGACTTCTCTGTGCATGCTCTTTGAGGAGGACCCCATAAACTTCCATTATGTGACTGACAGACAACAACGGTTTGACCTAAAAATATCAAAATTGAAAATACTGTGGAAACAAAGACACCTACATCTTGGATGCCCTTAGAATAATTTAAAACATCAAAAATTTGTTTCAAAGTAAACGTTCACAATATTATGGAATTTACTGTAGCATACGAGACTTCTTTCAAAAACATAAATCTTACTGACTGAATAGTGTTTTGAACTGTAGTATGTGAACTACATCCTAAAGTTTTTTTCTTTCTTTTCTTTTCTTTTTTTTTGCAGGCTTGGGTGGCTAATTTCGAGCGTCCCAGAATGAATTCTGAATTCCTTGCTGGCCAGCCCCACAGGCCTGAGCCCTTACCTCCGGTTTGGCTGCCTATCCTGCAGACTTTTCTATTTCAAACTCACAGACCTCTACAGAAAGGTAAAGAGCACAACACTGTCTCTGTCTGACACTTAAGGCACTATTCATCATTGTCATAATTCATTGTAAGATCGTAAGTGGCTGACAAGTTATTCTCATACCTTTTTCCCCTGGCTTTTCGATCACAGGTCAAGAAGAACAGCGTCCCACCACTGTCCCTTTACGGTCAGCTGCTCTGGCGCGAGTTCTTCTACACGGCTGCCACTAACAACCCACACTTCGACAAAATGGAGTTTAATCCCATCTGCGTGCAGATCACGTGGGACAGGAATCCCGAAGCCTTGGCGAAGTGGGCTGAGGGCCGGACTGGTTTCCCATGGATTGATGCCATAATGACTCAGTTGAGGCAGGAGGGGTGGATCCACCATCTGGCCAGGCATGCTGTTGCTTGCTTCCTCACGCGCGTGAGACCTGTGGATCAGTTGGGAAGAGGGCATGAAGGTACTGTCATCAGTAGCTCTATTTAGCGCAAAAACTGGAATATTGTATAAAAAAAGATAGCATTTTATGTGAAATCAGAAAATTTGCATTAAAATAGGTGGATGGAAACATAATGCTCTGGATTTCGTTGCTTTCTGCATTAGAATCTATATTGATATTATGTTTGTTTTCAAAGGTGTTTGAAGAGTTGTTGCTTGATGCTGATTGGAGCGTCAATGCAGGAAGCTGGATGTGGCTCTCATGTAGCTCATTTTTCCAGCAGTTCTTTCACTGTTACTGTCCGGTGAGCTTTGATTCGACGTACCGACCCTAATGGAGACTATATAAGGTGCCACTCAGTCTTAACCCTTGTTTACATACTAAAAAAAAAATACAAGTTTGGTTAAAGGTGTTTCTTATTATTATTATTACAGGCGGTATTTGCCCATATTGAGGGGCTTCCCTGCCAAATTCATCTATGAACCTTGGAATGCCCCAGAAAGTGTTCAGAAGGTCGCAAAGTGCATAATTGGAGTGAACTACCCCAAACCCATGGTTAATCAGCGCTGAGGCCAGCAGGATAAACATAGAGCGAATGAAGCAGATTTACCAGCAGCTGTCCTGCTACCGGGGCCTTGGTAAGAAAACTCTTAAAAATCTACTTTTAACTTTTAGTTTTACTTGAGAGTCATTTTGTTAAGTGATATGTCAAATGAAATGCCACTTTAGCTGTGCGATCTTGGATTTAATGGATCTTCTCGTAATGCTTGTCAGGCCTCCTTGCAACTGTTCCATTCAGCACAGCCAACAATGGAGATAATGGAGACAAAGGAGGTAATGGAGCAGGTCCTTCCTCAGCAGACATCCCAAAGGAGAGCACTCACATTACAGGTATGACATTGTCATGCATCTTCTATTTCTATAATTAAGTTATTTCTATAAATAATTTATTTTGACTTGTAGTTGGACTCAAGTGGACTCATACCCGTTTTTAGTTGTGATGGTGTCTCAGTCCACTATACATTCACACTGGAAACCAATCAAATTGAATACTAGTAATGATATTAAATAATACAAATTGTTATTAATATACTTAAGACAAATGTTGAAAAATGAAAAATGAATATTTGATTATTATTATAATTGTGAAAGATACATTACTAGTATTCAAACCTTTGAGACATTAAACATTTGAATTCTTATCTTTTATCTTGTATTTTGGTGGAATAGTTTGACAGAATTCTTCTGAAGTCTTGTAAACAAATGTATGAAGAAACCCAGGGGTTCACAAACCCGTTTTTGTAAAACCCTTTTGTAAAATTGTGCACTTTTTTATTAATTATGTGTATTATTGGCAGTTTGGATAATTTTAGTCGTTTGTGTTGAATTATTTTGCCTTTATTTAACAGTGCACCCATCAAGAGCAAGTTCTCAACCAGAGTTCCAACTTTTTACAGTGTCTTGTGATCCACATCCTGTCAACAGTGTGCAGCCACAGCCAGGTGTGTATTGACACAGATGCTGAATAAATGCTGAAGTGTGAACCAGTTCGTAGGCTACTTGAATACCATGTCAATTAGTTGGTGATCTAGTTCACAAACAGTTACAAAGAGGTGAGTTCTGTCCAAACCATCTCAGAGAACTCGTAACAGATTTTCATATCAAGCTGTTTTGAACCACAATGCAGTTTTGTCTTACCGTGGCATAAAATGAATGAATCCATATACTGTGTTCTTTTTTGTTCTCAATAACAGACTTGTTTAAACACACAACTTCCATTGAAAAGAAGGGCTTAGCATGTTTGTAAAGGATTATGTTGATGAAAGCAAAGCCTTTTCAAAATCAATGCTATTCATCTGTGGACAGTTACACTACTGTTCAAATTTTTGGGGTAGTACGATTTAAAAAGAAAAGGACCACACGAACTCACGACCACACGTTATTGGCTATGGCAGATCCTGAGTGACTCTGGGCAGATCCAATAGTTTTGAACTTTAACAGTGAACCCGCTTAACAAGGAAAATCTTACTGACCCCAAACTTTTGAATGCTACTCTAGCAAAAATGGCATACAAAATATGTAACCTCACATGCTGTTTTTTTGTGTGTGTGTTCAGAAAGTGGGACGAGTGCTTTAAAGCGACATAGTGAAGAACGAGCATCAGAACGTGCATTGAAGTTTCAGAGGCAATATAGTTACTAGCCACCACGGAAGCAAGGACATACACGCACCTCTCTTCAGTCTAGTGGTGGGACCTGTGGCATGATGGACAGCGTCTCCGCATGCCCATTTGATGCCCGTTATCAACGTTATCAACCATGCTTAGCTTTGCCCTTTATGCTTTTCTGCTTGTAAAGCTTGAGTTTGCATTGGGGTCAAGCGTGGACATATGTTTTTGTTTTTTTTTCAGCTGAATTTTGATGAATTGTGGAGGAAAATATTTTGTAGTCTTTACCCAATCCAACTGTCATTCATCTGTTTCTCTTTCCAAGTGTGTGTATGTTGCATACCATTTGATGTCCCTTTGTGCAATGTTATCTGATTGTTTTGGCAATAACTGTTTTAAACAATTTTATATAATACTAAGAGGGATTTATTTGGAAAATGTATACAATCCTCCAATTGAGAAAGGTTCAACTAGTTGCTCTTCGGCAAGTCAAAGAATTTGATTGATGCTAAAGGAGGTTCAATTCTAATTGATAAATACACACATTGACATGTTTGTAAAGTCCTGTTAAAAAAAATTATATTTTGTCTGTAACTATATCAATGAGGCCTTTTGCTCTTAAGCACAAGTGGATTTGTTTCAAGATGATTACTGGGAAACTAGGCCTATATATGTATATAAACGTAAACTGTAAGTTCAGTCTGAAAAACATTGTACATAACTTTTTTCTTGCTTATTTACAGACTCGCTGTTATATTTTTTTATATGATATTTATTTTGGTTTGTTGTAATAATGTCTTTATAAATCACCATTAAAACATGATAGACCTGTTAGTAATTGCAATTATTATGAGATGATTGGAAATTAATAGATAATTTTAAGCATGTTCATCAGTATTCACATTTGAATATTATTATTGAAAGATGCATTCATTCATTAATTAATTCATTAAACATCCATTATTAGTGTTGGCTAGTTATGGAGCACATGTAATCTATTTTACATGATCAGATTACTTCCCTGGATTACGCCCTATTACTACATTTTAAAATATAGATATACAGGGAAGACACATTGCTTTCCAAAAATGTATTTTTTACAATATACATCTCTAGTGCTCACCAAGGCTGTATATTTGAGAGAATAATACATAATATTTTAGAAATATTACTGGGATTTTAAATAAATGATCTGGATTTTAATATAATTTATTCCTGTTGGAAGACTGAATTGTCAGCATCATTACTGCAGTCTTCAGTGTCGTGATGCTGTGTTTGTGTTGTTGATAAAGGTGAACAACCTAATATGTTCCTTTTTAGGAAAATAGAACTAATTTTTATATGTGAACAAATAATCAAGTACCCTATGAATAAGATTTATTTGTGGTTATATGGTTCTTTAAACTGTAAACACCATTTATTAAATCCAGCCACTCCCATTGGATGTCACATGGTGAACCAAACAGATATCTAAAAGCCCCTTAATCTAGCTGGGTTTGAGGTCGAGAATGATGCAAATACCTCGCTCAAAGTCCACTGGACGACATTGGTAACAGAAAGAAACCAGATAAGCTGCTGTGAAAGTCGTAAATGACGATGAACATCGAAGGGGAGGAGATGCGCAAACCAATCCGGCTCATCGCGGCTGCCTGCAGGGACATGGGCATAGGAAAGAACGGACAGCTTCCCTGGAGTCTTCCGTAAGAGATACCCAAATCATCAGTAATTTTGTCGAGTTGGAAAACTTGTATTTTGTAAATTATATTAGACATGAGTCATGACTGAATAAACAAAATGAGTTCATAAACGACGCGACGTCTGACGAATATTTAACCGAACATTCGACGTAGCCTACGTCGCTGTCTCTTTACTTGTTTTAGCATTAGAGAAACAAACATTTTATGTATGTTGTGAAACAAATTATATATATTATTAGCTTATATAAATTGTTTTATTACACAAAACGAGCCTGGAAACCAGTTCATTTTAAAAACATCAAATCATTATTACCTGAATACCTGTGTCTGTTTGAGAGGTCTTGACCTCTGGCCCTTGGTGTCCTATTCGTGGAATATGCCATTGAACTTTAGAAACTCTAACTGATTGTCATTGTCAGCAGGTTTTAGAATAAGAGCAAGAGGGAAACTTTGAGCCCCCCAACGCCCGCCATTCCAGATAAGAGAACTTCATGCAGACAGATAGCATTGTGGTTGTAACCAATTGTTTTTTTAATATCTTTCTGGTATAGAAATTATGTTGGTTTAAGCCTGTTCAGGCATTAACCTTAACCTTGGCTCAACTCTGATTTAGACACAGAGCCCTTCTTCTTTGAAAGCTATAAACACATCAAAGATATTTGTCATGCTGCTCAAATTGCATTTTGCACACTATGCAGTTAACAAAGTTATATATCCAAATGGCACACAATATGTCTAATGTGCTCATGTGGTTTACAGAAAAGAATTTCAGTTCTTTCTGGATACAATTACAGCTGTGTCCGCACCTGGTAAGGTTAATTTAATGTTTGGCTTGATTTATATTAATTGGCACAGTGATCTTAATTCTTACAAATAAATAAACAACTAAAGAATTTTATTTTGGTGCACCTAAGGGAAGAAGAACCTAGTTGTCTGGGGCAGAGTCTCCTGGTTCTCCTGTCCTGAGACAGTCTTCCCTTTGGCCAATTGCTTCAATTTGGTATTGAGCAGGAAGCTGAAGTAAGCATATTCATTTATAAATAATTTTGTGCATACACTTCTCTTTAAAGTTTTGGGGTCGTGATCAGGAATAATTACATTTTGAAATATTGTAATTTAGTTATTTTAAATGCCTTTGTGAGTTTTTTCTTCTTGAAATAAAAATGCACGACCCCAAACCTTTGAAAAGTACTGTATATTATGATTTCTGTGTTTATTTACTCTACGTCAAGTTTGTTTGATTATTTTGTATCACTTCAGTGCAAATCCTCCACGTGCACACTATCTGTGTAAGGATTTTAAGTCAGTGATTCGCCTGGTTTCTGAGCCTCCTTTATGTCACATTGTGGAGACCATCTGGGTTTTAGGGGGCCCAGAAGTGTATAAGGTAAGAAGCCTAATTTACGCAATGTTTACATTCGCAAATGTTAATTAATACAGTAATTTAAAACTGTGCTGCTATTTAGGAAAGTCTTGAGCATCCATGGTGTGATCGCATCTATCTCACAGACATCATGGCGGACTTCGACTGTGATGTGTTTTTCCCAAAGTTTGACCGCAACATTTTCAGAAAACAAAAGGGGTAGGATTATCCTCAGATTTATTATGTGTTTTAATGATAATACTTGCCTCTTTTGAGCACCACTGTTTATTTGTCTCTGTTATTTTAGTATCAAGATACTACAATAAGTTTTTGTTATATTTGACTTTTAAGTTCAAAGTAGAGGTAAAGTTCATTTAATTTTCAGTGATGAAAATTATTTTATGCTTCTCATTTTAGTTGTAATTGACTATTTACATTGATTTGTCTTTGTATATTTTCTTTATATTAGCTTTCCTGGAGTACCAGATGAAATTCATGAAGAAAATGGTATTAAATTTCAATTTCAAGTCTTCAAGAAAGAAGCTTAAACCCGAAGCCGAGGACTGGAACCAAGACTGTCAAACGTGATACTTGATTTGTTGATGTTGATTTTATGCTAGATGTTTACATAGTATGAAACAGTATTTTACAGCTTTTTATTTGTTTTAATACAGTTATGTCAGCTTTATAGAATCTAACAATAGAGTGGTGCAGGTATGATGTCAGAACCCGTAAAGTCTTATTCGCCATTGCCCAGCAAACAAATTTAGGTTCTGGGAACGTTAGATTTTGGTTTCCAGAACGTTCCTGGAACTTTCCCTTAAGGTTAAGTGAACGTTCCCAGAACATTCTCCTTGCGTTATAAAAGTGGAACCTAAAAATAACCTACATGATGGAACGTTCCTATAAAGTTCTTGTTTAGTTACCAAAAAAATAACCTCATGGGACCATTCGGGAACGTTCTGTGATTGTTCCTTCTAGATTTTCTTCTTGGGTTTTAAAATGTTTTTATTTATTTATTATGTGTAAAATAATGCCTTTGCTAAACATAACTTGATGATACTTTTACGTTTTGTTCTACAACATAACTGCACACACCCAATGCGGTTGAACAAAAATGCAGTTATGTTCCGTTTTTAAAACGTATACATTTTAAAGGGATAGTAACAGAAAATTACTCACCCTCATGTTGTTCCAAACCATAGACTGTAAAAAAGATGGACGACGCCCCTTCGCTCTAATCCATCGGAGAGAACTGACGCCGCCAATGTCCCGATATGGCGCTGACATCTTGGGACTTGAGTCTGCGCACTTGCGTTTTCGCGACCAGAGTCACCAGACATGTGCAGTCGTGAGCAGGAAGTGAAGCCACGAAATCAAGGCCCTGCCCTCACTCTCGTCAGAGCATATCCGCCCACACTCTTCTTCATGTGGACTCTGTCTGCTGCGCTCCTCTCCAATGGTGTCTGCTGATTGCAATACCTCGTTAAAATACGGTAAATGCAACTACTAATCACATAGTAAACATTATGAAAAAAAAGTCTGTTGGTGCTTCAGTGACTACTTCACACAGAGAACCTGTTAATCACAGCTGTCAATCATGATGTCACAGCAACATTTTTATACAATCAAATAATTAACTAAAAACAAACTTATTTTAAAAACAAACTCTTGAAATTACGTCAATGTCATAGAAACTACAGTAAATCACAAAAACTAACTTTAGAAAAAGGATATGTGAAGTGTAATTTAATTGTTTAGTTGCGTCTCACGTCCCGTTGAATAACATGGGGAGGCGGGGTTTATGACCTATACTAGGACCGGTCACTAGGAGGCGAATCAAGACGTTTTGGCTTTACTTTTGAGGGCTTGTGCGGCACGCTTGTTCCAAACCCGTAAGACTTTCGTTCATCTTCAGAACACAAATGAAGATGTTTTTGATGAAATCTGAGATTTCTGTCCCTCGATAGACAGAACTGAAACTTTACGCTCCGAAAAGTTCATAAAGACATCGTAAAACTAATCCCTATGAATTGAGCGGTTTAGTCCAAATTTTCTGAAGAGAAACAATGCTTTTGATGAACAGAACTTTTGAGCTTCTATACAAACCAATGAGGTTTGTTCTCGTCGCATCAAGCAGGTTCGGTTGAGCTTTGTTGTTGTTTATAAGTGAATAAGTGCATAAATTAAATTTGCGAATTGAAAAAAGCGATTGAGAAAATTTTGACTCACTGCTCTATTGATATGGATTAGTTTTAAAAAGTTTTTGAAGCATCATAGAGTTAGTGCGTAGCTGGAGGGACAGATCTCATCAAAAAAGCTCTCTGATTTCATCAAAAAAGATCTTCCATTTGTGTTCCGAAGATGAATTAATGACAGCATTTTCTTTTTTGGGTGAACTAACCCTTTAATAAGTAATTAGATTAGACCGTTTTGGGTGTGAGTGTGTGCAGTGTACATTGTAGAACAAAAAAATCAAAGTATCATCAAGTTATATTTACCACAGGCTTTATTTTACTCATTAATTGGAAATTTACAAATTATAAAACCCCACAGAAAAGGTATTGAAGGTACCAGCAGCGAATTAGACTTTTGGAGTTCTAATTAGAGTTATGATGTCATACCTGCACCACTCAGTTTTTTTGTTTTTTTTGGGGGGGGGGGTTGTTTTTTTGCTCGTTATTACATAAGAAATGACTCCACACATGATCTGAAACAGCAGATGGACTCAAGACACTCCAGTGATGAGAAGCACTTCCCTCACAATTACACATGCAACAGTTTATGACCACTCACCAGATCCACTGTTACTCATCTCACCATGTCGACACAAGTTAATCAACAAATGGGACAGAGTAGGAGTATGTATGGTTTGTGTATACATACCATCTGCTGTGTGAACTCAGTGCCTTACTGCAGGTCTCAGTGATGTGTTTTTAACTTTTCTTTGTGAAATTAATCTTTGGTGCTTTATTAAAGTTAATTTTTTAACCAAATGAAAATTTTAAGTGTGCTTATTTTAAGTGTTAACTTAATGACCACAAATGATGGGATATATTTTTTTTAATATATATTGGAATAATGTCCAAAGTACATTGACAGAGAATGACTTTCTCCACTAGATGGAACCGCGGCTAGAACAAAAACTTTTTTTTTATCTGACTTTTTTTTTTCTAGTTGGGATTCAGGTCTGGAGATTTGACATGACAGGGTCTTGATCTGCCAGGTTCTCTATCCATATCTTTATACGCCTGGCTGTGTGTAGCATGAAGCATTGTCCTGCGGGAACATTATCATGCGATCAAGAGGAATATAGAAGGTCACAAGCCATCAAACAAAGCCAAGCTGCTTGAATTGTTGCATTATGCAACATGAAGGCTGCAAGACTGTAAAATAATAATAAATATATATATAAATATATATATATATATATATATACACACATACATACTATGGACATGTGGTATAATCATACAGAATACTACGAAGTATTATGTTATCTGAACCACATGAATTATCTAAGTTGATTTGACAAAAGAAAAAATATTTTGATAAATCATGAAAATAATATTTTACAGTGTAGAATGCCAAGACTCATGAAAGCCTGTGATTGGAAATCAGGGTTTATGCGCAAAATATTGATTTCTGAAACTCGATCCCAAGTTAAAACATTAGTATTGTGTTGTTTAAAATTAATATAAACTTGTTTTCATTGCATTATTTGAGGTCTGAAAACATGGCATACTTTGTTATTTTCACCATTTGTAATTTTCTGCAAAGAAATGCTCTAAACAATGTTTTACTCAAACACATACATATGGCTAAATAGTAAATCTCTTTATGCATGCATTTATGTAAATGTAATCATTTGTGGACCCCACTGAATTTTATTTTACCTTTTTTATCGTTTAAATTGACACTTTATATTAGGAGTAAACATTTTATCACCCTAAATATACACTCTAAAAAAATGCTGGGTTGTTTCAAACCAAATTTGGGACAACCCAAATGTTGGGTTAAAGGGGGGGGGAGGGGGCGGTTGATTGCGAATTTCTTTTGGACTTCCCACGGACGCTGTACTTCGTCAACAATGGATACAATTTATGTTTGATTATGTACCTGAAAATGATTATCGTAATTTAGCTCTCTGTGCTGCGCATTTGCGGAAGACAGCTTCCAGAATCTCCACGAGTTCAACACCGGATTCAACAAAAACCTGTTACTAAAACATGAAGCAGATCCAACTTTAAAACAAGAGGCAGCAGTTGTTGGGCCACAACCTGTAAGTAGGCTAAGACTTCATCATTTTAAATGTATTTGCATGTATAATTTTAGACGTAGCCCTGTGTTTTATTTTTTCAAATGCCAGCGCTGGCTTTATAGCCACTAGGCTACTAGTTATGCTATTTTGTGTCTACAACAAACGCATACAAACATCATGGACCTGAATTTTGTATAAGTAATACTGTTTTAAACGTATCTTTAAGTTATTTTCGATTTGATCAAGAACGTAAACTAATGCGAACGCTGTTTGAGCATTAGCAGCCAGTCAGTTGCTATTGTTGCCAGGCAGATGCTATTGTATTAATAAACGTGTATAAAGTTAAAAAAATTTTGCAAATTAAAGGTAATGGGCGTTCACCTTCCAGACAACGTGAGCGACAGATTAGCCAATCACCACACACCAGCCCAAACTAACCGATCTGAGCCCACTGCCTGTTTCTGAGAGAGTGATTTCATTAAATCAGGAAGTCAACTGGTCGTTTAGGGGCAGAGGAGAGCGCGGCTTACAATAAAAAAGATTTAAAAAAAAAAGAAAAACCACGAATACATGTTATATTGCACCCATAAACAGAATCATGCAAAGAAAAAAGGCAGTAACCCTCCCCCCCTTTAAATTTTTAAATTACATTTTTAACCCAACATTTGGGTTTGTCCATATTTTACCCAAATTTGGGTTAAATAACATAATACATATTAACAAATCGATTTTTCTCAATTCATTTGTTTACATTTTTATATCCACAATGTTCAGATTGACATCTGTAAAAATGATCTCATGATTGCATAAAGCACATTTTTCTGGACACCCCTCTGATTAGGAGATCTGAGAGCAGATTACACAGAGGACAGTGGCACGCTTCAGCATGACCTCAGCATGGAATATTTACCACCTTCAATATTCCAGCATGCAAAGTCCAGGGCAGGAAATTATAGGACTTTAATTGCATGTGTCATCTATTTTCATAATTTCTCTGAGTTATGCCCCATAAAATCAATGTGTAACATTTGCTAATAATACCCACTGTCACATTTCAAATGAAAAAGAGCTATTTATACCTCGCTTATTAACCTCCTATGTGTTCTGGGTATAACTCAAAGTGTCATTTGCAGGATAAAGCAGCCATCCGTTTGGGCCGTACACTAGGAGTGGACAGAGAATGGAGAACAAGAGAGAGGCAGAAAATCTGGAAATGTGAAAAACATCAGAACAGCAAATGAAACCTGCCCAAAAATGTCATGCATAAATTAATTTTAATATCAGCTCTAATCAAGCTCAAAAACATATTTTGATTTCACAGAGGCTATGAGAAGCTTGTGAGAAATTTAATAGCTCACCATTAAAGAAATCAAAGTCCACCGTGTAAACAGCATATGCCGCAAGGCAATATGTAATGTAACTTCATTATAGATTCCAGTAAAGTCTTTAGTCGAATCATTAAAAAGCACAAAATTATCTCAAAATGCAGCCCAAGAGGCCAAAATATTGGGAAATGCTTGAAACTGAGATTTGGCAGCATACGGGTAAACATTCATTGATCTGAAAATGAATCTGCATAATGCATACCTCCGAGAGGTATTTTATATTGTTCATTATGAGAGAGCTCTGATGAGGAATTTCAAAAGCGGCATACATTTCTTGGCACAACATGTCTGTATATGACAATACAACTAATGACCCAGTGCCACAATGGCAAAATGTACATTTACAATGTAGTAAAGTCAAGGAATTACATTTTCTTTGGGCACAATATGAGTTGACATTTATTTGCAAAGAATCACTTCCACAACATACACAGAACCTTCAATCATTTATCCTTTTCATATAAATAAATAAATGTATTCATACAGAAAACAAAGGAAACCATGCACTGTTAATATTAGATTTAACACTTACAATCTTAATCAGGTTGGAAGCCTGTTTCTGCCATGAAATTAAAAACTTAAAAAGGTCATTGTGACTTTTTATCTCAAAAATTATAACTTTTTTCTCTACAAACTCTAGAATTGTGAGACAAAGTCAGAATTGTTTGTAAAAAACATGCAATTCTGAAGAAGAAAGTCTGAGTTTCAAGATTTAAACTTGCAATTCTGAGGAGAAAATAAGTCAGGCTTGCCAGATGTTATTGCAAGAAATAAAGTCAAATTCTTGTGTTAAAAACTTCACACACTTCTATGCAACTCCAAGTTAATGTCGCAATTTTGACTTGGAATTGCGCAAATGAAGTTAGAATTGTGTGTTAAAAATGTGCAATTAGGACTTTTCAGATTTGCACGTTTTTAAACACAATTTTGACTTTGTTTGTCGCAATTCCAAGCAAACATAAAAAATCTGAATTGAGGGATATTAAAGGGATAGTTCACCCAAAAATGAAAATGAAGTCATTACTTACTCACCCCCATGCTGTACCAACCCCGTAAGACCTTTGTTCATCTTCAGAACACAAATGAAGATATTTTTGATTAAATTTGAGAGCTGTATCACTACCACATAGGCACCCTAAAGGATTGAAACTTGACGGTCCAGAAAGTCATTTGAAGAAACTGTTTAAATATTCCATGTGACTAACAGTGGCTCAACTATAAGTTTATCAAGCGACGAGAATACTTTTGTGCTAAAAAAACAATAAAAATAACGACTTTGTTTGACTATTCCTTTTCTTCCTTCTGGGCCTGAGACGAGAGTTCAAGAGATTTCCACGATGCATGCGCGAGAACTGAACAAGAAGTCGTAGAATAAGAACGCAATTCTCACGCATGTGATGTGGAAAACATGAAATATTTAAACATTTTCTTCAATGACTTTCTGTGCCGTCAGAGTTTCAATCCTTCAGGGTGCCTATGTGGCAGTGATCCACCTCTCATATTTAATAAAAAATAACTTCATTTGACGAACGAAGGTCTTACGGGGTTGGTATAGCATGGGAGTGAGTAATTAATGACTTAAAGGGCATGAGTTCGGACCAAAATGATATTTAAACCATGCATTTCTTCACCCTAAGTTGATTCAGACGAACACATTTTCAGTTATTTTAGAAAATGTCTTAGACCCTTCAGTGGATATAATGTGTAAGAAATGGGGTCAATGGGGTCCTTCAAGTCCAAAATGTGCAGTAAATCCTTCACTAAAGTCATCCATCCGGCTTCCAGGGTGCATAAACGAAAACCTTCTGAGGGTAATCCCTGCGTTATTGTCGTAAAAATATACATATTTAAAACTTTATAAATGAAAATATCTGACTTTGGCAAAGATCGTCGTGACGGTTCCTGGCACGTCACGTACGTTCACGGGTGATGGAAGTCAACGTAGCGAGATAGGACGTAGCGTAGGAAACGTCACGACATCACGGCAGTTCCTACGCTGACGTACGCCACCTTCCATCACCCGTGAACGCACGGCGAATCGTTGCCGGAAGTCAGATATTTCATTTATTAAGTTTTAAATATGTATATTTTACGATAATACCGCACGGATTACCCCTCAGAAGGCCTTCGTTTATCACCCTGGAGCCGTATGGATTACTTTTGTGAAGGATTTATGCACATTTTTGGGACTTGAAGGAGCTGGACCCCATTTCTTCACATTATATCCACTGAAGGGTCTAAGACTTTTCTAAAATAACTGAAAATGTGTTCGTCTGAACGGCTTGAGGGTGAGTAATGCATGGTTTAAATATCATTTTTGTCCAAACTATCCCTTTAATTTTCATTTTTTGGTGAACTAACCCTTTAACGTTAATTTGAGAAATACACTCTGGGATTGCAAGAAAAAGTCATAATTGTGTTAAAACCTTGGAATAGAGTGAAATGAGGTCAGAATTGAGATGAAAAGTCACAATTACCTTTTTAATTTTTATTCTGTGGTGGAAACGGCTTCCGTATTTAATCTTCCGTTCGCGGTGGAGAACTGGATTGCAGTGGAGCTACTGGATTAAACATTGGCCTCTCTCGCCTAAGATGCAGCTTCCCGTAGCTCATCTCGAAGTCCTTTTTGGTGCCGTTGAGGACATCCAGGCTGCCAGTACGTAACATCGTAACCATAAGAGCGCAGTTTCTGAATGCGATATTGAACTATCTGCGTTGTCAGTTCTAACACTGTGGGAGTCTCCATGATCTGCTCCATACTTACTCCAGCGGTGAGGAGTCCATTGAAGCGATCAGCTAGTATAGGCACAGAATAGTATAACAAGGCTGGACACTGAAGTACGACCTCCTTAAACTCTTCTTCTGTGCATTCCAGGGTCTCCTGTGAGAAGCTGAGGGTGAGTCTCATGCTTTCAGGGTTCAGCTCAGTTACAAAACCCCTCAGTTTGGAAAGCAGCCGCAAGAGCTCATTGCCTGGTGAAGCCCTGTCGCGCAAGAACGTCAAGTTTTCTGCAGGACCTCGGGGAGCTTAAGAAGCACGTAGGGATTCCTGAGTAAGCAGCTTCTGCAACCAGATCTTCAGATTGTCCTTCCCTCCCACCCAAGTCCAAATAGGTCTTCTGCAGGGTCTGGATCATCTCCTCGTTTTGCTTCATAGGCGGCTGAAGCTCTGAGGGGCGCTGGCCATGAGCTTGCTAATGATGCGGTTGTTAAGATGCAGCGTCTGGAAATACACAATGTTGGCCTTCTGGTTGTTCGTGATCAGAGGACGAGGAGAAAACGAGGCAGGGAATTTTTCAATGATTCCTACCAGATCTTTCTGGCTGGCGCACACAGACATCCACAGCTTTTTCTGCGCCTCCATTTGCTCAGGTTTGCCAGAGGATGGCTTCAGGATGGAGCTCCAAAACACGAGCGATGACAGGCCCGCTAGCCCCCATGTCCCTCAGCAGGGCAGCAGCCTCGCGCTCACGTACACGGGGCTCTGCCGCAACACCCAACCCTTTCACCTTCCGGACTTTACTGATGTCTACGGACAAGTTGTACAAGGCATCTACGGTAACCAGGTTCTCTTCATGAACGATTCGAGGAGTTGGGCCTTGTGAGGAGTAAAGTTGTTAGTTGAGCCCGCTGGCAGTAGAGAGACAGTGATGCTGTGACTAATCGCAACATGTTTGCACAATTTACAGGTCTGTGGGATGGGAGCGTTGGGTAACTGTGTGCATTGCATACAAGTGATATTCCTGAAATAATTGGAAAAACATTTCAGAAAGTCTCAAACTATTTTAATAAAACACTTCCTCATACCGGTTTTTACCTGCAAAAGCTATCATAAGCACAATCTTTGGAGTTTAATGAAAAGAATGAGAATCAGACACTACGAACCATCTTCCCTATAGAGTGTTATTTTAAAGATGCACTTAAAACACATGACCTGGTACTCATTAGTTATTCTACTTGCTTTGGTAACACCCGCAAAAAAATCTGAAGTTTCACTTCTAAGATAATTTACTTTATGATAACTAGATTAGGGATGGGCAGACGATTAATCGCGATTAATCACATCCAAAATAAAAGTTTGTGTTTACATAATATATGTTTGTGTAGTGTGTATAATTAATTTGTATATATAAATACCCACACATGCTTGTACATATTTAAGAAATATGCGCATGTATATATTTTATATACATTTATTCACAATTAATATTATATATAAATATAAATATTTGATATATTAATAACACATTTTTCTTAAATATATACATGCATGAATGGGTATTTATATATACAAATTAATTATACACACTACACACATATATATTATGTAAACACAAACTTTTATTTGGATGCGATTAATCGCGATGAATCGTTGCCCATCCCTAAACTAGATATTAGCGTTGGAGAAAACTGGGAAGTTACACAACAACCATTGTTAGATATGCAAACAGAAAACGTTACACAGTTAAAAGGTTCCTTTATAATAATGATTAAGACATATTTTTCTTGAGATTTAAAAGAAATAGTCTTTTTGTTTGTTTGTTTTTTATTTGTTTTGAAAGAGACAAAACTATTAACTCTATTAACTATTTAACTTCTGTTTAGGGTCTTTTCAGTACTCCTTGTGTACTGTAGGAGCTTGTGCACTCCTAGTTGAAAAATAAACTTTTTCAATTTTTTAGGAGATATTTGCATAAAATATTTAGTCAATTGGCTTCTAGGGAACAGATACAGAATCTTAATTACTTGTAACTAAAGGGTACTTTTGTTCAATGAAATGTAATCTAAAATGAGAATAGCACACTTAAAAATGTCCAACATGAAAATGTTTGCAGTTTAAGAGTGCATTTTCATATGCAAAGACTTTCCTTCGTACACACCAATACATACAATCCTTCAAAGGTTTGGTATAATTAATATATATATATATATATATATATATATATATATATATATATATATATATATATATATATATATATATATATATATATATATATATATAAAAGTCCTATGTGTCCTCCAAGGTTGCATTAATTTGAAATAGATTGTTTGTACTTCTGTAGCATTATAAATGTCTTTACTGTCATTTGAGTGATCCATAATGTGTCCCTGGTTAATAAAATATTGTTATTGTTTTTTTACTTTTAAATTGTTGTGTATCAGTATCCACAAAAATGTGAAGCAGCAACTGTTTTAACATTGATGATTGAGAACCAAAATCATCATGTTAGGAAGATTCCTGAAGGATTATGTGACACTGAAAACTGGAGTAATGATGCTGAAAATTCAGCTTTGCATCACAGCAATGATGTACATTTTTAAAAAATAGTTTAAATTAGTAAAGATACTTTAAATCGCAATAATATTTCAAAATATTACTGTTTTTTAATTAAAATAAATGCATAATTGGTGAGCATAACACATTTTTTAAACAATGTGACCAAATGTGAGGGGAGAGAGAGATATGGTAAATGAAAAAGGTAAGAAAGGTAATTTTAATATTATTATAATTATTGTGTGATTATAATCATACACGTGTGATTATTACACTTTAATCAAACACAAACAAGCCAATCTCAACAGCACATGAGTGGGAAAGACAAGGGTGTGTTACGAAACAGAAGTCGTGACATTGAAATAAGAAACCAACTCCACAGTCTAATACGGCTTGCATGTATTAGTCGCAGTAATATCACATCTGAAAAGTGCTCATACAGTAAATTAGACTGATCATTATTACCTCGGTACTGTAGTGACAGCGTTCACATCATCTTCAGTTACATATGAGCACCTCTTGTTCTTGTTATGAGTGTGTCAGTGTGCCGGGCAGCGATGCGGTCTGAGCACAACAGCGCCACCCTCAGTCCGGGAGAAAACTCTTAACCCTTTTGATTTATGGATTTTATAGATAATACGAGCACATGGCGTAAAGAAATAACGAATTGCCCATTCACCTAAACTGCAAAATAGTCAAACCTGGCACTAATTTAATTTGAACATTTATGAATGGCAGCCAAACTACTTCAAGTAAACCAGATATCGGTCTTTGTCAGGTGGCGTCACACTCGCGATTCATCGAAATGCATTATGGTCGCAGCCACCATTTGTAAGGTATCGATGCTGGGGTATTCTGTTGTTGTTCTTGTTTTTTTCATTCTTTTTTTCAAAATAAACCATCCTTAACGTGACACTATCATCATCATCAAACCTATCTTGGTTGTTACTAACTTTATGGGATTTATTTACATTCCTACCGAAGGATACAGTAGCTTGGTGAAATGCCCGTGGGCTTTAAGAGATGTAGCCTATAGTTTTTAAATTGTTCACTGGGTAACGCTATATGCGCTATACCATAAACAAGATAGTTGACAATGCCCAAATATGAGGATGAGAAAGCAATGCAGGATCAGCACTCCAGCTTACTGCAGTCAGCTGAGCTCATATATGGATTTATGTTATGAACGGATGACAATTATTGAGTTTAATTGCAGTATGGCATTTTCTCCGTTTCATGTGCTTCTGCAGTTTTGCGAGTTATTTCACTTGTTATCTCCTGCTCTCATAATACTCTTCAATGCTCACAGTCAGTAGTCGATACCTCAAGGAGTCGGAGTCATTATCATTTTAAGACACATGCACTTAAATGGCATGCTGTTTTTGACCAGGTAAAATGACTGTTTTCTTACAATAATAATGAGAATTTTTATTTAAAATATATTAAAAACTTTTTATTTAGACCCTAAAGAATCATATTAACATATGAACATAAATTAACATATTAACATAAATTGCATTATATGACCCCTTTAAGGAACGGTGTGTTTTCAAAAATGGAAACGTTGCTTAAAATGGCATCAGAGACTGAGTTCTAGAATCAGCACAGTAAGCAATTTGTTCTGAAAGGCAGTGGAGAGTGAGTCACAGTTGGAGCTTAATCACAGATGCTGGATCATGCCTGCCTACTCAAACTGTTCACTCAGCCCACCCTTGAAGCTCTCAGATCTGGCGATTTGACAAAGAGCTTGCCGTCCACATCGGCCCCCATGGCACTACAGGTACCTGTACAAGGCACAGGTTAAGACAAAGGATTTTTTTATTTTTGAAAACTAGGCAATGACAGATTTTTTTGACGCTTAAATCTTGTCTCTCAAAAGAAAACGTTTCTGAGAAACCACATTAGACAACTTTCAAACATAATTTGGTGGGCATACTGTGGTCGCACATAAGGTCGGCATGAAAGTTGTGATAGTCTTTTCTTCCCCCCTACTTGTGACACATCATGGTGAAATGGCTTCTCGAACAAGAAAAAATGTAGACCGTGGATTTTGACCTGTTTGACCAACAGGATTTCTGTGGTTTGCTATTGGTGTGATTTCATGAGTGAAAGGGTTGTCCCGCCTCACCGCCAGTAAACACATGCTCATCGAGAACAGATTTAGATGTGATAAATGTTAATTTTATATAAATTTTAATAAATATATGATAAATTATAATAAATTCTGCAAAAAAAATCCATTGTGCATTTTAAAGTCAATGTGTGATGAAATTCAAAAAAAAACGAATTAAAATTTTACTTTAGTGATTAATTCTAAATCAATCGAATTGCACACCTGGCAGTGCACTTTAACTTATTGATTTAATCACTGCCATATATGTGTAGTGTTGCAATACATGTTATGAGTGAACACTCTTGTGAATGTTTTTCCTTGTGTGCAAACAATCAGGTTCTTGCAGAATATTTCTGAAATTTTCAACTGAAGCTGTTACTCTGAAAAAAAAAATGACAGTTTCCATTGAGAATGAACTAATAGACTGAATTGCTTTCTTGTTTTTTGTTTTTTCAAGACAGAGCATTTTCTCAGTTACGCTTTATTAACAATGTGGTTGAAGTGCCATGTAGTTTCTCTTGGAATAAATACTCAAAGACATACACAAGATATAATCTAAAGAGGAAAAGCAAACAAGTTTGTCTATGCAATGCTTCAACGTTTCTTCTGATGCACTGAGATAACTTTCAACAACTGCACACAAGATTAAAAGACGAACCTTAAATGGAAAGATAAACGATAACCATGTGCTCTGGGTTATAAGGGAGTATGAGGAAAGCAAAACAAGAAAATCTGCACCTGAGAAACAACGCAAAAAAAACTGAAAGACAGTGTCCCAACGTGGGTGGATCTGAACGCCAAACTTCAGAAACAGGTTACTCAAATTTCTGAGTATGTGGAAGGCAACAGGCTGAAAGCAGTCTCACGGATGGACAAAGTAGAACATAATGATCCAAACGAGGAACATTGTGATGCTTCTTGCTCTGCTGTTGGCGAGTACTCTCGCTGAAGAAGACCCAGAGCCAATTTTTAGAGAGCTTGGTGGGGAACTGGAGATGGGTTTTTGCTTCTGGTGATGACATTGCCGTGTACAGACTGACTGCTGGAAAAAGGAGCTATTGGGGTCAGTACCCAAAGTCCTTAATTTCACCACCTGATGCCTTTAAGGGTTGGATCAATACCTCGAGATGAATATGACGGGCTGCTTGGTCTGAAGATCACAAATCTTCAGCTCTCTGACTCTGGAACCTACATCAGAGAGTGTTGGAGTGGTAACACTATGGAAAATTATCGTAAACACCACTCCTATGTGTGCAACGAGGAGTTCGGCTACCAGGTAAATTTACTGACGCCTGGAACAGGTGCTGATCTGGTGTGTAATATGGGTTCCAGACAACAGGGTACAGTAAAATGGTACAGAGAAGTGTACAACAAATCTTTGTTCATGGATACTCAGGTTTCTTTGGAGCCATTACAAGCAGAGTTTAAAAGCCTTATCAGGGTGCACAACAAAGGCTCATTTTTACACGTTTCAGATGAGTTTATTCAGGACAGGCCTTCTTTTTCTGTCTGGTCATGGAGAGAGAGCAATGCTGGAGTTTCCAAACCATAGGAGTACCAGAAGATCCTGAGATGAACATTGTTTATCGTTCTGTAGGGCAGAATGTAGTCCTTAAATGTTCAGTTGACCACCTCAGACAGAATCACTTGGAAAACACCCTTTGGACAAGTTAACTCATCTGCACCAGAACGCTTCAAAGGGACAACTCGAGAATCAGATGTCGTGTTCAACAAGCACAAATTCAGAAGATTATTCCCTAGTAATTTCACTCTCTCACCTCAGAACATTCTGGGAGCTATCAATGTTTCTCTACATTCCTTGTCTGAAGAGTATGTTGTGAGTGTGTGCCCCATTGCTTGAGTCAACCCATGTTTCATTTTCTGCAGGAGATAAGGTGCTCCTCAATGTGACTTCATGTCTTTACCTGAAATTAGCGGCAAAGTCGATAAAATTAGCGTTCTGTGGTATCGAAACACTGGTGAGCAGTACATCCTAAGTGATGGACACGGGATCCTACCATAACTCAACCTAAAGACCTACAGGGTAGGTTAAGTTTCTCAGAGATAAATAGCACTCTCCTTTTTACTAATCCAAAAGTTGAGGACAATGGGAGGTACTGGTGCGTGGTGCTGCTAGATAATGACGTTGGCTATGATGGTAAGGATCCTGACTTCAATTATGATGGTGGTGAGGAAGGGGATGAGGTGGAGCTTAATCCATTGGTGATGGATGAAGAATACATGGACATGTGTCTCTTTATGCAAGTCACCAATCTAAAATTTCTGTCAGCTCGAGCTTTACCTGGACCTAAACCTGAACCTGAACCTGAGCCTGAACCTAGCCTGACAATGTATATTGTGTGTGCAGTGCTTGGAGGCCTATTAGCTCTGGCTTTTTTGGTTGGTATTGTGGTGGTTATAAAAATTAAAAAGAAAAGATCTGCACCTGTTCAGAAGGAAGAGGTTTTGAACTATATGAAGAGGAAGGAAGAGAACTTAAATCCACAAAGACTTATGACGTATGAGGTCACAACATTTTATCCTTCCACCGCTTTATTTTACAAAATAATTTGTGTATAGTTTTCATGGAAAATGTGACGCTCACATGATATAATTTTCATGTAAGTTTGAAAATTAAGTGGAAACTACTCAATGTAAAGGGATTTCTGTAGTCATTTACTCACCCTTATGACATTTCCAAATGACTTTCTAACAAAAGTCCACAGAAGACATTTTTGTTCTGACAGTAGAACATCATGCATGTTTGGAACACACAGTGAGTAAATGATGATGGAATTTTCAGTGCATGGACTAAATACCTTTATGGTACAATTCACCTTTGTCTTTCACCTCATCATCAACTAGCCTGAAGGAGGAAATGCAGATTTGTAAGACTTAGTCAAAAGTGTGTTCAAGTGCTGCAAAATGGTGCTCAACACCCTTTTGACAATTAATCTTCTTGTAAATGCTAAAACAAATTACAAAAGTGCCTTCTGTGTGCAAGTCTCAGGCATGAGGGTAATGTAAAACAGCTCCTGAAACACGTGATATTTTCTTGAGGAGTGAAGACAGGACCTTGGCTGGTTTGTTTCCCTGTCAAATCTTGAGCACACAGTAAGCAAATGGTGCTTAATAAAATAAACACACCATAAAGCCTGCATCAAAGCTCATTTCATAGGAAGATAAACAAATGGGTCTTAAAGGAGTAGTTCACTTTTCAAAAAACTTTTGCTGATAATTTACTCACCCCCTTGTCATCCAAAATGTCCATGTCATTCTTTCTTCACTCGAAAAGAAATTAAGGTTTTTGATGAAAACATTCCAGGATTTTCTTCATAGAATGCACTTCAGTGGGAACCAAACGGTTCAAGGTCCAAAAGAAAGTTTCAGTACAAACTGCAAACTGTTCAAAGGGCTTTGAAACGATTCCAGACGATGAATAAGGGTCTTATCAAGCGAAACGATCCCTCATTTAAAAAAAAAAAAAGTTTAAATTTTATAAGCTCAAATGCTTGCCTTGCTCTGTACTGCGACTGCACGTCGTGACTCTCCTGTTCAACTCGTTCATCAAAATGAAAAAATCTTTTTTCAGAGTCAATTCGTTCGTTTCGTTCGTTGAATGAACCAAATGACTCGGAAAAGGATTTGTTTATTTCTGATAACTTAAACTTATGTTTTTTATTTATAAAATGAGTGATCATTTCACTTGATAAGACCCTTATTACATCGTCTGGAATAGTTTAAAGCCCTTTGAACAATTTGCAGTTTGTACTGAAAGTGTCTTTTGGACCTTGAACCGTTTGGTTCCCACTGAAGTGCATGTAATAGGGGTGAGTAAATCATCAGCAAAAGTTTTTTCAAAAGTGAACTACTCCTTTAAAGTCATATTTCACACAAAAGAAAAATCATTTACTCACCCTAATTCCAAATTGTAAGACTTTTTTAAATATATCTTTTTTAAATATTTGTATATTATTTTTTAAATGTCTTTTTTGTCCTAGCAACATGAGGGAGATCATTTTTGGTGAACAATTTGCTTTAATGCTTTAAAGGATGTATCCATTTATTGTTTAAAATGGAATCACGTCGGATCATCAAAATCACTGATCATGTAGCCCATATTTCATCTGTAATAAAGCATCTTTTTCGAAACTGCAACCGCTCAGAACATCATCTCTCCCATGACAGAGACCTTGGTAATGATAAACAATATGTGCAAACACCTCCATAAACATTTTCATGCTCCTCCACACTGGGGACTGGGTAGCACATTTCCTGCTCTAATTTCTCTTCAGTTTCCATGTAATGTGTCAACAGAGTTTGAATCTACAGTTCCTGAGTCTAACAGGTGGCTGTGTAAACAGCAGCAGAGAAAGGCTGATGGTGTCTAGAGAGCACAGTACGGATTTGATGGACACGGCTGTGTCATGTAAAGCTGCATTGGTGGTCCTGTGTGCAAACACAGATTAGGCAAACGGCTCTGTTAATGTGCGTGATATGAACAATGCATTCTCACCAAGGCTGGGCTGACTGCCAACATACTATGTTTGTGAAATAGGTATTAAATTCATTAGAGTTTCAATGGAATACATGATTGTTTGAAAGCTTTAATCCATTGTTTTTTTCATTACAACACAGGTGCATTCTCAATGCATCCAGTGGATTTAAATGATCCAGAGCTTTGTTAATGGATTTTTCTTTTTATATAGAATGACTGCTGAATGTTTAAAAAGGGAACATATAACAATCTTGATAATCAACTGAACATGTCACAGCAACATAATCATGCAGAACATGCTGAGTGACACACACAGAAACATTTAATTATGTGTTGATGGATAACACTAAATAAAAACAGTGCTTTAAAAAAACTGATTAGACTCCCTTTGCATCTATTGAAGCATTGTGTGACACATATAATTATACTTTTCTCTATACTGTTTTCTTTTCTGTTCTTAACCAATGATTCATAACGAAGTCCCTAATCATATGAATCATTCAGTAACGTAGTACCAATGAGACAGGCATGTTTTGGATGGGCCACATCTGCTTTCACTTGTCAAAGTGGCTGTCAAAATCCCTAAACTGTCATTATGCATTGTGCCAAAAATGACAAACATCATGTATTTGTCTTGAAACTTCTGTCATTTATTTCTAATAATTGTGAAAAATCGGTAAACCCTTAAGTCAATAATACCCAACATTGATTGTATTTACTGCTTAATGTTGTCTTGTATGTTCATTTTACCTAGGTTATCTGAGTCTCTTGTGTAACTCATTTAATAACAGCATGCATTGAATGACATTACCTGAAGCGTATGAAAGGCATATCACCCCCTTAATGCTTGCTGCACCCCTGCTGATAAAAAAGCTGCAAGATTTCATCAGGCCTGTAATGAAGTGCATATCCACTGGGGGGGCATCATTTTTTTTGTAAAAAAGAAAATTCAACATTGCGTTTGTGGTGATGGAACTAGTCATTAGACTTTACAGGAAGGACCTTTTAGCCTATTGATTTTAAATAAGACGCTTTAAAGAATGCTGTTTTCCTTTTTAGAAAGGGGAACACAAAATGTTCACTGACCTATCAAATCATGACACATAATATGTATGTTTCCAAAAATATCAGTTCCTAGAGATGAGCCATGTTTTATAACTCAAATATGTGTCATGAGGCAATGTGACTTTGCCGTACAGCAACACTAAATCAAAAAAATCACATTAATAAATCTCAACCAACCAAGAGGATTTGTGCAGACAGGATATGGCCCCTAAAATAGCCCTGGAACAGCCTAACCATATACGCACGCACACACAAACAATATGAGTTAAGAGTGAATTCTAGGACAAAAACACTTGCGGCAGAAGTCCTCTTGCTTTCTGAGTGGACTGAAATTAAGGAGAGAGGATCTTTAGGAATGTCCATCAATTATACAATTAACCCTTGTGCATCCTTATGGACATTTTTGTCCTTTTCAGTTTAGTTTTTTTTTTTATCACTTTGCCTGTGTTAAAGCTAACTGCAAAAAACTTGGTACAGGTCTGTATTTTTATTGGAATTTCACTATTTCACCGTCATTTTCTTAAAAAATTTTTTTTGCATTAGGTACCATAAAATACTCCCTCTCAGCGCCTTTTGGACAAATATGTCCTCATTGAAACCCATTAAAACTGCAATTTTTAATCCCTGGTACAGTTAACTATAAAATAATGCAATCTTTGTTAAGAGGCTTTCATTCTGATGGCAAGGCTTTAAAATTTTATTTTTTACTATTTTTTATCAGATGGTGCCATTTTTTTAAGTTTGGCCTATACAACAAATATCGCTTTATTCCTGTTTTCCTGGTTCGGCATGCTATAGAGCCAACTAGATAAATTATGCAACAATATTTGTGTGGGTGTGTTGGTATGGATGTCAGAGTGTGGTTAGTATGTGTGTTATAAAAAAAATATGTGTGTGTGTGCGCATGTGTGTGTTTGTAATACTGAGAGAGAAAAACTGCAAATAACAAATCCAATCACTGTGAGCACCAGTTGGGTTTTGCTGGCACCCAATGGGGAAAATATGTTACTACGCCCAAACAAACTGTTACCGAAAGCTAATTTTTGGAGATATCATCCTCAAATTTGGAACACAACCTATTTAGATTTATGGCTTAGATTTAATTGCAGTTTTGAGTTCAAACTGATTCATAAAATATATTTTTTATATAAAATATTTTTTATAAATAATTTTCATAAACTTATACCTATATAACGTTTTTTGGATTTACTTATTATTTTTTTACTTCAGCAATACTCTGCAAAGGGTCTTCTTTTAAATGATACAAAACTTAAGACTCTGTGCTCCAAAGCATCAAATTTGTACGAGTTTTTTGTTACATGGACATTTTTGTCCTCTTTTTACCTATGTGTAAGATTTTTTAATTGATGCACAGAGGGTTGTACAGGCATGAGCTGGCCGACCTGTAGGTGCGATAATGCGCTGTTCAAGAACTGACTGAAGCGGGTGTAGCAACAAGTATACAACATTCCATACATGAGAATACCCAATGACACTACTCTTTACTGATTAAACGTTTTCATATCACAAAATGTCCAGAGGTAAACCCACAAATTCAGTTTACACTAGTTGAACAGATATTTTAAAAAGTGATTTTAAAACATGAAGGTTGGTACTTCGAGGTTCAATATGTATAGGGAAATTTGTATAGGGATTATAAAATTCACACACAGGATAAGGGCTATTTGTTATAAGTGCATTGAATCTGACAGTAAAGAGTGCATGTTTTTATTTTTATACAATAGTCAGTTTCTTTTCATATCTTTGTTGATTTACTTTTAGCTTTTCTCATCTGTTCTCATGGGTCCATCTGCCTAGGGTGGTCATGTGTACTGCCTCAGGGTGTTTTGTTTGGTAGACTGGCCAGGTTCATTTTACTGCTGCCACTGGGCTGCATGTCTTTCTCCCTATTCTTTGTGGGTGTATAATCATTACACCTATTGTTGCATGGTTATTTGAGTATGACTGTGCTAATCTTTTCATGCTCTGTGTTGGTGGTGAACAACCCTGAGGTGATTTTGAGCCTGGCATCTGGGGTCAAATCAGTAAAGACGAGGCTTAGTGAGCTGTTATGATGGCCATCAGGAATGCACCAAAGTCTATCACTGATGATACTTTTTTAAATCTATAGTAGATTTGGGTTAGTCTGTGCTTTTAATAAAATCAGAGCTTCCTGGCACAAAGTATGTCTCAGTTAGTTGTTACAATATCATGATATATTACAAATCAGATTTAAAAGTTGAGATCATAGGCAAAGAGCAAATCATATATTTGAGAGGCAGAGGCCATATATATATATGCTCCCTTGGAATCGATTAGCTTATGACCCTTGACCTAACGTTGGCAAGCGCAGACTGGCCTGGCGGCCAGAACTGATGGAAGGCTGCTGAACACGCGCCTTTAAAGAATAGCCTGCACTTCACACAAAAAGACAAATCATTTACTCACTCTATGTTCTTCCAAAATCCTAATTTTTCTTTGCAGGAAGTACAAAATAAGGAATAGTGCACACACCTGAAGGCATCAAGTCTCCATAAATATGCAAAATCAATCACCATAAAAGTATAATCCCTTGCATGACTCCTCAGTGCACACTATCCTTCCTGAAGCCATATGGTAGGGATATGGCTGTGTGGGGAACACAATTAAGTTGATATTTACTAAAATCTGCCATGACTCTTTTGGACTTTTTTTATGAGTGATTAGAGAACAAATTCAATTGAGCTGAAACTTTTTTCTTTTTTGCAGAAAGCAGTGTTCTGAAACTCTTTTAAACCCGATCACAGTTTTGGCAAGTTTATTTATATAGCACATTTCATACACTATGGAGATTCAAAGTGCTTTAGAAAGGAATACAAAATAATCACAAAATAAAGGCAAGAGGGAAATTAAAACAGTTATTCAAAATGCTTTACATAGAAGCTATGGTCGACTTCATCAAGCAGTTCTGTCAGGTCACAGGTAGTCAAGTTTGCATTAGCTGACTCTCAGCTGATCCATTTCTACCTACAGTAGGAATATGATGCCTATCACTGTATATAGGCTTCTTCAGTATTAGCAGCTATAGTGTTTCTCAGGAGCTAATTACCCTCCTTCATCCCCAGCTCCTCCTCTCGCCAAGTCTGGATTTGGCATTCTGATCTCCCTTGAATCACAATAAATTCTCAGAATTATGTAGTATCTTTAAACTCTTGAATTAATTATATCTGTTACACTCATGTTGGTTCTGTTCTGTTCACCTCTAAGGGGATTATTGCTGCTCTCCCGGCTCTTGTCCTGCATGGATGACGCAGGAGTTTCCGTGCAGAACGGAACCATACCGCCAATCCAAACTGTATGCTAATTGTCAATTGTATTTGATGATAGTGGTCCTGACAGAACTTGGGTTCACTGCCCCATCAGTCCAAAAAAAAAATTGGTTCGAAAGCCTCAGGGATGGAGTCGGATTCCAGCGCGCATCCCACAGAACGTACTAGGTTACTAACGTAACCTTGGTTCTCTTGAGAAGAGGGAACTAGATACTGCGTAATATCTTACGCTCTGGGAAAGATAAACCTCTTTTCCATGAGATATTGAAGCCAAAAATTATCCTTAATTCTGAATTAATTTAAATTGCATTGCGGCAGCATCCAGACATAGGCAAGACGGCTCAAGTACCTATTGGCTGTCCTGTGGCAACTGCAGCTGCCTATCCGAGAGAGGCTCTTGGTGATGTCAGATCCCCTCTAAGCAGGCATGGCCTGGGCCTATAAATATAGCTCGATGGGCTGATATAATCAGTTTTTTCATCGCCGAAGTGAACCAGACCGTGTTGCAGGCATGGCAAAGATACGGTGCAGTATTCGTTCCCTCTTTTAGAGAGCCTGCTTGATCATGTTTAACATCCCCTTTTGGGAGGTTTGCGGGTACCCGTTGATGGCCCATGTGTGCAGGGACCACAGCTCTGGGCGAGAATGCCAAATCGAGCCCCTTGGCCTGAGATAGGAGGTCTTTCATCGTTGATATTGGCCAGTGGGGTAATGCTCGTCAGCTGCATCAGAACTGGGAACCAAGCTTGGTTTTTTTCAGGGAAAAAGCATAGAGCGGGTAACGGGGCCAGACGAGGGGCAGTGCATCCCTGCTCTTAGAGAAAAACTTTGGGCAGTGAGCGTTTTCTTGGGCGTGGACAGGCCTACCTGCGCTCTGCCAAATGTCTCCCACAGTAGTAGGACCGTGTCGGGTGCAGAGACCATTCTCCTGCTGGAACATTGTTTCTGGACAGTCTGTCTGGTCCCAAATTCAGGTGGCCAGGCAAATGTGCTGCTCTCTCAGTGAGCGCAGATCAGTAGGCGTTCTGTCAGCCTGTTAAGGTTTCTGGACCTGACGCCACCCTGGCCGATTTATGTAGGTCACCATTGACATGTTGTTCGAGTGGACCAAAACATGGTGACCTTTCATTCAGGGACAAAACGCCTCAGGGTATTGTCGACTTCCATCATTTCTAGACAGTTTATGTGTAGGAGTTTCTCTCATTCTGACTACTGGCCACCGCTCCCCATCTGTGGACACCACTTTCACACTCAAGGAAGTCCTCAGGTTTACACCTGACTGGTAACATTCGAGTGCTCTCCAAGGTTTCAGAGCTGTGATGCATTTCTGATTCGACCTTGAGGCGAAACTGACTGAAAGCCCATGCCTGAGGTGATACTCACACTTTTACCCATAACTGCAGCGAGTGCAAGCAAAGCAGACCCAACTGGAGTACTGATGATGTTGAGGCCATGAGACCCAGCATCTTCTGAAACCTTCTGAGTGGGACTATAGTGCCGCAGTGGAAGGGTTTTGTGATGTGCTGAATGTTCAGTCTGCGCTTCTGGCAACAGTCGTGCTGTCATAGACAGTGAGTTCAGTTCTGTTCCCAGAAAAAAAATTCTGACTGGGAGACAGCAAACTTTTCACCCAATTGACTCTGAGAACCCAGATTCTCTAAATGCTTGAGTAATATGGCCCTGTGTTCTATGAGTTTTGAATGTGATTGAGAATCAGCCAATCGTGCAAATAGTTCAAAACTCGCATGCCCCAAAGTTTCACTATGTGTTTGTTTACATAGACTTGTAGTCAAGACCGCCTAAACCCAGACCAAGACAAGACCAAGACCAGAGGGTATCGAGACCAATACAAGACCAAGACCAAGACAGACCGAGACCGAGACCAAGACCAAGACCGAGACCAAAAACAGACTAGTGTTGTTGAAGCTAAGCAATAACTTTTAAGATTTTGTTTTGCATTTCCTGTCTATCTCTGCCAATTTTGAAGTCTCCAAATGAATCCATTCACATAAAAGTGAAAAGTGGTCTCGAGACCGGTCTCGAGACATACATCACTAGTGTCACATAAGCCTTCTGCTGCTTGCAAACGGACTCTTTTGAGGAGACTTTGTGGATTTCCAAATTTGGTGCCCTGATTTCACACACAATGTATGAATACACTGCAAGCTCACTTTTACTCGTATCCAAGGTAAATCATCAACACTATCATCCCTTACAAGTGTTTTTTTAACTGAATACATCACAATAAGCTAAAACACATGCGCAGGTGACAGATTCTGAACAAGTGTGCACCAGAGTCCATGCTGCTTTCACATTAAGGCCAACCGCGGCACTGATTCGGGAGACACATTGAGGCGAACCGTGGCATGATTCGGAGCAACCCAACCCAACTGTCACACCTAGGTCCCATGACAGCTTTTACATTAGAGATTTTTCATGCGAACCATGCCCCGTTCCGAACTAAACTGACAGTGTGAAAGCCCCCTGAGAGCGTGAGAAGGAGCTGTCCATGAGCTATAGCAGCAGGATCAACTTTATGACACTCTATGGGCTTTACCCTTGAATTTATCAAACATTATGCTTCCACGTTCCCCCGGTTGCTTCTCCTCCTGTCTGTACGCCAATTTCTCTACTATGCGACAAAGAGTCGGGTGTTATGGCGCAACTCGTTAGACTATTTTTTACAAAAACTGCTTCTAAGGGGCCATAATGTAAGATACAGAGGTAATGGAGCCTTTTATACATTGTCGTGTTTCTTTAGAAATAAACAATGGACAATTGGAGTCTTTATTCACAGTCAAAGTGACGCTAAAATGAATGGGAGTCAATGGAATGCTAACAGCAGGTGAAGGCTTGCTAGCCAATGGCGGCCCCCAGGTAGACTTCAGTTTCCGGCTGATAGATTATTCCCTTGTACCATATAGACTTGTACATAAAGTAATGCGCATGCTCATGGCTCAAGTGTGACACTTGTCGCCTCACCTAAATGTGTCGCCCGCACCATCATCCAGACTGCTATCTGGGTTACTCATTGGGTCTGCATCAAATTATTAGTATTATTTTATATATATATATTTTTTTTTTGTGTGTGTTTGTCCACCCTTAAATCAATGCAGTAGTTTCCGAAACCTGATTTCTCCCTTGTAGTTTTTTTTTTTTTTTTTTTTTTTTGTTCAATAAGGGATATTAAGTAGCAAATTACAGTACTTCAAACAAAACGCACTTATGTAAAAGCAAAATTACAGACTTTAAAAACGGCTTAAAAAGTAGAAGTAGCCCTACTACACACACACACACAAAACTACTCAATTATGTAACTTTCCACCTCTGGCTATAGTGCAAGTGCATGCAAACATGAACTTTCGCGCCATGCTTTAAATAATGAATATTATCGCTGTTTTAAGCTATGACTTTTAGGGTCCCGTTGCTTGGCATAGGCTATTTCATCACCATTTATTGTCACTGCATGAAAAAAAGATTTATAAGTACATTGGATGTTTAATCTGTGTTCCTCATTACAGTCATTCATTCAGTTTTGAAACGACATGAAGATGAGTAAATAAATAGCCTGTTGCCTACCAGAAATTTCATTTTTGACTTAACCCTTAGCCTATATAGGAACAACAACCAATGAACTGTTCAAAAAAGGAAAATCAAAAAGCAACTGGTTTGTAGTAGCCTACGTCAGGTATCCAGAATATTGTATTCTCTGATGCCCGTTTCAGAACGCAGACAAACCAATGACAGAAGAAGAAAACCCCACCGGTTATCCACGCGCGTTGCCCACCCCGCATGCTTTTTCAGAAAGCCAACATTATCCATCTGTCACTTACAGACGCCCAGCACACGTGATTTGGTTGATATAGGTGGGCTGACTCGAGAACAAGAAGACTATCTGAATAGCAACTTTACTGGATCGAGTCCATGGCATGCGTGGAATATTTCAGCGCATCGTGAATGGTAAGAGATCGTGCGATCGTCCAGTGTCCGTTCCGATCTAAATTTGTTCGTTAGTTTTTTGTTGTGTGTCTACCTGTAAATTATACTCGCAATACTGATTATACTAACTTCTTGCAAATGCTTGCTTGTCTACATCCTTTGCCGGAGCTTGGGCAAGAAGCTCTGTCAGCGGAGGCTGTGAGTGATGCTCTTGACAGATGTGGCTGAGTTCAGTCTTATAACAAAACTAGAAATGCAAACTGCCATAGCTCCTGATTCATACTGAGTAAGATGCTTGTAAAATATTGAATACGTATTTGTGTAATTAAAGTGGCATATTTAAATCATTTTAAATCACTTAACAGGATTAGCCTATAGCCTACAGAAAAAAAAAAAAATAATATTATGCATTGTGTATTGTTATCAAGCATGCTGTATTGTATCTATAAGAATATTGCAAAGTGGACTAAACTGCACTGGCATCCTTATTATTGTCTCCAACCCTGGTCATAAGGGTCTATTGGCTGGTTTTAAAAGGATTTTGGGTACAGGTTAGGCTTGAAAACCATGAATACCTGGGTCAGGATATGAGACTATCTTAAATCAGCAAACCAGCTAAAGGCAAACCATTTGAAGCTATAATGCACTATAGACTTTTTGATGGTTATTTATTGAGCGATACTGTATTTATGCTTTTTGGGATATTATTGATTTGTCGCTGGCATTAGTGTCTTGCCTATAGCTATATTGACCATAAACACACATTAACATTGAATATTAGACTGTGCCTGTAGGCATATAGACACAGAAAGAGTTTAGACACATATAAATAACATACAATCTTTCACTGAATCCTTCATATCTCTTTAGTCTTGTATTAACATTTAATGGTAAGTTGCAAGGGAATAAATCCATTTGCTGTTAATAAAAACAAAAGTTAAATGTCTTTTCTTGATTGCATTCAGGGTGGTCAAAAAGTGCTATAGACGTATCATGTATCACGTTCATTTCTCTTCCTTAACTTTTTTTATTTTATTTTATTTGGCAGGTAGTAAACTTAAGTTTTATATTGTGGTGAGTTTGAATTTTTATACTCCTAAGTATTCAAATATTTTATTAATTCTCTAACTCATTTATTAGGTGAGGTGAAAGCATCTGTCATCTTTATAATGAGCAGATTTAAAGCAGATTAATACAGTATATTCACAAGGTCAAGAGACCCAAAGACATACAGGGGAGAAATGTGATGGATGAATAGATATCAATTTTCTTTCTGTAGCACTTTCATGTCTGATAGTGCATGATTGTGCTGGTGCTTGATTGTGTTGGTCGATGGGTGCAGTGATTTTGTCAAATGGCAGAGAAAGCTAATCGTAGCTCTCAATGTGTGCACACTGATGGAAATAAATTCCCCCCTACATCCTATTTTCCCAATATGGTAATCAGTTTGTTAGACGAAAAGCACATTCATAAGAGTTTATTTTACAAGAGAAAACCCTGAAAGTACTATAAAAGCTGAAGCCATTTAGGCTTTCAAGATATCTGTGATTGAAGAGAGAAAGACTGTCTTTACTGGAGTCTAGAAACTGAAGTACATGTTGGATTGAATCGTTTTATTATTATTATTTCAAGAGCCACCATAATGTGTTATTGGTCGCTTTCTTGGAAATTAAAGTGCAGTTATGTCAGAAAAATGGGTCGACCCAACCTGAGGATAACAAAAATGTGACCAGCAGGTCACATACAGCTGTACGATTACTAGATTCAATACATTGATCATCACTGGAACAAAACAATCTGGAGAGTCTCTTGATGGTGCTTTAAAACAGCTCTCTTGTGCCAGTAGCTGTATATAACTGTCATTATATACACTTCAAAATAAAGGTAACACTTTACAATAAAGGTTCATTTATTAAACATTAGTTCATGCATTAACTAACATGAACTAACCATTTGTTACTGTATTTGTTATTCATTGTTAACGCTAATTAATACAAATCTAGCTGTTCATTGTTGTTCATGTTAGTTCACAGTGCATTGACTAATGTTAACAAGATTTTAATAAAGTATTAGTAAATGTTAAAATTAACATTACCAAAGATTAACAAATTCTGAAGAAGTATTGTTCATTCTTTGTTAATGTTAACTAATGTAGTAACTAATGAACCTTATTGTAAAGTGTTACCAAAATAAAAATAAAGTTTCCAAAAGGTGTTTTAACTGCAATTTTTGCAGCATTTTTGTTTCTTAGTTTGAAGAACATAATCTAAAGAACCCTTTGCCACCATAAATAACTTTTGTGGAATGGAAAGGTTCATAGATGTTAATGGTTCTTCATGGAACCATAAATGCCAATTAAAATGCCTTTATTTTTAAGAGTGTAGTGCAGTGGTGACTATCCCCTCTCAGGGACTAATGAAGAACACAGGGGAACCTCCTCATTGAAGGCTCAATTAGCAGGCCTGGCCAGCAAGAGCTTTTTCATGCACAGTTCAAGGAACCTGAGGCAACCAACATGGCTGTTCATTGATAAGGAGTTTGTTGAGTGCTTGATTGTCATATCAGTAAATGTATGCCCTACAACAATGTGTTTGAAATTCTGAAAACGTCCAGATTTATCATGCTACATTTTTTTTCCTGACATGCCTGTTAATTTATATTAGGTGCAAAAGAGAAGTGTAATATGGGATTTCTGCTTCTCGATTTTCCTCATACAAAATCACTGATACTGCAGCAGACCATATCAATTCATGAAATAACAGAAAATTGTACTTGGAGGCCATCACTGCCAATTTCGTGCCACCTATGATTGATGAAATGTTTCTTAACGGCTGGCTCAAGAGAAACATTTGGCAACATACACCGCTGCTAAAATAGGCACTGCATTATTTAAGATGGTATTTTTCATCATTTGAAGAGAAATGAGACTGTGATGAGAGGCACAGAATATGTTACAGATATTGGATTTCTAATAGCAACACCTCAGCCAGCGTGAACTGGAAACTGCAGAAACGCATTGATTTGGAGAAGGTTTGGGCTATTTGAAAGTGGAACGGTTATTTTTATTTTTTTAGCTGAGGAAAGACCAACAAGCTTGGGTTGTCAGTCTATGACTAACACTGAGATGCAATTCTAAAAGTTTTGAATTTAATTTGAGGTATTCAGAGGTAGAAGAAGTCACATTATTGTTTTGAAGCACATGCTAATGGACATATCTTTGACAAAACGACAAATGTTTAGTCCACATCACATCTTATTCTGGCCAAGAACTGCTTGCTTGGTCAGGAACAGTGTTATTTTTAAATCACTGAGATACTATTGTAGTTTTTTATATATATATTTTTTAAATATTTTCATTTTATGTAAAACATGTCAGCATTTTACATGCTCATATACCACAAGAATACTGCAAAATTTTGCAACCTATTTGAATTATTTCTTACTCAGATGTATCAATGGTCATTTGTTTGCTAGGCTCATATGAGCCACAGAAATCATTCTGCTGTAAACTATTAAAAAGCAACTTCACACAAATGGCAGCCTTTATTACTGTGGTTACGGTTTTGCACTTATTTAAATAAGGAAATTGTACGGTAATAGGGCCAAGTAGCCTGCTCTGTGATTGAATAGAATAATCAAAATATGTATTAAAGTCCCAAAGCCAAATGACTCCTTGTTTAGGTTTCAGCTCCCACATTGATAATGCATCTCACATCTGCCTATTTGTGATGGAACTCCACAAGCACTCAGTGAGATGATTATCAAATGCAAAGCAGAAACACTAGCTGCAATTTTGTGGATATTTAAAACAAATTTTCTTGATATGCACTTGCATTAAAGTCTAATAATTGAGAAAAAACTCTGACCAACAAAGAAAAGTGTAATCCTTCCTGAAATGCTATATTATTATAGTAAAGAAAAAGCCATGCAAAATAAAACTAAATGTAAGTGTGCATCCTTTCTCACAGAGTGAAGAATGTGATGGTAGCGGAGCAGTATGGAGTGCTCGTGAAAGACGCTTACTGCTGCTCGTGTGCACATCCTTGGGTGCAGTACACTGCCATCCGCTCCCTCCATGACTCCTTCAGTGGACCATGCCAAGACTCCGCCCACTGCCAAGGACGACAGGGTAAAGGTGAGTCACTGTCCTGTAACATGAAGAATTAGATTTTCACAGTGACATTTAACATTGTATAAACTTTCCTCCAGAATAGTACTCACCATCTGAATAGAAAATGAAAATTCAAAGTGGAAATGTGTGGTTTTTATTCAAATAGCATTAGGTTTGCAATACCCTACTGAGGGATTTTATTTGCATGTATGTTTTATTAACAAATCAACAAGGTTTCATTCAATTAATCGATCCGGGTGGAAGACATTAATCTTCTGAAGCTGTATTGTTCTTCCAATCGATCTCCCATGTTAGTGTGGAGATAAATAGTCTCTCAGGTAAAATATACCCAGGAGTAACCAGCCATTCGGGTTGGTCAAAAATACGAAATAAAAAAGAATCGGATTTGATGGTCTTGGAACGGTACGGGAGGGAAAAATTAAAACGACTTGTCTTTTGACAGATCTAATATATTCCAGGTTCTTATGATCGGTCCAAGCGATAAAAGGTACCCCCGAAACTTTTAACCAATGACGCCAATCAGGCAATAAATGATGGGACAAAAATGTGCAAGGATGCATCTTATCGTCTGTGGAAGAGCGTTGGGATAGAACTGACTACCTGCTCAACTGATGAAAGGTTAGGCTAATGTCACGTTGCCACAAGGGGGCGTTCACATATCGTGTTTTAAGTGCATGCAAAATTGTTATTTTCAAATGTACTGTATGCACGGTAATCGCGCTCATAATGAGAAGTGATATGCGCCTATGTTCATGGTTGCATAGCACGACAGACGCCACGGGAGAGCAAGCGCTTGTAGAAAGGAGAAAAATTTTACGGAAACAGTGCGGCTACACTTTCCATGCATTTTTAAGACGCGAATATGTGAACGGCCCCTTAAAAGTGGTATCGGGTGTGATTGTATGGGGTAGTTTTACAAGTATGAGTACATGAGCACAGTATAGGAATTCAACATCCGGGTACTCAGTGCATCCTGTACTCTATTGAGAGTGAGGAGTCACGTGCCGATTTGGCGCCAGTTTCGGCCATGATGGTAGGAGACGCTATTTGGTTGCCGGGCGATTGCCTTCAGAACTTCACAGAGGCGCAACTTAACATTCCAGAAATAATGAAAAAGAGACAGCGCAGCTTAGTATTTGTTTACATTTTAGCGATACACCACAGTTTTCTTTGGAAGATATGGAGAAGGAAGAGAAAGGAAGGGGGTTCTATTAGGAGAGACTAAATAACAACGCTAGCCAGATTCATGTACAGAAACTGCTTATCAATAAACTGACAGCAGCAGCAGCATGATTTTAAAAGCAACACACTTCAGCCCACAAACGAAATAAATGAATACTGTTGTTGTTCAACTAGAGTTGTTTAATTTGTGATCATAATCTAGCCTGGCAAAACCAGACCTATCAAGATGTTAGGTCTGGGAACTCACAATTGGCATTCCTCAATCCGGGGGTGTGGATAGAAGGTTGTCTTTCAATTCCACTCTGCACGCCATAGGATAGTGCTAACCAACCAGAGCGATGATGGCTGTGGCTCGTGAGTCCCATGCGTTTTCGCCATGGTTTTCTCTCAGCGGAGCAAGTTGATATATTAATCTTTTGCCTTATCTGGTCGTCAAAACTCTGAACACATCTTCATTTTTAAGAATGACTTAAGTTACGTTCTTAACTCCAAGTCATCCGAGTCGCGGCCAAAGCCGAATCTACAAAGATCGCTGTTCGCCAGCTGCATCTTGTTTGTTTTTAAGTAGCAGGGAATCTCCTATGGAAATCACTGGTGCAGAACCGTCACAACTCTGCCGTTGTGTTAAGCCCGCCCCCAACTCTATACATCAATGTGATTGGCCAGACCTGAGTTTGGATTTTCCACCTTGAAAGGAGAGTTGCTAGACCATCGCTTTGCAGCAAAATAATTTTTGCTGCCGCTAGGGTGCGTCTAGATTTCTAGGCTAAGATATATGCTGTACCGTGAACTGTTTTAAAAAGACACTTTTTTAAATACATACGACTCGGTCTTAAAGAGAATGTCCGATCTGTCTTCTTAACGTTGCACGGCAGGTGCAAATGCACGTATCTGATTCATATCAGATTTATCTCCACATATGAATGAGGCTTGAAACATCAAGTATGACTGAACTCTGCACAGTTTAACATTACAGGTTTGGGGGTTTCTAAGTCTTGCACCCAGCCGCAGCAGAATTGTTTATAAGCTTCTAATGACTTAAAGCTTCTGAACTCTTGCATTGTGTAGGCAGTAACGTTAGTCACTGATACCATAAACCAGGTAATTGACTATGTCAGGGTATGTGAAAGGTGGTAGTGCTTTGTGTCTTTCGTCCATTCTGTAGCAGGTCGTACGGGTCCATGTTGTTGATGTCAAGTAGTTTCTCTAAAGAACGCTTCTTGGCTGTTATCAAGTCTCTACTCGATAAAGCCCCTTTCCTTTTGCTTCCTCCTTCTTAATTTATTCCCAAGAAACTGTGCCTTATTGCAAAAATGCAAACAAATATCAAACTGCTTCTCTCTCTCTGTCGCTATTTCTCTCAGTCTTACTGTCAAAGTAACCATGAAAACGGATAGCGTATCCTTTCAAGATGGCGATGCCTTCCCATCATGCAACGTGCGTGACGTTACATTCTCATTTCTTATTCTCATTCTCAGTAGGTTTATCTCTCAGGGCATCACGTCTGTAATGACTGAGTTTGTACGGAAAGAAATTAGCAGAGAACTGTCAGAAATGCAACCTGGAAATTCCCATTGCATGCGCCATAGGAGCGAAGAGATGGAAAATCAATAATTAATTCTACAATTATCTCATTCATTAATCTAAATGTAATATGTCCTCACAGACCAGCTGTTTGCACTTCCAGAAAGCGTTGACTTGCACAACCTAATGTGCCACGCGCAATCAGTCTTCATTAGCCGTAATTACACGCTGTTATCAGTCTCTCCCACCCTCCTGCTATATATAGTAATTGTTCATTTTGAGTCACATCATCTTTTTTCATATGTGAAGAAATGCAGTCATTGTTCATATTTCAATTTTATACCTTTTTTTCACATAATGCTCTAAAATTGTAAAATGATTACCGTCGCAGGATGCGGCAATCCAAGTCTTCAAAACAACTATTATTGCTGTACATTTTCTCTCTGCTGTGAGGATATGTTTTTAAAATTGCACTTTATTAAAGTTTTTGTTAAAATTCAACTTTTTTCCCTGAACTAAAGCTCCAGGTATTTTTTTCTTAGCCAAATAACTGATTGATTAAAGATAAATCTGGGACTAATTGGGTCTTTTGTGGCCCTATAATGTCCTCTGTGGTTTCAGAGCGCTCATCATCTCACTTCTCTACTTCTCTCCCAGAGCAAAGATGGAAATCTCTCTGCGATGACATCCATGTCCCTGCTGAGCTTAGCACTGCCTCCGCTAGAAAGCACATCCTTCTGTTTGCACAAACCCTGTAGTGGCTCCTCCTTTACTCGGACAGCTTTTCAATCAACATCCTGGCATATTTTATGTTTTTGAGCCTCTTTATCATGTGCAACAGGCCTTTACCAATTCTAGTAGCCGTCTGCAAAGGGCTTTGGATGGCAGAGCTCTTCTCGGGGCCTACCGGGACCTCCTCCTCAATCTCTACAACTGTGACTTCAGCTTCCTGGAGAGCTCACATTCGCCCTGAACCCCAGGATCACATGACTGGGACCTTTTTCCGACGCAGCTCAAGCCATGCCCTGTGCACGCCGCCTGTCTGTCAGGAGGGTGTCGAGGAGATCTCAGCAGGCAACCGCATGGAATCCTGGTGCCCAAAAAAGTGCCAAGCTCTGAACCTCACTCTAGCCTCTCAGGCTTGCCAAGCACGAAGCCACGTGGTTATAAAAACAGTTCGTATTCCAGAAGTAGGCGACCTACGCACGCTGTCAGAAGACCCCGTTTGGATTTGAGAATCGTCCATTTGGTGAGAGATCCCCGAGCCATTCTTGCATCTCGCATGACTGCTTTTGCTGGCAAATTCAGAGCCTGGAAGATCTGGAATGCCACTGGCCGCAAACCGCGGTACGTGGACTCTGACGCAGATAACAAGTACGTGCAGAGATATGGAGTATTCTGTGGAGACCGGCTTGCAGAACCCTCACATGGCTGAGAGGGAGGTATCTATTGGTGCGTTATGAAGACTTGGCCTCTGAATCCTGAGGAAAAGGTCAAGGAGATATATCGATTTCTGGGGATGGACTTGCATCATAAAGTTCTCACATGGATTGCTCATAACACCAATGGCACTGCCCCTTCTTCTTCCAATTGGAACTATAAGTACTCCACCTCAAGAGACTCTAAAGCCACAGCTCAGAGTTGGAAGAGTACATCTCAAACTTTGACATTGTTAAGACAGTTCAATCTTTGTGTAACAGAAACTCTTGCCCTACTAGGCTATAAGCTTGTCCAGTCTGTAGATGAACTGAGGAATATAACAAAAGTTTAATGGAGCCCAGGACTTAGTGAAGTTATCTTTTTTGTAAACTACTGATTCATTTTGAAGACACTTTTATCCAAAGCGACTTATATTGCATTCAATGTATACACTGAACCAAACAGAGCTAATTAGTATATTTGGTTACATAATATTGTGTTAATTGCTTCAATTCGTTTGTTTGCATACAAGCCATGTAAATCCATGCAACATTATGGATACTGCTTTGGGGGAAATTTAGCTAATGAATAATAATTAGGTTTATGATTATGATGCTTTGTAACTTTCCTTAAAGGTATAATTTGCCCAAAAATGAACTTCATTTTCTCACCCTCATATTTTTCCAAACATTTATGACTTTCTGTATTTTTTTGGAACATAAGATATTATGTGTGTTTTCTTATTTTATTTAGTTTTTCATGCAAAAGAAGTCTTTTTGGTTACCATTTTTTATATCTTGTTTTGGGTAATGCAGGTTTGAGAGAAATTATGACAGAATTTTTCATTTTTGGATGGGCCATCCCTTTAAGCGCCTGGTCACATGAAGTAATTAATATTCATGAGCCAGGACTTTAGAATAGCATGATGCTAAAAGTAGCATCCACATCATTTTCAGCTTGTAAATGCCCGTCTTCATCCCAAGACGTCATCTAACTGACGCTTTTGACCATATGTCAACATTTGACGTTTTAGGGCACCCTTTAACGTCAGTTTGATGACGCTATCTAACCCCAACCCTAGCCCATACCTAAACCTACCCGTGTCATCTAACTGACGCTGAAAGTTATGGCAGTAGCGCCATCTAACCTGACGCTCAAAGGGTGCCCCAAAACGTCGGATGTTGACATATGGTCAAAGAGCATCAGTTAGATGACGTCTTGGGGATGAGAATGTGTCGGTAAATGTGCATTATTATGACCAAAGAAAGTATCGTCAAAAGCACAGCACTCTTGCCAGTGACAATAGATGCCAAAGCTGGTCAAATTAAGTCAAGAGCGTGTCATCTGGACGAGCCCATAAATGGCCTTAAGTATGGAATGTTAATCAGCGAACATGTCCTTACAACCCCATAAAGAGTCAAGCAGAGATCTAAAATGACTGAAAATACCACTCAGCGCCATTAAAAACTCATTTTCCATGTTCTTTTTAAAAGCAACGTCTCTAATAAAATCAAATCGGCACAGAAGGTCATGTTGTTCAGTTTAAATCACTGGCAGACAGTTCAATGTGTTTTCATCCACCTCAAAATAATTTTTTAGAAGCCCCAATGTCATAAACTCATCTCTCTCCTGATGGCATTTGGGAATTTGTAAGCCAGAGTCAGGGATTATTTATAAGTGCAGTGTCAACATTGGGAAAAGCACTTTGGAGCTATGGAGCAACTTTGCAATTTGTGGATAACAGATATGAAACTACAGTAGACAAATCAAATTCCTGATTTAATTAATTTGCTATCTCCTGTTCACAGGGCCCCCTTGAGCTTAATTGAGCATGGCTGAAGCTCCTTCTACTCCTTGGGTTAATGTGGTCTCTGCCACTTATTGTTTTAGTTCATATAATGGATTAAATGACATCATATTTTGGAAGGTGGGGCTCAAATAAACAAATGCACATTCTCCAAAATTGTTTTGAGAATAGAAATGCAGATATTATGGTGTGTGGGAATATGGAATTGTGCCTTTAGTCTGAAAATACTCTTGAATTTCATGATGTCTTGGTAACTTTGTGTTATTGTTCATGCCATCCTGTACATTAAGCAATCGTTAATTCCATGTGAATCATCTCATTAATCACAAACACTTTTACATTTTGGACAAATGCTGTGTAAACAACTGTTACTCATCTCAGGTATGATGATTAAATGCAATTCTTCGGCCACACTGCCAGTTAATAAATATGCAGAGAAAAGAGAAAAATCTATGGTGAAACAAATTATTCCTCATTACCGTAGAAAACCGGTGGTTCATAATGATACATAATGTGTTTGTTTCATTTAATAATTTATTTATTACAAATTATTTATGGTAAAAAAATATGCAGGACAACTGTAATGATCGGTTTTGAATGCTTATTTGTCTGATGTGCTGTCTATGTAATACACAAACACATTGACCTGCCTTTTTATTAATAATTAAGCAGGAATGGTGACAAATAGAAATGAATCACAATCATTGGTTTTGATGTAGGTGTTTGCTGCTTCTGTATGGTATTTTCTATGGTCTGCTTTCTCATCAATTTTCTACTTTCTTTTAAAACTTGACATTTGTGGTGTTCTGCTGAGGCTGGAGCATTTGGTGAAGTGCTGATCATCTTTTCAACGTCAGCAGTCCAGCTTCAGCTTGGAAACCAAAAAAAAGTGATTACCAAGGGATATGGCCATGGTTCAGACTCTCTTTTTGTCAGTTCTCTTTGTTTTCAAAGCAAAGATGCCTGCTATACACACATTTAGTGGATTATAGCATTAGGCTTGATGACAGTATTTCCTCACATATTGTCATAAGGCACATGAATCTATCTATCTGATACAGTAAGATGGAAAAGTGATGAATTCAAATGATTTGATTAATTAATAAAGAATAAAAAATGAATCATAAAAATAATAAAAACCATGAACTGTTAAGTAAATTTGTTAATAATAATCAGCTTTTAATAATAAGTAACAACGTAGGCTAACAAGTCATTAAAGGGGTGGTATAATGCCTTTTTCACAAGATGTAAAATAAGTCTTTGATGTCCCCAGAGTGTGTGTGTGAAATTTTAGCTCAAAATACATATATCCACATTTATTTTTTATATAGCAAGTTCAAATTGTTACTTTTGAGGGTAAGCAAAAAACGCATTGTTTTTGTGTCTATCCCTTTAAATGCAAATGAGCTGATGCTCTTGTCACAGAGGGTGGAGCTTCAACAGCTCATGTCCTTTTACCTCACACAGACATGCACTGAAAATATAAATGTTCAGCCTTCATGTTCATAAATTAGACAATGATGGAGAGACTCAAGAAGTGACAACATGAAGGCAACAGTACATTTCTCAATGGTTAGTTGATGAATTTATGTTGCTGTTATGCAGTTAACTATCTTCTAGTGATTGATTAGCATATTCTCTATAAATCGCGTTCCTGGGGTGGGGTAATGTAAATTATAGGGTTGGTGATGTCTCCAACCCAGGAATGTCATGAGTCACTACCATCCGTTTTTTGTATCCTTTATAAAAGATTTCTTTAAAAGCAAATATCTTTCTTTGCTTTAAAGCTGTTTGAACTTTGCAGATGCTGTTATTGCTCAAACAGCAACATTACACACTAACTAAAGTTAGAAAAGTGAAATCATAATCAACCACCCCTTTAACTAAATTTCTCTGAGTAAAATAAAATTGCCAGAAGAGTAAAGGAAGAGATAAAGAGATCAATGTATGAGCAATGAGCTTGCCAATATTTAGGGCATACGCTGCCAGTACAGAACAGGAACAAATATGCTTATCATGTCAAAAATATTTTTTTAGATATTAGCTCTGGCTTCTTGGTATCACAGTATGTGTAGCTAAACATTATACGGTTTTAACACTATTGAAGCAGAACAAGCCAAATTAGCCTTTTCAACATGGATTTTATGCTAGGCCTACGCACTTTTCTTGTAAAAAAAAAAAACATAGACTCATGTGACATTTGATATTAGACTGGACACCAGACTTTGCAGAACATCAAATCACAAGGAACGTGAACACAAAATCAAAGTAAATGAACTGGATGAATGGATGGATGCATCCCGGATGCATGGTTGGATGCATCCCGGATGCATGGATGGATGCATCCCGGATGCATGGATGGATGCATCCCGGATGCATGGATGGATGCATCCCGGATGTATGGATGGATGCATGGATGGATGCATGGATGGATGCATGGATCCATGCATCCCAGATGCATGAATGCATCCCGGATGCATGGATGGATGGATGCATGGATGGATGCATGGATGGATGCATGGATGGATGCATGCATGGATGGATGGATGGATGCCTACTCACTTTTCTTGTAAAAAAAAAAAACATAGACTCATGTGACATTTGATATTAGACTGGACACCAGACTTTGCAGAACATCAAATAACAAGGAACGTGAACACAAAATCAAAGTAAATGAACTGGATGGATGAATGGATGGATGCATGGATGGATGCATCCCGGACGCATGGATGGATGCATTCCCGGACGCATGGATGGATGCATCCCGGACGCATGGATCAGATGCATCCCGGACGCATGGATGGATGCATCCCGGACGCATGGATGGATGCATCCCGGACGCATGGATGGATGCATCCCGGATGCATGGATGGATGCATCCCGGACGCATGGATGGATGCATCCGGAGGCATGGATGGATGCATCCCGGATGCATGGATGGATGCATCCCGGATGCATGGATGGATGCATCCCGGATGCATGGATGGATGCATCCAGGATGCATGGACTGGATGCATCCCGGATGCATGGATGGATGCATCCCGGATGCATGGATGGATGCATCCCGGATGCATGGATGGATGCATCCCGGATGCATGGATGGATGCATGGATGGATGCATAGATGGATGCATGGATGGATGCATGGATGGATGCATGGATCCATGCATCCCATATGCATGAATGCATCCCGGATGCATGGATGGATGGATGCATGGATGGATGGATGCATGGATGGATACATGGATGGATGCATGCATGGATGGATGGATGGATGCATGGATGGATGGATGCATCCGCATTGGATGCAATGAATGGTAGTGATCTTAATGTTTTGGTCAAAGAAAACCAAGTCTGGCTCATGAGAAGCATTGTGAGTAAATGGCTCCAAAACACCTTAAGAACACGGATACTGCGAAGATGAGTCATTATCATTGTAAAGAGAGCCCAACTAAATGTAACCACTGGGTTCTATGTCAGGACATACTTCTATCCAGAGTCTGAGGGGTTAACAGCACCCTGAGGGAGTAATCCCTCCCTCATTTACAATCACTCTCAACCCTGAAGCTGCTGACTGCAGGGTTATTTTCTCAGAGGCCCTGAGAATATATCCATAGAAGAAACTCAATAGAAACGGATTTAAGATGAGAGGAGAGAAGAAGCCATCTCTCTTTCGAACTTAATCTGCAAAGGCAACACAAACAGGCAATAAAGCAGAGTTTATGACACCCTCTGAGAACTGTTTCATTGGCTTTTCCATTGTGCCCTGACATAGAAAGACACCAGCCGCCTGAGTCAGCCACACAGTTAATCGCCCATCTCTACGGCCAATATCAGCCCCCTCTGTCCCTCTTAACCCCGCTGACAAATTTAGACCTCAGAGGATGGCGGTAACGAATGTTCAGAGCAAACCCACAATATGTGGGGGTGTACAGTGTGCTTTCGTGTATAATATATTAGCATGAAGAGATGGAAGTGAATTGGCCACATGTCAAGAAAGTCTCAGCATATGCTCTGTTGCCGAGAAAGAAACTATATAGGGGAAAAATCAACCTGCTCTCCACGGATGACTTTTCGCAGAAAACCGATCACATAAAGGTCAGCTACGGATTTGTGGGGAGGAAAAGAAGTCTACTGCAGAAATCATGAACAAGAGAAATGTACTGTATGTAGCAAAAGTTGCACAAAATATTAACTATATTTCACATATTTTATATTTCTTTTACATCCAGAATGCCGACTGCTTATTTGTACTTTGCTTGGAGCATGCCATTTAAAGGGATAGCTCACTTTGAAATGATTTTTTTATATGTTTTAGCTTACCTCAAGGGCATCTACAGATATAGGCGTCTTTGTTTCCACAGTATTTTCAATTTTGAATATTTCTAGGTCAAACCGTTCTTGTCTGTCAGTCATATAATGGCAGGTATGGGGTTCACCCTGGGTTCACCTCAAAGAGCATGCACAGAGAAGTCCAAATTAAACATGATTTAATGACTCGTAAATGTAAAGTACACATTGATGGCCTAAGACACGAAACGAGCGGTTTGTGTGAGAAAATGAACAGTATTATATAATTTTTACCTCTTGTAATCACAGTCACTGTCCCAAGTGATCTGCAGGGCGAGGGCGCTTCTATATGCGCAAGTGTGCCGGAAAAGCCCCGGAAGAGATCTCTCGCGTGTGTACGTCACTTATTGTTTACACAGAGATTTCAGAAGTTTTATCCATCACTGTGAAGATCTTAATCATATTTACAGATATTCAGGAAATTGCAATGGAAGACGGTTTTGATATATCAACAGACAACGTTTATTTTTTATTTTTGTCGCAACTGCGCAAGAGATCACTTCCGGCGCTTTCCGACGCTTGCGCAGATAGAACGCCCGTGCCTTCAGATCACTTGGACGTGGCTCTGGTTACAAGAGGTAAAAATACGATATAAATACTGTTCGCCTTTCTCACACAAGCCACTCGTTTCGGTGTCCTTAGGCCATCAATGTATACTTGCATTTATGAGTCATTAAATCATGTTTAATTCTGGACTTCTCTGTGCATGCTCTTTGAGGTAAACTCCAAGGTGGACCCCATAAACCTCCATTAAATGACTGATAGACAACAACGGTTTGAACTAAAAATATCAAAATTGAAAATGGTGAAACAAAGACACTTACATCTTGGATGCCCAAACATATCCCAAAAGCCAACAGTTTTCTTGAATCGCATAGAGTCCAAAAGTGTAAGACCAAATGAAAATGTATTTTTTGTTTTGTGTACAAAATTTTACATTACAAAATATGTTCTCTGCCTAAAATTAACTGAATGAACCAAACTCTCATTTGTTTATTAGTTAGACTAAATCTTTCTCCTTCTTTATTAAAATCCCAGAATTTTAATGTGATTCTAGAGACTTTTTAAACCACACTGTGCAGTTTTCAGTTACATAAAGACAGGGCAACCATTTTTATTGAAATTAGTGATGAAGCATAATCTAATCAATTCAAAAAATTGTGAAATAAATCCAATATTTTCTGCCCTCTCCATCACACTCAATGCAACTCCATCCATCTCATTCTCAGATTTTCAATATCCACAGTAAAACTTAAGATGAATAACTCTCCAAGCTAACTGTACTTAAAACTGTGATTCACTAAGACTGATTTGACAAGTGCTGTGAAGGCAATAAGCTACAAGAGGGTAACAAATACAAATATGTAATATACAAACGGCCAAGACACAATCGTCAGATCATTTATCTTTATAACGATATTGGTTTGAGAAAAAAGTTATCTCTCTAGCTTGTCTCAAACTGATATGTCTGAAAAGCTGTACAAAATGGATTCAGTACCCATGAGCAAAGCATAGCCTAAGACTTTCAAATTGCCTTGTTCTCTCCATCTGCGGAGGTAAATCATAAGTCCACATAATTAAAATAATGAATGCTCAATTGACGCCCTCAGGTGCCATTTGCTTGAAATTTCGTGTGATTGGGGCACGAGACAATTGCTGAAGCAATCCTACACAGCGAGGAGTAATTAGCCATATTACAATTTGCAGTAATAGGCACCATAAAATTGAATTCCGAACACTCTCTATATTTCATGAGCCAGTATCTTTTTATAGTGTCTAGTGGGCCCAGGGCCATAGGAGGAGAGCATGATGTTTCAGTGTTAAAAAAGGAGAGAATCTGAGTGCAGGAATGGAAGAAATGCAGCTTGAAAACAGGACTGGGCGGTAAACGGGTGTGTAGGTGTATGTATGTGTGCTTGTGCATATATATACGACTATGCAAACTTAGCATCTGTTCTGTTAGTGTGTGTTTACACCCTCACTTTTCACTCCTCCCACACTTTATTTTCTCTATAAATCACATTCCAGGCATTTCTAGAATTTTTTCCCTTCATAAAACGATTACACTTCAACTTTGCAAAGCATAATATTCTCCAAAGTGCAGATACAGTAGCTATAGTGAGTAAATGTCTCACTCTTTCTGTCAGTATATATCAGGATTAAAAGCTGTAATTTGTGTTGTTACAGTAAATGGCACGGTTAAGCAGCCACTTAGACTCAACATGCTCAGTTTCAACCATTATATCATGAATTGTATATGTGTCAAAAATAGCTAAGCTGTCAGCGTCATATGCGTGTGAACTGCAGCATGCAATGAGACATTCTGCTTCATGGGATGCATGCCCATTCTGACAGCATAGCAGTCTGCTTCCCTTATTGCCCCTTGAAATTTGAATCTCATTGTTGCTTGATATTCTTGGGTTTCTTGCAATGGTATTTGCAATAAAATATTGTATTCAGAGTATTACTGTTATTCAGGTTAGGTCATATTCTGTCATAAACAACATATTATATACCGCATTGTGAAATAATAGTGTGAAGACTTTTGGCTGAAGTCGCCATTATGATGACTAGTGTTCTCTTTGGCTGGGAAGTTAAATTGACTTATATTAATTAACTCCCAGCAGATGTGTCACAGAACACAATTGTGTTCCACTGTATTACATGGAGAGAATAAGCTCTGATTATATACCAACTTGAATATCCACAATATAAAATGGGACTATATTACAGAAACAATATAATCATTTATGAATAAAATATAAGGGTTGCTGAGGTATTTGCAATGCTGTTGAGCTGAGTAGTTTTCTTGTAAACTTTTAGTGTGTATTGTCAACTGGATATGCAAAGTTATTCAACACTTGGCAGATGAAACTTATTGCATGTTGCAAGTCTATTGTTAAGAAATGTCTGCTTTTTAAAAGGAATATCCGTGGAATAATCAGTCGAGGATTTATCCGTGCCTTGAAAATTGTTATGCACTACTTAGCACAGCTAACTACATTGTACAAGCAAAATGCAAAAATTGTTGTGATAAATATGTAATATGTCAATTTATAATAATAAAGAGAACAGTTCTTGTCAGCTCTGCAAAGGAAAGTGAACAAGCGGCATACAGTTACAAAATCTAAAATATAAAATCTTTTTGTACTTAAATAGTTTGCAACTATTTTAGTGACGGGCGAAAAAAAAAAAAACACCACCAATGTGCAGCCTGCACCTGGATGATACGACTGACAGCCATATTGGGCCAGAATGCCCACCACACACCAGCTTATAGAGTGTTGAAGTTATCACGTCACTTTGTTGGCCAAAATGTGGAAGTGCAGTTAGCATTTTAGCACCTCGCTCTAAAATTCGATGGGATTTCTGAATGGGTTTTTGCTAAATCGCCTGAAAGAAGGTTCTTGTGGTTAACAAAGCCTCTAAATATTTTCAAAATTTTTTCTGACATAGAACACACCAGTTATAACCTGCTTGTTTTTTAAACTTAATTGTTTCTGCTTGTATTTTTTTTACAAGCTTCAAAATGTATAAATTTTGGATTAACTTGTAAAGATTATCTTGATAGAAAAAACGTGTAAGGGTCACAACTCTTTTGTTCGAACACAGATCTTATCTTTTTGCGATTTTCCAAATGTCTATGGGGAAAATGCATTGCTTTTCAATTCAGGGAACCAATGCGCTGCTAGTTTTCCGAGTTGTCCTACAAAGTAAAGTCATCACTTCGGCACTCTATAGGTGTTTTTTTTTATGTAATAATTCAAAACATTCTCTGTGATGGGTAGGTTTGTGGTTTGGGGATAGAATATACGATTTGTGCTGTAAAAATATCATGTCCCCACACTGTAAAACAACTGTATAACCCAAACGGTGTGTGTATAATTATTTAAAGATAACATTTAACAAAGATAAATATACACACACAGGTAGGATAAACAAGATGCTTTGCTATAAGCAGAAATTGCAAGAGCTACTTTTACGGGGTCTTTGTGGTGGTCTTCCACAGTGAGCAGGTGGGCGGAGCATCCACATTGCTGAAGACCACTCTGCATCATCAAAAAAAAAATTTGATTTTGAAAAAAAAGTGAAATTTAAATTTAGAAAAAATTTAGAATTAAATAAAAATTAACAAAGATAAATTACACACACACAAAACAGTGAATGTGGGTTACTACAATACAGGAATATAGCCTGCAGTAAATTCACACTGTGGGTGAAAGGATTGGATGGACTAGTGAAGGGTTAGGACTATATCGCAGTGACTATGGTATGATGGGCGGTACTGTACTTCTCTCCCCAAATGCTCTCTCTTTCTCTCTCGTTCTCTCCATCTGGATCAAGGTGCACCAGAACTGTCAGCAGATCCACAATGAATTCCATACAGCACTCATATCTTTTGAGTGAAGTCATCCATTATTCAGCCACAACTTCACTCAGGGAAGTGTTTTGACTACATTTACCTTGTGTTTATGAGACATTACACACTCATGGGAGACAGGAAAACTCTTGACTGAAATGACTCTGACGGAATGATAGGTATTGTGGAATACTGGGGATCATCAAACAGGACATGTTATATGGTTAAAGGACCCCATAAAATCAGAAGAGTTTTCGATCGACAGTATATGAGTCCATATACGTATATCCTAGTATGCTAAAAATATTTTTTTCTAACATTTAGCATACCAACTTTTACTACATATAAATTTGAATTATATTAAAAGCAGTCTTTGTCTTACAAGTTGCATACTCTCTGTTCTAGACTTAAAGTCAAAATCGCTGACCAGAGACCAAGACACTACCAAGACCAGAGGGTGCCAAGACCAAGACCAAGACAGACCAAGTCGAGACCGGAGCTACACTACACTGTAAAAAATAAACCGTAAAATTTACGATAAAAAAACGGCAGCTGTGGTTGCCATACTTTACCGTTAAAATTACAGTAAGAACGTTAATGGTTTTACAGACTTAACTTAAAATTTACAGTAATAAACCGTATTTTATTTTCTGATAAAATGTGGATTTACCAACTTATTGGCATATTGATATCTGTTTTTGGACCATTGTAATACACTGACAACCAACAATCATCACAGAAGTGATGAATACTGGTTTAGAGCAATACTTATTTAAAGAAGCTGCAAAGTGTCATTTACACAAACATTAAGCACCATCATGGTAACACACATGAAATTAAAAAAATGCAATAAACATTAATTTAATAACATTAGATGTAACATAAAACCTCAATGTACATAACTGATTAGAAAAAAACAATAAAACTATGAGGAACTTTCTGTTTACCAATTAACAGTTTTGCACTGTAGCATTTTTACAGTATTTTACTGTTAAAATCATGGTTATTTTTACAGTGTAAGCAATAACTTGTAAGATTTTGTTTTGCATCACTGCCGATTTTAAAGTCTTCAATAATACATATACCAATACATAATTTATATTTTTAAAAACAAAATTATTAGCTTAAGTGCAAGATCCGAAAGTTGGGATCTTCAAAACCTGTACATGATATGTGTTTTTTAAATCAAGTGATCAAAGTGCTCGTTGCCGCTGCGATTAGTGGCGCGGATACAGTGTTTTCCTGTGTGGATATCGTCGTGGATATTGTAGGATTGTATTTCTAAATCCCCGAGCACTATGTCGGTTTGAGACAGCAAGACCTAGACAAGACCGAGAAGATCCGAGACCAAGACAAGACCATTCTCGAGACGTACATTACTACCCTTTTCTAGCCATGCTACTGCACTGAAATGAATGGAAATGCTAAAGGATAACTCTCTCTCTCCAGGACTTCCTTGAAACAAAGCACTAAACTGGTTCACTGTAATATCTATAGTGAAGGTGATGAAACTGTCAAGCTAGGATTTTTTCCTGAGCCTTTTAGAGGACAGTAAATTTCTCTGTTAATTTATTTTTATGAGAAAGTATTTTGTTTGGTGTCCTCAAGCACCTGCTATTAGATGCATCTGTTAAATGGTGTTGACCTCCAATGAGCGGGAAGGCGAGCCAATAAAGTGGCTGTGCTTAGACGCTGTTAAGCGTAAGCTAAATATGTGTGACGCTTACAAATACATTGAGCAAACTGGAAAAAATAGTTTGTTATTGGTTTATAAATTATCTTAAGCATAACTAATAATAAGCAGTTAGAAATAATGTTCACTCATACGTTTATTGTTGAAGAGGGGAAAAATTACATTAAACTCAAACACTGAAATTTAATGATATTAGTAATATTAAAGGGTTAGTTCACCCAATGAATGAAAATTATGTCATTAGTGACTCACCCTCATGCCTGCAGATCAATAATATTTCTTTCAAGATATAGGAAGCATTTTTTGTTGTTGTTAATTCACTATCATGATTACATGCTTAGTTGCATTTTATACAGTAAATGGCATTTAGACCCTTTTAAAACAGACTTGTGACCCATTTGGGGTCTCCACCAGTTGAAATCCAGTGAATTATTCATTTCTAACATCAATGACTATAAACTAATAGACTTTGCAGATTCATATACTCATAACTACAGTAAATATGAGATTGCTCATACATTATGTATGCATCACTTTGCGATTTGATTATGATTAAAACTCCAGGCCATTCCTATTTTTCGTCTTTTGTTTGTAGCCTCAGAAGTTGAGTTCCAGAAGCCCTTCAGCCTGACACAACTGTTGAAGGTAACAAATGACAGCCCTCTCCTGGACAAGCAGTCCATCTGTCTGTGTCAGAATAATTGAATTCTGTAAATATAATCAGAAAGCTCTGTTATGATAAACTTTGAATGATTGCTATCTCTGTAGTCTGTTTTATGGAGGGTATGACATGTAATTCAGACAGATATAAAGATATGGGCCAGTTTTGTGCCAAAAATAGGCCAGTGTTCCTTCACAGTCCAAGTGCACACAGCACTATTTGTTCAGATTTAGTATAGGGTTATTTATATTAAATTATGTTTATATCCAAGAAGATCTGCTATTGCACAAATTTGATTGGATAAGCGGCCATCCAATATGCTGATTGATATACAGTCCAACAGCTCTCGAATTTTTACACGTTTTACATCTTTATGCCAATAGGTGGCAACATTTTGTAAATCATTGTATCACTGAAACCAGTTCATTAAAACATGGAGTAATTTTGGATAGAAACATGTATGAGTGAGTCAGAGAATCATTGTGCTTCGAGTTATTTTAAGTTGGATGGATTCTGATTGGCTGTCATTTTATTGTTCGCCTAAAAAAAGCAATCATGAAAATTCCAACAATATTGTTCCTCTGTGACGTTATCATTATAGTTGTGGTTTGTACAGTACATTGCCATTCTAATAGAATTAGAACAATTTTTAAAACTTTACAGTTATAATTATTCAAATTCATGTTAAATATTCAAGTAAACTTTTTATTTGTCATTGATGCTATTTGATGCTATAAGAATGCTTCTGCAAACAACATGATGAACGATATCACACAAATGCAAACAGCCAAATAGTCCTTTTATTGTCCCCTTTTATGGTTTTACTCGCGTTACGCTACTGCACCTGACATCATGTCAGCCAATCAAGATAAAAGGCAAAAATGAGAGAAGACGTCGGAGATGGTGCAGAAATGCGTGAGATGGTACGTGCGGAAATGGGTAGGAGGAAATGCGATGCTACCAAGCCGACCAATCACAGATCTTGCGGTTCGCGTCGTCGCAACGTGTAGTTGAGGCCAATTTATACTTCTGCGTAGGGTGCGCGCAGTAGGTACGGCGCAGCATACGCACAGACACGTCCCATACCGCCTACCCTTCGTCGTAGTCTGACGCGCACCTCCTCAACAATGTAACTACACGTCGCGACGACGCGGACCACAAGATCTGTGATTGGTCGGCTTGGTAGTATCGCATTTCCCTCCTACGCATTTCCGTACGTTCCATCTCCTCAGACGTCTTCTCTCATTTCTGCCTTTTAGTTTTAGTAATTTCACTAAAATTAACTGTTTTCCCACCTCAATAAGTTCCAACGCCAACATGATCCACTCTCTCTCAGTCGTCATTGCTTGTAGTAACCTAGCCGCGAGGAATCTAAACACAGTGGAACATTAAAACCCTCCGCCACCAACTAGCATTTCGGAGCAGTACTGCAGAGCAACCAAGACCTGAACGCAGAGGCATAAATGCTCACGACAGCGTCGCCTACGTTCGTAGCCTACGCCGTACACTACGGCGTACCGTCGACACAGAAGTATAAATTGCCCTTTACATTTTTGAGGAGGTGCGCGTCAGGCTACGGCGAAGGGTACGTGGTATGGTACGCGTCTGTGCAAATGCTATGCCGTACCTACTGTGCGCACCCTGACGCAGAAGTATAAATTGGCCTTAAGACTGTAAAAGTGCAAGCTTTGATTTACAGATCCATATAAGTTCTTGAGTGAATGGCCCTTATAAGTATAAAATAGCTATAAACAATTTATGTTCTCTGAGAAGAGTTTGTAACTAGTGTTTATAAGCAGATTCAGATGAATATAATAAAAGCTGAAGGCGGTAACAAATTTAGAAGAAACTATGATGTTTGTTTGTTTTTAACGGTGGCTAATTAGATCATTTGAATATCTGTCCATTTTCAGACAGATCCTGATTAATATTAATACTCCATCTGCGCTTTCGACTTCATTTCATTAGTTATAGCTTCCAGCATCACATATATAGCTTTTCTCTGATCCATTTTCTCGAACGATAAACTCTAGTGCTGCTAATCATGCACCTGAACTATAATTAAGTTTACAGACTGATCAAATGGGTTTGGGGCCCTGCTATAAAAACAACTTAAAATAAGTTTGTTTCACTGTGAATTAATCATTATACCCTCTGTATCTTATCATCCTTCAAAAAGAGCTTTGCTTAAAAGCCAGACATTAATTAGGGTTTACTCTAGGCTGGCTCAAAGCAAGTCCCAACACTGATAATCCCAGCTGATGCATCTGAGCTAGATAGCTCATTGATTGAGAAGCCAGGCTTTTGTACATGGGAACACAATCGACCAGACTACCACAGCTTCATAGCATTTAGTTGGTGAGGACAGACCAACAACAAAGGCACAATTGATGTTCTGTAGAGCTTCTGAGACGGTGGTGTTTAATTAGCCTACATTGAAAAGCAAGTGAGAGTGTGCATGAAAATCTCGAGTGATCTATTTCTTTTCACTAGATCCATCATTGCAAATTTTTATAACTGTCGGCTTTAATATATGGCACGTTAAGTAAAATCCACAGGATTTATTTTCATTGTTTTTTTAAGCGTATGATGCATGAGTGTCATCTAAAACAGACCTCAGATGTAAGCCCCTCTCAACATGTGATCAGTTCCCAGCAGAGCTGCAGTGGCTCAGGGCTCATCCAACATCACAGTGCCTTAGTTTTTTTTCCTACAAACCCAGTTAAAACCAGATGCACATCAAATGAACTAAATCCCCTATACGCAAGTGGTGTGGTGTCTCTTTGTGCTCTAGTTGTGTGCTCCATTCTCACAGGCAACTGTTTCCCAGAGCATATGCTGTTTTAGGAGCACAGGAGCATATGGCACATTTAATTAGTGAAAGCTCGTTTAATTTTCCGACACACCTTGGTCTGTGGGACAGTTTATTTTGCTCTGGTCCTTTTGTGCCCAGATAACACCATTTCACTGGGGTTTCCAGATTAGTGAGCCTGTTTTATCCTCGCCATATTGCATTAATTTGAGCCACCTGAGCTAGTTTCACACTTTTTAGGTCTATTTAGGTCTTGGTGTGACACCAAGGGGTCAGAGGTTTGGATGGATGGTTAGCATCATCCAGTTTAATCCCTGCTGCTAACTGTTTTTGCAAGCAATGCATAAATCACAGATATTTCAGTATATTACAGTTGATTTGCCAGTGCTTTATTTTTTTTGAGGGGCTCTTAATAGTGTGAAATAGACTATTTTTCTAGTTCTAGTTATTTTTCTTTGCCTTATCGTCACTAATGAAGGGAACATGTGGTGCTGCCATTACATAATTTATCATTGAGTCATTAATCACAATATATCAGTACTATTATGGTAATCAGATGACATTAGAGATTAGAATATATTGGTATTGTTCGATATTGAATATGACATATTAAAATTCTGAAAATGGCAATTTTCTGTATATTTTATTAATAAATTATAACACACACACATAAAATCTTAAAATAAAATATTGATCTTGTCATTTTTTTTCCGTGCATATGATGAGATAGCCTACTATTAAAGAATGGTGTTCAAATAGGGTAAGTGAAATTAATGTGAAATATAGACCGCACTGAGATCACAGTGTAGTGAAGACAAGTCGTTTTTAGGATAATTAAAGATACTCTGAGCCTGGCTGTCATACTTTAATCTTCAGCTGAACCAACACAGTCTCATGAAAATGCGTATCAATACCACAAATGTAATTTCTCGTGGCATTTATACACCAAAAATGTTTTTTTTTGTGCATATGCTATGCACTAAAAAACCCTGGGATAGATTTAGGGGGAGGGGGTGGGGAGTTCGTGCGTAATATACGCCAAAAAGTGCGTATCATATGCACGCGAAAAACGCGAACCATATACACGCAAAAACTGTTTTTGTCGTATAAATGCCACGAGAAAATGACATTCGTGCTGTAGATACAAACTTTCATGAGATCGGGCTTGCTGAATATGGTACAAACACATTTATTATGCTTCCACATTACCCGATAGTGCCGTGAGATATACATTCTATCTGCTTTTTCATATAGGGCATCTTTGTCCAGTAGCTCACTGACAAGTAAGAATATAATGGATCTAAATAGATCAAGGGAAGTTTATTGGCTCATAAGCACATACATGACAGAATGCATGCGTCTATGAAAGGGCTCTTGAAAACAGAGCTTGTTAACTGTAATGGTGAAGATTAAAAGCTCCTGTCTCATTCTGACAATGTGATTTAGGAAAAATCAATAGAAATATATGATAAATGAAACATAACACAACTACAGACTTCCTAACAAGCTTTTATGTAATCAATTTGTACATGATGCAGTTTTGTTACTCTTAAAAGCCCCTTTGTGCCCCTTTTAACCTTCTTGCATCTGGGAAATGTGTCATAGTCTTCTGTTGTTGCTCAGGTCCCTTGTGGGTATGGCAACAATCTAGTTATTATCTAGTCACTTCTAACCAAAAAGAGACTGATGATTTGCGTATGAAAGCATAGTGGCCATTGTATGCACAGAACATGATTGTGAAGAATGTTAGAACTGCAGAATATGCTTTTTGCATTCATTGCTGCTGCACATGTTTCATTGTTTAAAATCAATGGAAATTTTAATTGTTCAATCCAAGGGAACAAAGAATAAATTGTTCTGAGTAATACTGAATAAAATCTAGCGAAGGCAGAAAATACATTTTGTCTGAAGAAGTACGATTGTTGATATATATTATTCATTGTGCTTCGACAGCATATTTGTGGGAAAGTACAATCCTAATCAATACCCCAAATCAATAGTCTTGGTCAGTATTAATGGGTGTGAAATCCTGTGACCTTTTTGAAAAGGTCTTATACTGTTTACCTGAATTAAAGTTATTTTTTTACATTCATTGATTATTAAAACAAAGTGTTGCAATAATCTAAACTGAAAACATTGAATGAAAGATAAAAGACTACCATAACTGACTACAATGTCTCTGATTCTCCAGGGAAGTGTGTATAGCGTGACAAGCAACTGACAAACTTGCTTTCGCCCCATTTGATTCTCCATATCTGAACACAGCTTCAGCAATGGGAATGTAGGTCAGGCATTTGGTGAACTAAAGATCCAATCCTCCATCAGTTCCTAACTCCCCAGAATGTGTTTTTTATCCACCTTATTCTGCGCTAAACAATGCGCGCCGCCATGACGACGACTCTGGCTGTCAACTTCCGGTTCGAATCTGGTCTATGCATATTTGCTATGTGTTTAAGATTGTGTCATCCCACATCGCTAAACTAAATCGAAAAAACAAAAACATTCATCAAATGTGATCTGATCACGTTATTTTTTTATTAAATCACAGATAAAAACAAAATTAACTTCATAAACTTCATAACTTCCAAAGGATAGCTGATGCATGACTGCATGATCTCCTTAATCCAGCAATACATGAACATCCGACCCCCGACTGCTGCAGAATAACCTAAGCTGGTTAGCCAACCTGAACTCACGGGAATTCGTACGAATTCTACAAGGTGGCTAATTCGTAACAATTCATACGACCTTACTCGTAATCGAATTAGTACGATTTTGCTAAATCTTACATATTTTATGAATTGGCCAATTCGTATGAATTGTATGAATGACCTACCCCTTACCCTGCCCCTAAACCTACCCATCACGTGGTGTTTAGACAAATCGAACGATTTCGTATGAGTGAGGTCGTACGAATTAGCCACTTTTAAATCACTTGTACGAAGTTCGTACGAATTGGTTCGATGAGATAAGAGTAGGGTTAGCCCTTTGACTCCTGACCGCTTTCAAAGATGCTATTTAGTCTATATATTTCTTGGGCATGTGAGAAAAGTAGGGTACATTATGCGCTGAGTTTCGGATTCGTTTATGTGACCAGAGTCCAGTTTGTGCACCGGCACCTCCGTCATGATGTACTATTTTCAACTATATTTACTTCTTAATTATTAAAACCAGGCAATTGATTGATGAAACATTGATTGAAATTAAGATACAATTAATAAAAAAACAAAATTCCCTTTAAAGGCTTTGTGGTTTCTCTTTAAGATCTCTGTGAAAGTTGTAAAGTCGCTTTCAGAGCGGTCATGTCTGTAATGGAGAACAGTCACGACCGTAACATAAATGTAACATACCGTAACATAAATTTTTTTCATAAATGCGAACACGAAAAATAAAATAAAAATAATATTTTATGTTATGTGTAGGCCCACTCTTCTTCATCCGGTTAGTAGGCTATTACTTTTGTTTTGCGCAGTGTAATTCATAGAATTACTAAAAACTATTTTGCCACCTAAAAGTTAAAGATTTGTTGTGTGATGTGTATTTTGCTCATAATAAATATAAAACGCATGTGTAGACTGATATTTTTCTAATGTCTGGACCACTGATCTATATAATATATCATTATATAGATGAGTGGTCTGGACTAGAGTGCTAGCATTCTATGTAAACAAATACTTCAACCGGAAGTAGAAAACCGTTTAGTCAGTTGAACCCGCTATGAATCATGGGAAATAGAACGGGCGCAGAAAAAGGTGGATAATTAAGGGAGACCTATAGATAAAGTATGGATAATTAAAATGCTTTTTGAACACTTTTATTCAGCAAAGGCACATTAAATTGATAAAAAGTGACAGTAAAGACATTTACAATGTTACAAAAGATTTATCATGGTTTCCCAAAAAACATTTTTTTTTGTATCAAGTTTTTTTATTGATAACATTGATAATAATAAGAAATGTTTTTATTCAGTGGCAGAAGCAAGCTTCCATAGAAAAGTTATTTTAACTTGTAATAATAATTTAAATATTTCTATTTTACATTATTTTTGGTTAAATGAATGTAGCAATTGGTGAGTATAAAAGATTTCATTTAAAAATATTAAACCAACCCCAAACCTTTGAACAGTTGTGTGCTTTTTTTCTTTCTTAAAATTTATATGAAATAGTCTGTACTTTTAGACAGCCAGAACTGATGAAAAATCCAAACACCTATAATGCATTTTCTGCAATTTTCCTGCTGTTTTCTTCAGTCTTCACGGAGTCTGTCACAGCATTATGCAAATAGTTTTTACTCCAGCATGTAATTGTGGTATATTCTTTTTCAGAAAAAAAAAAAAACCTGCTCTAAAATCTCCTGTAAAAGTGAAAATAACTGTGGTTGGTTACTTGAAGTCACAACATGAAACTACAATTATCCCTGCCATTCTGTTAACCATTCAAATTTATTTAATCTATTTTAATTAACATTGTCTGTTTAATTGTCGCTTTCTATCATTTGAATGATTAATGATTACACTAGGGCCATTTAACAGTTGGCAAAATTTGCACATCTGCGCAGTCGCTTCTGGCTCATCTGAATGGCTCTCTACACTCACAAGGCTGTCAATCTCTAACTGTCTTTCTCTTGTCCTCTCCTGTGCTTTATAGGAGAGCCCCACTGTTGCTCCAAATTAAGACAGAAGACTGCATGGTCACCCGCCGTTCACAACCCTCTCTGACTTATCCTGATTTCCACTTCCAGACTGATGGGGAAAGGAGAAATGAAATCACGAAAGCTTTGACATTGGCATTTATTTAAAGGAAATCGCCCTTCTATAAGCCACTATACCAAATGGAAGAGTGGAATGCTGTCCAAGAATAAACATTAATCCAATCCAATCCGGATTGAATTGGACTGATTCAGTGTTGACTCACTGTCTCAACCACAACTATTAATACCATAAGTGAATAGAAATGCCTGTTTCTCAAACAGAGCAATCGGGTTTCTAAAAAGCTGTAATAAGGTTCTTTAGATTAGGGCCCGAGCATCGATGGTGTGAGGACCCTCTTGGAATTGCTCTGTTTATATATATATATTTTTATCATTTATGGTGTCTCCTTTTTGACATTTGAACATGGCAGACCCAATCTTCATTTATCTTTAAGTAAATTGATGATATCATTATTTGAAGGATGCATGGTTGCAGTATTGATGTTTGTGCTGTTTTTAAAAAGTAAGACATTTAACTTTAAAACCGTATTCTGGACAAATGTGGGCAAAATAGTTTTGATTTATTTTTAAAAAATACAAGACTTGGCTACTTTTCCTAAGTTTGCCACACTTAGGTGTTCGGTTCAGAATGGACCTGCATGGAAAATGAATGGGAAGTTGGCAAAAATGTGAAAATACTGAGTTTTTTTGTGTGTGCAATCTACAAATCAGCCACGATCTTGAAAAAAAGACACACAACAGTGAAGGGGTGAATCTATAAACATCAAGAGTGCAAAACAGACACATCCAGACACACACACACCCAAACACACTTTTATATAACACACACCAAAAATTCAGATTATACGTTTTGTATTTTTAAAATGCTCAGTTTGTCCACCAGATGGCATTCATCTCATTTCAAAAACTGCTTTTATGAGGCCTAGGCTTGACTCTAAAATGAAATACAGCTTTACATTTTTTTACAAAATATATATTTTTTTTATATTGGGGGGAAATTTTGTCATAATTATTGCATTAATACTAATTATAATTTTTTTTATTTTTGAAATTTTCTCAAAACACCAAAAAAAGAAAAAGAAAAAATATTATAAAAACAAGTTAAAAAAAAATCATGATTTTTTTTTAAATATGAATCCCACCCATTTAAATATGAATGGGTCCATTTGGACACCGAACACCCTGAGTGTGACTCTGAAACGAACAACCCAGAGGGTTAATCTTGGGTGGGATTTGGGTCAAAAATGGGCACCCATAGAAATGAATGGGAAAAACTGTAATTTAGAGCATTTTAAAATAAACCAAAATAAGACACCAGGTGACAGCAAAGTCACTTTATCTTTAGGTTTTAGCTCTAAGAACTTATTGGAATGATATTTTAATGTAGATAAAAAAAATAATAAAACATAAAAATAAGCATAATTTACATAGAAAATATGGTACTTTTTTAAGTAAATAAATTCAAAAATACCCAAAATAAAAATAAAAAGGATCACACCTGAGTCCTCTTTGCCCACATTTGTCCACAATTACAGGATTAAGGGCTATAAAGTGAATACGATTTTGAGGGCTACAGCAGTATAACATTGATATTGTAGTTTGTGTTAATATTTTGAATTAGATTTTATTTTTGGTTTTAGTTTTAGGACCTCAAATTAAGTTAAACATAAATGAGAAATGTTGCCTTAGTTAGGCTTTTTTAATATTAGATTTTCTTTCAGTTGATGTTTATTTTATAATAAAAATTATCCTTTGTGGTTTTTGTTTTAGTTAAACAGTAATAACCCTGTTTCAAAGCTTTTGGCATTTACTAATGTACATGCAGAGATTTTCAAAAAGATCTGGCAGCGTTTTTCTTTTCCTTCATAGTGATGACCCCAACAAAATCATATTACGCCCCAGACTTTTGTGTGCTGCATAAGTAAATCCATTAGTGGTAAGAGAATTTCCTTTTGAGAGCTCCACAGAAAAATAGGGGTTCATGGTTCAATAGAGGTTCGCAGGCCCAGCAAGTTCTCAAGGATGCTGCTTTTCAAAGCACCTTTCATCTCTTATGAGTTAATGTAAAATGACAACAACAAAAGAAAAAAAAAATTGCAAGATTGCTAAAAGCCACATGTAGCTGGTGGATGCTCATAAGAGCATTTAGATAGAATATGTCTAAGATACAGCATACACTAAATGACTTGTGTATGGTAGCTTAGCAAACCACTATTTTGAAAATATAGATATCAGTAAAGTACACTTGTGACCAGGTTAATCCTGTTCTTCAAATAATTAGCAAATGGCTCACTGCAGCCTTAGGTACAGCTTGCCCTTTATAAAGCTTTCTTAGTCACAGAGCTGATGTCGAGGACTGATCAGATGTATAAACCTCAGGACATCCAGCCTGGCCTTGCCTCTATCACTCAACACAAACAAGAAGTATTTAATGAGAGAAAGGGGCAAAGTTGAGTAAGAGAAGCCCAAGGAACAAGCGGACCATAGCATGACATTGTAGATTAAAATTCTGGCAAGACAACTTTTAAATTATTAGGACGTTGATTTATATGTCAAAGGGTGTTGTAAAAGTGTGTCTCTTTGACTAAAGGTACTTTTTGGGAAAAAAAACATTTTTAAGGAAATAAACATAAACAATGGATTTACATGCATCCCAAATGAATTCTGTCATTTAAAAAATGTAAACAAAATACCTGGCTTTGTTTTGTCAATATTAATTTCTAGCTAGCATTTTGTGTATCCTAAATATACACAATTCGCCTTTGGCTAAGCCACGCCCTAGAATGTAGATTGACCAATCACAGCACAGCCAGGAACGAGCTCCCACAGAGGTCCGACACTTTATTACAGCGCTCCATTGACCTTCAACGCTGGCGTCTCATATTTTTGATCTCGGCAGGCTATTACCGTCGTAGTTTTATCGAAAATATGGTTAAACGTTGTGCCTGGGGCATTTGTAACAAAGATAGACGTTTCCCAGAGAGAATCTTGGAGTCCGTTTTTTTCCTTTCCATAACCGAAGTCAAATCCTGACAAGTGTCGTCTCTGGATTAAACCAAGTGCGGTGCGAAGAAAATTCGTGTCCGTTGGTCATCCGAATGCGTTCAAAAATTTGAACTCTTGCGAAAGATACGGACGGTTCCTATTCGACAATTCCAGCGGAAGTTGAGCATTGCTATGGTACTGATAAACAAACCTGAATTATTAACTTTAATAATATAAATAATCATTTTATAACGAGAAGTTGTCATGTTATTTTTTTATTTTCATGACTTTCTAACGTTATTAGGGGGGCAGTTAATACAATTAAATTGTAGGCAGACATTAAACTATTGACCACCATATCAGTTTTTAGCCAACCTGACATGTCAACGTCCTCAGCAGCTTTCCTCACGCAGCAGCCTTCCTATTAATATGTCTAATATAATTCTCATCAGAGAGATCATACAGAACTGACAGAATCAACCTTTCTCTCCACCATTTTTCTTCTACCCGCGTCCGACGCTTTCACTGTGTAATACGACGTCCGTTGGGAACGTATTGCGTATTACGGAGCTGATTTCAACTGCCAGTGTGAAGGCGACGTTAGTCCCAGCCTCCGTCTCGATTAGGATATGCGGTGTTTCATGTTTTGACCGTGCCCAGTAACGTTATGCTTTTGCCTCTGTTTTGGATGCCGTCTGTTTCTTGCGTTTCACCTATATGTCTTGAATATAGCCTTCGAACGCATATGCAGCCCCTTTTGCCTACTTCTATCGGACACTTTATTTGCTGCTTTATAAAAGTTTGATAACATTTCAGCAGGAAGTTTGACGGAAGTAGCAACAGTAACTAAGAGGGGCGGGGCTTAGCCAAAGGTGAATTACAGCTCGATGCAATGAACAAATCAAACCAAATTTAAATAGCTCAACACAACACGTTTCAATTGGTTTCCCCAAATTGAACTGAAAATAAGACTTCTGCAGTCTCAAAATTATTCAACCCCTGAATAAAATCCCTAACAACAGCACAAATCTGCAAAACAGGTGTTGTCTCAAGCACACCTGATGCAACTAATCAAGGGCTTCATTAGTTGCACCAGGTGTACTTGAGTGAACACATGAAATATCTGAACTGGCTTCGACACTACCTGGATGGGAAGGAAGATATCAATGGCAGCAACCAGATTTCCAAGGGTGCTATAATGACATCACAACTGTCATAATTTGTGTAAAATATGGAATTGATTTACACAAATTAACAAGGCGTGGGGGTTATGTCAATAGATCTGAAGGACGCATATTTCCAAATACAAATAGCGTTACATCACAGGCGATTCTTGAGATTCGCCTTCGAGGGACAGGCATATCAATACATATCTGTTCAGTGAATTGTTTACCATGCTTTCTCGATTTAACCTCCAAGTGCTTTGATAAAGAATGCAGTATGTATGGACATTTGCTAAATATATATATATACAGCTATGGAAAAAATTAAGAGACCACTGCCAAAATCAGCAGTTGCTCTGGATCTATTATTTAAATAATAAATCCAGAGCAACTGCTGATTTGGCAGTGGCTCTTAATTTTTTCCATAGCTGTATGTGTGTATATATATATATATATATATATATATATATATATATAAATAAAATACAACAATGCATTAAGGTACAGCTTCTTGTTTAGCAGATATGAGAGACTTTAAATTAGCGTAAATTTAGGTTACCCAGGTGAGCTATTTGACATTAGGAGTTGTCATGGCAACAGTCAAACATCTGACTGCCGAAGGCTGTAACTGACCAATAAGAATCAAGTAGAGAGCCACGTAATGAATATGTATATTATGTGTTAAAAAAAGACCAATATGAGAGAATAGCTTCGAATTACAAAAAAAATAAATACGTTTTTTTCATGTATTGCAATAAAGGACCTACTACAGAAGAACAAGTTCTGTCAGGGTGTAGACACTTAAAGGTTTTTGTCAGGCGCTTCATATTACACTGTAAAATAAATGATTTGTAATCACAACATTATTTTTTCTTTTGTCAAATCAACTTAAATAATTGATGTAGTTCAGATAACATCATATTTTGAGGTTCTAATGATTGAATCAATCTCCTTTACTGTATTAACTCAATTTTTCTATTTCAGTAAACTTAAAATTTTAAGGCAGCCAGGTTACTAAATTTTTTTAGGGGACATGGGCCAATTTCATGGATTTTGTTTTTATTCATTTTGTTGATATTTTTACTTGAATGAATTAAACATCTCTACACATACTTTATCACTAGAAAAAAACTGTTAAACAAAGAAATAATCATGCAATCATGTCAGGCATTTCTCCTTATATAGCCTACAACCTCTTTGATATAAAGCGCTCTTTAAAACAAGAACCCAGCGAGGGATCAGTATGTTTTATTTTTTAATTCTCACAGTCATGTTTTCTGTTTGTCATGTGTTTACCTTGCCATAATGTGATCATGTCTTGTGCGGCTCCTGATTATGTGTCACTTTCTGATTGGTTCATTGTTTGATTGTTAAGGTGTTCCTTGTTGTCAATTGCCTATGTGTATTTAAGCCTTCATGTTTGCCATGTTACTTTGTTTGTCATGTATTGAATGCTGGTTTCTAGCTCATGTTTATTTTGCGTTACATGCTTTGGATTAACTCATGGTTTATGTTTCACGCTTTTTGGATTATCACCATTATAATAAACTGGGTCCTCTACATAATTTTTGAATCTTTTCTTTTTTTTCTAAGAGTGTAATACAGACTTGAAAGTAAATTTTGTTTGACAGGGCTTCCTCAGGGTCGGTGTCTATGTGATCATTGCTGAGGACAGTCAAAGTCACATTTACAGCTGTTTACAGTATTGTTACCAGAGGATGTTTCTTTCGGCAAAGACATTTGTCTTTTCTAAAGACAAATGTGCGAATGTTCTCGGATATGAAAACATGATATGTATTTTCAAGATCAAAGTCAAGCAAACTCTTTGATTGTTCCTTGCACTGTTCGTTGAAAACAGAGAGGATAAAAAAGGGAATCGATTCCCTGCTGCTTGTTGTTCTAGGCAACTTAAATCATAGAGCAAACATGCAAATAAGTTATGCTTTCCCTAATTTCCTGTTTAGTGTTTTGCTCGCCCAGCTGTAATTGATCTTTCAGAAGTCCTTGTGCTGAGCCTGAAGACTGTGATGCAAAAGAAAGGGTAGAATGGGTGGATGTGTATGCCAACATGACTTTCTTACTATATTTCATTCAAACTGAAACTGAAAATGTAGTCCTTTAGCAGTCCCTTTCACAAGAGGAAACTCACATAAAGCCAACACATTCTCATCCTTTTGCGTCATATATGTGAAGCCATACTTTGTAAAAATAAATGCGCTTTATCTAATCAAAAAAATTGTGGCAACAGATTACAAGCAATATTATTAATTCAATTTAACACATTAGAATTGAGTAATGATTAATCAAATTAATTCCTTAAAAGTTAACTATTTAAAATAAGTAAAACTTAAAAAAGTACACTTAAGTCACGATTATGGTGATCGGTGTTTGTTTAGGTTTGTTTTAAAATTACGGTTTTCTCCTTCAGTGATTCGGCTTGTTAACATCAGGTGTCTTCAATGTTGGCAATATAAAATAAAGAGTTCTTAATTAATCTTTGATGTCTGTCTGTTATTCAGATATTTTTTGTTTCATTTTTTTGGTGTAAACTTTACTCATTTTAAATGGTTAACTTTTAAGGAATAATTTGATTAATCATTACTCAATTCTAATTTGTTAAATTTAATGAATAATATTGCTTGTAATCTGTTGCCACAATTTTATTGATTAGAAAAAGCGTATTATTTTTACAGTGTATGACATTTCGTCGAAATAATACGCACATGGCACCCTTTAGCGTCAATATAACACGACACTGTTATGGGTAGGTTTAGGTCTAGGGTATCTGCGTCTCATATTGACGCTAAAGGGTGCCATGTGCGTAGTACTTTGAAAGAAATGTCACATGGTGTCAAAATGACGCCAAAGGATGAGAACGGGCTCCAACACGCATATATCATTAGGGGCCTATTGCTGAAAAATGTAAACATTTAGTCAATTATAGCATGCTTTGGATGTGTTATGTTGTTGGTTGTTTGCCTATCTCTCAACTCATGTTATTTTGGATCAAAAGCTTTTATCTAAAAAAGGATTTAGAAGCCTAAAGGATTTAAAGTTTCATTCCACCTGTCAAGTGTGACAAAAGGAAGAAAGCAAGCTTTTATTCATTAAGACATGGGCATTAAAGCTGAAGAATAAAGTGAAACGGCAGAGATGAATAATGCAGAGGTTTGTTTAAGCATGTGCTTCATTCTAACTTTGTTTGTCAGGTCTACTGAAGAACAAGTTGTCCTTCTATAATGCTTCTTTAAACCTTGAATGTTGTGAGCAAAGTCCTCAAGACTGTTCACCTCAAGCCCTGGTTATGAATCTGAGCCTTTGTTTATGCTTGTGTTTTCATTTGTAGTTTTTTCTCTTGGCTTAATGCATCACTCAAACTTCAATTTTAGTCCATAGGTTGCCGTGAGGAAACTCCCCTGAGTGTAAAATTGTTCCATTCTCTTTTCTATTCTAAATCAAAACATTAAACCCCTCTGAAACTTGTACTGGGGAAACTAATATTAAAACAATTAAAGTTTTATGCAAAAATATGAAATTTTTGTCATTTAAATAAAACTGAAATGTTTAATGCTGAAAACTAAATATTAGATGAAAAAAAGTAAGCTAAATGAAAATAAAAAAACATCTGACATTAAATACTAAATAGTCTACTAAAGATGAAACTGAAATATAAACGTACTTGAAAAAAAAACTAATTCAAACTATGAATACATAGGGCCCTATAATTTCTGCGATCACGTAATAAAAAGCACACTCATTTTACAACTAAAATAACAGTAAACGGTAAAAAAAATGAATTTCCAAAAATTAAAACGGAAAAGAAACGAATTTGCAAAAATTAAAACGGAAAAAAAGGAATTTGGGGAAAAAATAAAACGGATTTTATAGGGTCCTAAATACAAGCTAAAATTATATATAATTCTGAACTAGCACTGTGAGGGGGAAATAATAAAAGATTTTTTTTCTAATGTACGCTAATTTGTTTTTCACAATATCACACCAACAGATGGTGTCACAAAATCAAAGCGGGAGCAACTGTCAATGATCCACAGAAGGATTACAGTACACATTTGTCTAATGGAACTGATACAAGGAAATAAAGCATTCATGCACATCTTGCATCCATTTCTGAACCATATACTTAGTAAAGGTTTTACAAGGAACAAAAACCAACATCTGAATTGTGCATTTCTTAGTCAAAGCATATAGATTTTCTGGATCTAACGTCATTCAAATTTATTCTAACGTTACTTAAACATTCCCCTAACATTATTTTAATGTTACCCTAACATTATTCTAACATTCCCCTAACGTTATTTTAACGTTTACTTTAACGTTATTGCAACGTTACTTTAACTTTCAACTTACTTTATTTTTACACTATCATAACGTCATTTTAACATTATTCTATCTAAATATCTAAAAACATTTGTTGTGATAACTTATAAATCATATTATATTTTACAGTGTAACGTTATTCTAAAGTTACTTTAACATTCCCTTAACGTCATTTTAACATTAACTTTCAAATGGTCTTCGTTTCCTGTTTACACTTCTGGGCTTCAGGGTCTATACGACCCCAACAATTGATTGAGTAATTGTACAAAAAAATATACATTTTTAATCATACAAATAATATATAATTTTTTGTTTACTTCTCATCTATTCATTAATGCTTTGTTTTTGGAGATATAAAGTACTTTTGTATCCATATACCACACAATTCCTCAACAACACCATTAGCTTGCATATGAAATATTATTTTTTATGATACATTGCATTTATACTATAGTACTAGGCCTTCATTTCTGTGTAAAAAAAATTTTTGGACACATGAAGAAAATATATTTAGGTTTTTTTACATTTCCCATTCATTTCAATGTGAGGTCTTATTGAACCCAAAGACCAGAAGTGTAAACATTTTTTTATATACCTTCAGAACAAGCGAATCAAGCCCAGTTTATTTGTGTGTGTAGATAGATAATGTATGAAAAGTCACAAAATCTTATTCCACTGAGAATGAAGCGATTTTTTTTTATTATTAAGTAAAAGTCAATTGGGATCATATAGACCCCATGACCCAACTGAGAGCTACTGCTATTCTAACATTATTCTAACCTTCCCCTAACGTTACTCTATTTATTTATTTACAGTCCAGGAAAGCACTTACACCACCACCATAACAACTCAAGCACTTATATTTGGTCTTTGAAGTGTAAAGCCCCCTCATCTCACACCGACTAGCTACAGGCCTCATTATTGATTTGCTGAAAGGATGCCTGAATCATGGAGTGGATGTGGGGAAAGAGAAAGAAAAATCAGGATGTGAATGTTTAATTATTTCCCTCAAAACAGTGTCCACGCTAATTTACGCTTGCCAGCTCAAGCTCGGACGTGGCCCATATTAAGAGTATAGCCACAAGGTCTTCTCATAATCAAAGGTCTGAGTGCATTGGATTTATATAAACATATCAGTACTGTGCTTCCCTTTAACCTTCATTGCCCTAGCTAGATAAATATTTCATCAGTACTGACATGGCTAAATGCATTCAGACTAAGAATAAGCAAAAACATAGACTTTATACCCTTCACTGGTATTCATAACTCAGTTGAGTGCCTCCTGCCATCCTAATATCAAAAGGCTGAAGTCAATGATTGTGGCCCCTGCAGTGTCTACTTTTGATTTAAAGTGTTTACTGAAAGAGAAGCTCCAGGAGTGTGAGGAATGAATTTGTTCCAGGAGGTGACAGAGGGGGGAAGACCCCTGTCGCCTCATTCCCTAAGCATTAGACACTGACATCCGGCATGACCTTGGGACTGGAACTTGATTGCGAGCGTTTGTTCACCGTTGACAGGCTTTACCGCTGCCTCTCCCTGTAAGATACAGGCATCCATATAAGGGAAAAATCACTTTTCCTGCACAAAAGACACATATTGTGCTCTAAAATGTTTTGTTTGATTCTTTTAACTTATTCGTTGGTTAACTTTTACTCTGACAAAAAACTTTTAAGGGAAGGCCAGGGAGGTGTCTGTTGTTCATAGAGGTAAACTTCATGCTCTAATGTATGCAGATCCCCTATGTTTAAATAACAGGTTTGACCATTTAAGCTACACTCATTACGAACAGGTTAGAAAAACATTTTTAGTAAATTGGGGTCTTTTCTGCTCTAACATTACAATTGGCCTGTGCACAAAGTGCAGGTCCATAAAACAATAGTGTATTGAGTTTGGTGTGGAAGAACTTGACAATACCTGCACTTCAACTTATTGGATTCTGGTCCCACAGGTCCCCTTCCTTAGCGGCAGACCCTTTATCCAGTTACTTCAACAGCCAATTAGGCAAATGAAAAAAAAATAGAAAATAAAATACAGTACTTATTTAGATTGGATAACATTTAATGAAAAATAGTAGTTATGCACCTTAGCTTTATGTGTTATGGGGCCTGTGGGGGTCCTGAGGATTTAGAGGCTGTGGGACATAGGTCCATAATCTAGTCCTATTTGAATCCCACCAAACCAGACACATTTGTAATGAATTAGAATAGCAACTGCAAGCCAAACCAGATAAAAGGCCCATTTACACCAAGAACAAAACTATTATGATTAATGATAACTAGTGGTCAAACGTTATGTCCAGAGGGGATATGTGTTTTTACAGTTTGATTAAACAACACAATCTCACGGTAGTCTATCTATAACACACATTATAATTTCGTGCCATTTATACGCCAAAAACAGTTTTTGAGTGCATATATTATGCACTGTACACCCCTTGGGTAGGATTAGGGGTGTGGAAGTGCGTGCATATATTTTTTATATGTATACATTTACTTACCAGGTGGTTTTCTCTTGTTTTAGCATGTGTTCATAATTTCTTTGTTTGACAGCTTTGCCAAAAATGTCTGAACAATAAACGTACTAGGTTAACTAATGTAACCTCGTTCTCTCTAAAAGAGGGAACGAGTATTGCAATAAGTTGCGCTGACAGGGTAAAAAGATTTTTGAAGCCAAAAAGATTATCCTTAATTTTTGTATTTATTGTCAAATGCAGTGCGGCGGACAGCATACCATAGCAGGCTTTGTTGACGTGCTCAGTGCACTGCGTTTACAGCAGCCAATAGCCCATTCAAAGCCGTGATATTAGCAATAACCCGGTCGCAGACGGCCATGTAAACACCGGCAAAGCCCGAAAAAATGCGATTTTAAAAACCAGGATATTATGCCTGGGTTACCTTTTCGAACCCGAATTTTTGCTCATGTAAACGCCGTCTCGGCATATCCCAGAGTGATTTGTGTTCTGCGCATGTTCTATTCGCAAGGAATCTTGGTCTTTTGAGTAGAGAAACTTCTCGGCGCATACAAAAATCCGCGTGCAGTATACCGGAAGTAAACATGGCGAGACACAGCACAGCATACTTTTGGAGCGAGTTAAGTAACGTTACCAACATCTAAGCGCAAACAAAGGCGATCGCTATCTGCCCGAACTATTCATTATCCGCATGCTGCTGCTGTTGTTGTCTTTGGATGCAGGAAGAAGAATCGGAAATGACGCAGTTTGCGTCTTGAGGTTCTCCGTACGTCAAGACGGTAACCGCGCGTCGCTGTTTACATTGGGATATTGCAATTCCATGTAAACAGGAGAAACACTCTCTGCTCACGCATGTAAATGGGTTATCCCTAATGTTTCAGAAACCCGAAAAGTGACCTTAACCCGACCATAACCCGAAAATTGGCTGCACATAAACATAGTCATTGGCTGTCCTGCAGCAACTACTGCAGCTTATCAGTGAGCCCTGCGTAATGTTATGCTCAATGAGGGTGCTATGCCCTCTACGCATCACAGCACATGTAATAGACACTTGAGTACACAGACTGGCTCCGCCGGTCTATTATAAACGTAGAATGGAAGCGGCCAGCAACACAGGCCAGAACAGTTGACAAGCACACAACAGGGCAGATAATAGAGCGGCTCCACCGGACTATGTATAGAAAGCATTACCTCTTCACGCAGCTGTATGGTGATAGGGAGCCAGCAAAGCAGGTCCACACAGGTATACCAGCGTGTTATAGGAAAATACAGATCGGCTCAGCCAGTCTATGTATAGCGAGTCTCCGCCTCACTGATATGAGAGTGGCCACATGAACAACTGGGCAGAACATACACATCACTTGCACATCACATCACAGACTGACAAAAGTTTAGCCTGCAAGCGGAACTTCCAGGTTATAGAACCTCACGAATGTGGAGGGGGAGGTCCAGCCTGCCGCCATACAAATATCGTGAATAGAAATCCCGCTGGACCAAGCCCACGACAAAGCCACTGACTTCAGTGGATGGGCCCTGATACCCATAGGGCAGTGCAGGTGTTTGGACGCATAAGCTGCTGCGATAGGGTCCACTATCCATCTGGACAAGCTATGTTTCGAGGCGACAACACCCTTGGTGCATCCTCCAAACAAAACAAAGAGCTATTCAGAATGCTTGAAGCCGGCGAAGCGCGTGGTGTCAATTCTCAGCACCCTGACGGGGCACAAGTTACCATCGTCCCTCGCTATCTGATGCTGGCAGAGCCGATAGGGAGATGACCTGTGCCAATCGCCTTGGGGACGGTAACCAGGTTTTTTTCGAGAATGACTTTAGAGTCATTTGGTCCGAACTTGAGACAAACGGGGCAAAGACCTGTCTGCCCTTAAAAGAGCGCCCCAACCTAAGTTACCTGTCGGTGTGAGACAGCCCGCATTGTCACTCACTATTTGGTACCAGCTAGCCGCTAGCCAGGGTCTCAGTGCTGAAACACAGCTCTTAGTTACACTGATTCAGCGCAAGCCGTGTCGACAGCCGGCCCGTCATTGCCACAGAGTCCAGTTCTATGCCCAGAAAAAGGATGACTGGCTGGGCAGTAACTGGCTTGGTCCAGTTGACCGTGAGACCCAGGCTTCCAGACGGCGACACAGTAGGAAGAACATCAATGTGTATGGAATAAATTAACATTGTACTAGTCTGTACTGAACAACACTAAGTAATACAACCTCTTCAACTACCACTTATGAAATACAAAATGCAAACAAACACACTTTAGAATATTCAAGTGGATCCCAATTCCAAACCTTGATAACTGGTATATGAAGTGATCAATGTGAAAGAAAAAGTGCACTTTTACCTTTAACAAACATAAATTAGCTTGTGGTTTGAATAAAAAAAGCAGAGCAAAATAATAATAATAAAAAATACTGCATTCAGGATACAAAGTGCAATGTTATTTACTCATCCACTATTGAGAGATTCTTGTGCAAAAAGATGAGTCTATCAACCGGATTATGAGGCGCATAAGATACTGCAGTCAAACGTTTGACTGGGTTTGCGTTATGCATCCACTAGATGTGCTGGGAATGTAGCGCGTGCGCGACGCCGGAGGTAAGGCGTTTATATTTAGTAAGCTTGAGCGCGCTGGAGCGGGCAAGTGACTTACATTCGCAGCCTGACTCATATGAGTATTTAATGTGCGGCGGCTCAGATGATAGCATAGGCTGGCTGTTTTGAATGAGAGGACCTGGTTACTGTGAACGGGGAGCGCTTTATGAACATTCTGTGACGCGCATTCTGGACTGTGTGTCTGTTAAGAGTGAGCGCTCGTGAGCGGAGACAGACACACATAACCTGATTTATACGAGGTTGAACTGGCCGTGTGACACAAGCGGGCATAAGATGGACACGAGCGCAAGTTCGCGGGCGAATTTAATAACGCGGAGCGTTGTTAACTAATACATTATCAGGCGCTCCGGATTATAATTATATAGTGAGGAAAATACCGGGTAAACGGATTCAGCACGAACTCTATGGCAAAACCGGAAGTCCCGCGGGACACGAGGGTAGATTGTCCCGTGCAGGGCGGACCGAACGGTCCGGGATTTTACCGTGTACCGTTGCATCCCATAATATATATATATATATATTAAAATATGCCATACACCAATAACACTAAAACTACAGAACATTTACACAAATACATTAGATACAAACTGTGTGTGTGTGTGTGTGTGTGTGTGTGTGTGTGAGCTTCTCAAACAAATTGCCCTTCAGTGATAGAAAATAATAAAGTCTGTATAGATGTCATTTACCGCCAAAATTCAGTACTAAATGAACAGATCAAACTGGATTATTTTAATACTGTCTGTAACTTACATGCATGTTGAGGTATGCATACTTCTTGTTTCTAACTGTATCTACTGTACAGACAGGAGATTGTCATATTTTTTGGTACAGTAAAAAAGAGCAAGAGAGACAGAGAACCCCACAAATACTCCCTGGAATGATGCTAAGACAACACAATGTTGCTCACCTTCTTCACTGGGACAGGGACAGGTGCAGTTAGTATGGGGAGACTGGGGTGCTGCTGACTCATCTGTTGTTGTTGCAAAATCTGCTAAAAGGGGGATGTTGATGAAATGTAGGCTAGCACTAGCCTGCAGCTAAGTTAGCTAACTTATTTCACTATGGACAACAGGTTTACCACTCACAGACTAAAGGCTACTCACCTTTCTTTGTGAAAAACGGGGCTACAGAACGACAGCCTTTATTTAGTCTTTCCTCTCTCTCTTTCCTTTCTTTCCTTTTCTGGAAACCAGATTTTATTGTACTATTCGACATTATGGTCTCTGTATTTCCAGCGCACCAGCGCTTTCACCCGTTCAAAACACCGTCAACGATGCGCGCGCTTAGGCAGGACCAAACCATTTCATGCGGAATGCGGATACATGGGGGTGGTCGGTCAATATGGATATTTACTTTTTGGTCAATGGGGATATTTAACTTTTATTGCCAAAATAAGTCAAATCAAAGACATCGTTCAATTTATTATTAAATGAAATATACTCAATGATGATATATATATATATATATATATATATATATATATATATATATATATATATATATATATTATTTTTTTTTTTTTTTTTTCAAAAAAGTTTTTACCTATTTGATGGGCCCCCTGTCAGTCAGGGCCCTTGGAATTGTCCTAACTTTTCCCCCTATATGGCGCCCCTGGGCATGTATGTTAGGCTACTTAGCTATGCGTGTAATGCACGAATCGGTGGGCGGAGCCAAATCGGCCGTGTTGAAGTAGGTGTTCATCTTTTTCTGCGGGGGTGGTTTGACGTCATATTTCCCCACTTTTCAAAATTTGGTGGTGGTTGAGGAAAGACCCTGAGGAAAGAACCCTGTTTCTAAAGCGAGTTGACTGTACATATGAAGTACATTTGTAGTGCTATACATATGAAAGTGGCGTGCTATATAAATGCCTCATTAATTCATTCAAGTAGCTTTTATTAACATGCCTTAGAAAAACATCATTACTGTGCATCTTGAGACAAAACAATGGCAATGACATATTTTAACTGACATCAGAATACAGCTTGAACATGCCTTTTTGTCTGGGACTTGGCTTAAGCCGTACTTTAACAATGTTTGCCTCTAATATTTATATTTTTAAGCTTAATTCTATTTAAAACAACTTTTAATTGTTTTAGTAAAAATAAAAATGAAATAACTGGCTTGAAATCAATTTCAAAAATATTGTTTTTGTGTCATCATTATAGATGTGGAGTGAACTCTGCTATTCTCTTAAGAAAATGTTAACTTTATGGTTATAGTTTTGTGAACAAACTTTATTGGTTATGGCTTTGAAATTATACTATTGTCAAATCCAGCCACCTTCCCAGACCCGGAATCAAGTTGTGTGTCCTGGTATCAGGCCCACACCTTCCACTAGAGTAAACAATCGCAAGCATCTGTGATACTTTTTTATTTAAGTCCTTTCAATTCACATTACATTGAATGCCTCCAAACAACAACAAAAACTAAATATATATTTGATAACTATCTATCTAAAAAGTGAGAGTACATTGAATACCATAAAGTTTACTGCATATCGACATAAAAAAGAAATCCTCAAATACACTGAACTTTTTTTCCTTTTCATAATCTTTGGTAAAGGTAAAACAAATACTTTATAGAAGAAAATACTGTATTATACTTTACCACCTCATGTGGTTCTTTGTTAGCCCATAAAAAAAATATCACATTGAAGAGCTAAAAGAGCAAACAGAACAAAGAAGCAAAAGGACAGTGAATAATAGAATGACACAGGAAAGAAAAAAGAAAATGTCAATGGGTTTTGGAATACGGTCATCAAAAAGCAGAGATGTTTCGATGTGGATTATCACACGTTTCCCCCCAGAAAAAGCATTCAGATTCATGGTTTCTCTGTTTTCCAAAGGACACAAGATCGCAGGAGTTGTGTGAGGACAGCATGGATCGACGTGGACCCCAGAGGCACAAAGTAAGTAATCTCACAAACACTCGATCAGATGGATGGACGCCACCATCAGCACCCCACAGTCAGTGATTTTCCCCCAACAGCACCTTGAGGGACACTTGATTGATCTTCAACTTCATTCCTACCTGCTTGCAGCAAATCAACTGTAAGGTGCGTTTGAAACATGAGATTTTTTTTGGTCACAGACACAAAGCATGTGCCTTTGTGTGCTCAGTAAAGCACAAACGGAACATTTAGAGGACCACGTATCAATCTCTGGTCAGAAATGTAGTACTTCATAGTTCAGAGATAAACAGTTTGACTCTCAATAAAACACACTTAATGTCATATTCCAATAGAACACAAAAACAAAAGTTCTTGCATTGAGCAGATGAAGGCCACCCAGCTTACGAATGACGTTTTGTTGGTCCGGTCAGGCAGACGGATATGATCCAAATATGCTCGTAAGCATGAACATGCAAGCATGAACTCCACAATCAACTCACTCAGGAGTCAAAGAAGACACGATGCAGATGCTTCTGACAAATGTACCCCAGAGCCATATGATTCAATCAGACTTGTCCTTCTTCTTGCCTCCGCCAATGGGAACTTTGCTGGCGACGGCAGAGCCGACGGCGCTCACGCCACCAGCCACAGCAGACACGCTGCCCTTCACAAGCCCCACCCCCATCCCTGGCACAGACGCAACTGATGTAACAGCAGTTTTCGTGAGATCAAGGCCTTTCCCTCCAACCCAGACGACTCCGCCCACTGTGGCCCCAACGGCCCCCTTCGTGACACTGAACAGACCACCAGCCATCCTAGAGAACATGCCAGGCTGGGGTTGGGGATGGTCTTTATTGGTATCTACAGGAAATATAAGGAAATGTTAACACTAAAAATATCATCAGGAAAGATAATGGAGCAGAGGACTAGTCTAAAAAAAGTCCTTGTTACATTAGGTGTCATAATAACAGTAAATAATGCATAATTGCATGCAACTAAATCAAACCATAATCCCAATCCTATAGTAAATGCATGCTCTTAATTAATATTCATCAGTACCTAAACGGTATAATTACAAGTAAAATAAAGAGTAACCAAAATAAAATGTATGTGAATCCCTACATACAATTAAAAATACTATCCACAATTCAATTGCAAGTTATTATTACTTAATTTATGATGAATTCGATATGATTTATGATGAACAATATGCATGATTTTACTTATTCATTCATGCATATGAACAGTTTATCATTTAAAACGCAATTATTTTGTGAAATAATTAGCTTGAAGAGTGTGCTTGTGGCATCTTGCATTAAAATAAATGCCAGTTGATTTGAAAATTTGTCATCTAAAGCAATGCCAATCATATATAGTGTCTAAACAGTTTTTTTGGAGCAACATTTACATTTTATAACCCGATCTACTAGTATACACTAAAAAAATAAGGGTGTGGAAACAATTTTCACTCAGAAACGACTAATAAATTTCACTAAAAATACAAAGAAAGAAGTAGGAGTTATTTAGTTGTATATTGTTGAAATGTTTACTTCAATAATCTTCTACTACATATGAAAATTAAGACTGGAAAATACAGAGATGTATCAGTCTTTGCTTGTGCAAGAGCACCACTATGTGGCAGATATGTTTATTATTCTCTAGAATGAAGATGTACAAAGGACAGCTGTAAAATGATTCATTTAGCATGCCTATGCTAAGATAAAAGCTTGGTTGTTGCAAGAAGGTATAACTGTGGCAAGTCACTCCGATATTAAAATGTCAGCATAACTTTCAGTACCTGATGGAGAATCATCGTTCAAGTATGCAGGTAACTCATCCTGTTGCTGTTTTTTTTCACTCATTTTTACTCTGCATTAAAAAAAATACAAACAAGATGTAGCAGTTAGAATATGTGTCAGTCATTTCCACAGAACATATTCTAATGTTTTCCAAGAATCTGGGCGGGACAGACACAGAAAACCAGGTGAAAGGTTGGACTAAATGTGGGCTTCAACCCAACAAACATCAACATAGGACCAGGAGGACCAGTTTACTCTGTCAACAAAATGTAACAAGTAACACCCTGTTAACATTGCAGCAAATGTTGAGAACAGGTACACATGATTATTTTAAGACAAATAAAATTACTGCATATGGGAATTACTATACCAAGGCTCATAAATGGCTTGAAGCAATAATAAGAAATATCTGAATATTAAATTGAAATTAAAAATATTTATTTTCATTAGTAAACCATAAGTGAAATTAAGAAATCATAATTAAATATTAACATAGCAGCTGTAATTCAGAACAACTCCATTTAAATAATTTATTATTCTGAAGTCATAGGTTGGGACATTTACTCAGGACAATAAAGATAAAATATAGCTTATTAACCAGTATATTAATACGTGTACAGTTACACGTAAGCAATCATAGATTGAGTGGAAATGAGTGGTCTTGAAGCAACTTAATGACGTAACAACTGGAACATGTAGGCCTCCTTATAGTATCATGTATGTCATAAAAATAACTTTAGTAAAGATAGTCAGACTCGTGTCATTGAATCGATTCTTTCGAATTTAAAAGAACAGGTTGAAAAATCTATTATTTTATGCCCTTGTCCAATTACATCATGTGGTCACTTACAGATACGATTAATTATTTTATGTTTTTGAGGTTCAGTCTGTTGCAGCCATCATAAAAACAAAACAAAAAATTAGACTTACATTCACGTTGATTAATAGGCCTGATATAAACTATTCATGCATGTTTTCATGTTTGTTTTTTACATTAAATTAAAGTATCCATTGTAAAACTGTAATATCAAATCATAAACGTTTATCCAGTCCGTTTTATTTGAAATAAATACGTAACTCTAAAACCACTCGGAGAGATTCTTTCAGTTTCAAACGACTCAAAAGAATGATTCATTTGTGAATCGAACGTCGCTATAAACCTTTTCTTTTTGTGAATCAGAACCGAATCTGACGTGGCGCTTTTGAGAGATGTATTTTCTTTCCCCGGGGATGAATTAACCTGCACATAAACTCGTTTTATTTCACACTAGCATTAAGCGTTAGGTAGGAAACAACAAAATAAAGACTTTTGGGAAATTGGGTTTTTTAACCTCCTTTCGAAGAAAACATGTTAACCAGGGGGAGAAAATTATAGCTTTAAAGAAAACTACATGAAAACAGGGCGGCAGCTCATTAAACGACAGTTAACTGTTACATGACGTTAGGTAAGAGATACACACTAGACAATCCAGCCATTATCTGTCGATAAAACTTTTGTGAATCACATCATATAACTAAAAGGAAATATCAACAACCCCCACATGCAAGAGAAAAACTTTGCCAGCTGTAGTGTACTTACTGTGTTAGAAGTTTGATGCTGTAAAGTTCTGCAGATCGATTTGGAAACTTCTGTCTCCACCCCTTGTTTGTTCCAAAGGAAAAATATGGTGCTCCCTTTAGCAACTCAAAAAGACACACGCTAAAATTACGATAGCTCTGGGAGCTGGCAAGACTTTTCTTATAAAGACCTATAGGCTATCTTTGAATAACGTGTACGTGGCGTCTGTAGCTGTTTTTAACCACGTACCAGTGTGGACACATATAAGAGGAAGTGACGTTTTTTCTTTCTAGTTCATACCCCTCTGGTGTGTGAAATGACTCCATGCTTTGCCTGTATGTAAAGTGTGATGAAAATGAAAGTTTTATCTTTGCTCTGTCCACTTGACCAGATAATTGACATATGGATCAACTAACGTGTCTCTTTGAAACAACGTGTGAGAATGGACTGCAAAGTGAGAGCTAAAAGTGAAAAGAAATTTGCCCACTTTATAAATAACTAGTAAAAGTAGGGCTCAATGTTCTGTTAAGAAACTTCCCTTGTTGATTTTTCTCAAAGGTGCTTTACCTGTACTTTGAATAGCGCATTGTGATGTTTAGGGTTAAAATGTAGGTGAATAATGTCCTGTCAGAAAGCTTTAAGACCAGCTTTATCAATTTTCCTCCTGATTTTTTGTGAAGGTGAATATGAAAGCATTAAATGATTGTTAGCAGCAGAGTTGTGCGCTATTCAGAATCGAATTAAGAATCCCTTTTAAATTCAAACATTAATTTGAATATGATGTACAGCAGGCGCGTCGTTAGACATGGGCATTCGGTGCTTCAGCCCCGGATGTTTTTTGTATAGCCCCGGATCAAAAAAAAAAAGATTGTTAATTATTATTAAATTTTAATAATTTAGTATTTATTTAAAAAACGGGTATTTTAATCTTTCCTTCGGAATCATGTATTAAAGACGATTAAAATATTGGTAACACTTTACAATAAGGTTCATTAGTTACTACATTAGTTAACATTAACAAAGAATGAACAATACTTCTTCAGCATTTGTTAATATTTGGCAATGTTAATTTCAACATTTACTAATACTTTATGAAAATCTTGTTAACATTAGTTAATGCTCTGTGAACTAACATGAACAACAATGAACAGCTAGATTTGTATTAACTAACGTTAACAAAGAATAACAAATACAGTAACAAATGGTTAGTTAATGCATAAACTAATGTTTAATAAATGAACCTTATTGTAAAGTGTTACCAAAATATTCAAGCAGATCAAAGTTACTATGGTTACACAGCAGGCTTGAGTTTAGATTGCACACCAGAGAGAGAGAGGTTTACAAAACTTTATTTAAAACGCTTAATATTCAACAATTAACATTATTTGTATATATGAAAAAATTTAAATTCCAAAACCAGATTTCCATTGTAAACACACAAAGCATCCATACCACCAATCACTGAAACCCTTCTCATTATTTACAAGACTATAGTATGCAAATTCTATTTTTAGTCTACCAGCCACTAATTTCATAAACATCAAGTCAAGTCACATTTATTTATATAGTGCTTTTCACAATACAGATTGTATCAAAGCAGCTTCACAGTGATAACATGAAAGTAGTACAACACAGATCAATAATATTGTTAAATGTTAAATAAACCCAACTGAGCAAGCCAAAAGCAGGCAAAGCAAGGCGACAGTGGCAAGGAACCAAAACTCCATCAGATTGGATGGAGAAAAAACCTTGGGAGAACCCAGGCTCAGTCGGGGCCAGTTCTCCTCTGGCTTACATTTATATTGTTTATATATAAATATTGTTTATATATATATACATATACACGGAGCCATAACATATCGCCAGCGTTGAGTAGTCTCTTCACAGGCGTTGGGGCATCTGAATTCCCCTTGAGAGGCTGGATACAAACTGGACCTGACGAACGCCATTTTCTCGGGACAAACGTCCCGAGATAACAGCAGAAAGGCAGATGGGAAATAATTAGCATAGCTGATGTTCATAATGATTTCCATTATACAGGAGTCGGTGTTAGAAAATCACTATCTCGCAAACTCTCCGCAACCCAACCATACGTGCCGAAACGTTTGTCTAAAAGGCTGTTGAGCCCCACTGGTGCGTTAAGCAGTTTCAGCGGCAAACGGTTCTGTATGGTGTAACAGAGGAATAAAAGGTAAGCATTATGTGAATGCTTGACTAAAGAGATGCGTCTTTAGTCTAGTTTTAAACTGTGTCAGCGAGTCAGAGCCTCGGACCGTATCGGGAAGGCTATTCCAGAGTTTTGGAGCTAAATGTGAGAACGCCCTCCCTCCTTTAGTGGACTTGGATATCCTAGGAATGACCAGAAGCCTTGAATTTAGTGATTTTAAAGAACGCGGTGGATTGTTTTCCCCAATTGGTATTACCTAAGAAAATACTATATCTTCAGGAATCCTATCTTGCTTCCTCCCATCTTATTTCAGGTTAGGAAATCCTATCGTTAGCATCAACTTTTCTGTCTAGCTACCTATTGCATGTCACTTTTCACCTCACGAGGTAAAGTGTGTTTTTTTTTTTTTAAGGAAACATACACTGAAAATGGAGAATTAACATAAATGCTGCGCAAGCCCTTCGAGGGGCAGAGCGAGGGGGTAGCTAATTGGGCTTAAGCCCCAAATGTTGTCAAACGCCCCGAATCTTTTAGGTTTTTAAAAATAAATTTAACTCGTTTTCATTTTCTCTCAGTCTTTCTGACTGGAGCAGCAAAAATTTAAACAAAATCTCTATTACCGTGCGTGGATGTGGACAGTAATTTCCTTTCTTACATTTCTTTTTCATTTTACTGCAGCATTTTGGAGAAACATCACATTATTCGAATTTAGAGGCACATAAATACCTAATTTCTAATAAGTAGAAAATAACAAAGGTTATTTCTTATAGGGGATGTCGCATAGAGTATAAACACCTCATTTCAAACCATTTTACTGCAGCAATTTGGAGATAAGTCATTAATTGACCTAAGAGGTGTATAAAGACCTCATTTCATACGAGTAGAAATTCAGAATTCGTGGAGTGGGTGCTGGCGTCTTGTGGATTACCACTCACCGTCGTAACTGTGGACAACAACGCCAACAACCCAGTTCCCAGCTAAGACTACCTCTGAGGATCAACAGCATGAGCCCACCACAAGCAGCGAGGGAGAATCTGCTGTAGTGAAGTATGGCGATTTAGAACCATAAAGACCTCTGGATTAGCACTCGCCTGGGGAAGATCAAACTGAATCAGTTTCATGCTAGAGAAAGTCTTAATTTTTACAAAATACAAGTCTTACCCCAGATTCAGATCAGCCTTAAGATTAGCAGTATTTAGGGAGAACGCAGCCCGTCCATTCTTGTTTGTGGTAAGATTCTACAGTAGTTTGTTGGGCCAGTTGCTCCCCTCCAAGAGATATACAGCTTTGTTTGTAAAGGACACCATTGCAGATTGACACCATTACATCTGCGACAGAAAGTCCAAACAAACAGTGAAGAATATCAACTTTGTGGCTTAAAGTGCATGTCTTGTAAAGATGATCGAGTATATGGTTCAAATCAGCCAATAGCTCACCTGTTCCATCCTCAGTAACATTCACAAGAAATGTGTCTTGCATTTGGTCTTCAAATTTGGTGTTGAAAAACACCGACGTATCAACAGTAAGAGAGGCACAGCCCGTGGCATTCATCTGGTAGGAGAACAAAGACAAAATTAAGTCAAGCACAGGCAAAAGGATAAAAAAAATAAAAAATAAAAAAAACTGACCAACCACAAGACAAGAAAAATAAAGCATCACTCACTTGGCACAAGACTCAACTTTCAGTCCCATAACTGCAACGCTGTAGGTCTGCGGTGCGTTTATCGTCATGTCAAACTTGGGCAAAACTAAACCAGAAACAAAGCGCTTTAGATAAAGGCCTCAGATCTGCCACTGAACTTCCCTTACACAACTTACCATATTTTTTCCACCTCAAAAACTTGGGAGACTAGTGTTGGGACTCTTCACTCCATGGCTACTCCATTCTGCGGCGCCTAGGTCTTTGTGTCGGATGGACAGACGGATGGACAGACGGACGCACGGACGGACACACACGCACGGACGCACGGACGGACGGACGCACGGACAGCACGCACCGGGACGACACGGACGGCACGCAGCGGACGCACGGGCGCACGCGACGCACGGACGAGACGCACGGACGCACGACACGGACGGACGCACGGACGGGCGGAACGGACGAGCACGCACGCACGCACGGACGGACAGAGACACCTGGAACAAGGACCAACACTTTGTAGGACACACACCAACATTCTCAAATTGAAAAATAGTCACATCATACAGTACCTGGTTCTGGAAACACATATCGGTGTCAAACGGCACACTAGCAGCAACTACCTTCTCACTGGGAAGAACATTGTAGACCAGAATCTGCACTGCTGGAGCCATATCGACGCTGACGGACAACTGGAACGTCACAGAGCCACTTGTGACTGCATCACCAGCCTTTGCTCCAACCGTCTGAAATCCATGGAGGACAATCACTCCTTTGGATAAGACCCGACAGAAGACAAAGTTGTGCAAGTTGCGGAACAAACAGACCAGCAAACTTAACTACAAAACTAATGTCCACTCACCATATAGATTGTCAGCGCTGTAGCTACCAGCCTCTCAAACAAATGAAAACTCCACGGTCCCTGGAAATGAAGCACCACATTTGAGCGGCTGATTGAGCTTCACTATAGTCAGTTCACTAAACGATGGGTTGTCGGGAGAAACAGGTAGGAGAAGCTGAACAAACCTTGTATCTGTAGTGAAGTATGGTGATTTAGAACCATGAAAATCCTCTGGATTAGCACTCGCCTGGGGAAGATCAAACTTAATCAGTATCATGCTAGAGAAAGTCTTAATTTTTACAAAATACAAGTCGTACCACCAGATTCAGATCAGCCTTAAGATTAGCAGTGTTTAGGGAGAACGCAGCCCGTCCATTCTTGTTTGTGGTTCGATTCAACAGCAGTTTGTTGGGCCAGTTCCTCCCCTCCAAGAGATATACAGCTTTGTTTGTAAATGACACCATTGCAGACTGACACCATTACATCTGCAAGAGAAAGTCCAAACAGTGAAGAATGTCAACTTTGTGGTTTAAAGTGGATGTCTTGTAAAGATGATAGAGTATATGGTTCAGATCAGCCAATAGCTCACCTGTTCCCTCCTCAGTCACATTCACATTTACAAGAAATGTGTCTTGCATTTGGTCTTCAAATTTGGTGTTGAAAAACACTGATGCATCAACAGTAAGAGAGGCACAGCCTGTGGCATTCATCTGGTAGGAGAACAAAGACACAATTAAGTCAAGCACAGGCAAAAGGAAAACCCTCAGCAGTAAGGCAGGAGTCACACACCTTTGCAGTTTGAGTCAGGCACTGTCTGGTCAAATTATGAAGCAGACTGTATGGAAATGGATCACGGCACACTTCCAGTAAGGCTTGACCAGGTACAGGTTGGCCATATGTATATCTGGGAAACATTATAACAAGATAAATAACTGACCAACCACAAGACAAGAAAATAAAGCATCACTCACTTGGCACAAGACTCAACTTTCAGTCCCATAACTGCAACGCTGTAGGTCTGCAGTGCGTTTACGGTCACGTCAAACATGGGCAAAACTAAACCAGAAACAAAGCGCTTTAGATTAGGCCTCAGATCTGTCTTTGAACTGCCCTTACACAACAACTTACCGTATTTTCACCTCAAAAACTTGGGAGACTAGTGTTGGGACTCTTCACTCCATGGCTACTCCATTCTGCGACGCCGCGGCCTAGTCGCGGTCGCCTAGGTCTTTGTGTCTCACTGCCTCATCGCTTCTCTGGCTACGTGGTGTGCTCCACCTCCATCACATCCAGTAACCCCCTTGGTAGTGTTGGGACTCTTCACTCCATGGCTACTCCATTCTGCGCTGCCGCCGTGGGATGCAGTCCTGACTGTGGGCTGGGTCTCCGTCGGCTTTTCCCCGCTCAAGGCCAGTCCCCCCTGGCTGTCACCACCACCTTTCCCACCAACCTTTCCTCCAGCTGCGGGCGGCTCGGACGGACGGACGGAGCTGACTGCTCGGACGGACGGACGGACTGACTGGCTGCTCGGACGGACGGACTGACTGATCTGCTCGGACGGACGGGCGGGCTGCTCGGACGGACGGACGGACGGGCTGCTCGGACGGACGGACGGCGGGCTGCTCGGACGGGACGGACGGACGGGCTGCTCGGACGGACGGACGGACGGGCTGGTTCGGACGGACGGACGGGCTGCTCGGACGGACGGAACGGGCTGCTCGGATGGGACGGACGAGGGCTGTGCGGATGGGCTGGGCTGGACGACGGATGGACGGGCTGCTCGGACGGACGGACGGGGTGGCATGGATGGATGGATGGACGGATGGGGCTAGCTTGGATGGACGGACGGTAGCTGCTGGACGCACGGATGGGCTGCTGGACGGACGGACTGGGGCTGCTGGATGGATGGATGGACGGATGGCTCGGATGGGATGGATGGATGGGCTGGCTGGATGGACGGATGGATGGATGGGGGCTGGGATGGGATGGGGGCTGGATGGATGGGCTGGACGGCTGGATGGATGGGTAGGGCTAGGGCTGGATGGATGGATGGATGGGTGCTGGGATGGATGGATGGATGCTAGGGCTGGATGGATGGACGGGCTGGTGAGGCTGGATGGATGGATGGATGGATAGGGCTGGACTGGATGGATGGGCTCATGGAGGGCTTGGATGGATGGATGAGGGCTGGGATGGATGGGTAGGGCTCGGATGGATGGAGGGCTGTGGATGGATGGATGGCAGGGCTGGATGGCATGGATGGATGGGGGCTGGGATGGATGGATGGGTGGGCTGGATGGATGGATGGATGGATGGTGCATGGATGGGCCGGATGGATGGGCGGATGGGGCATGGATGGGTGGATGGGATGGCTGGTATGGATGGGCTGGATGGATGGAGCTGGATGGGTGGCACTGGATGGCATGGATGGGGGCTGGGATGGATGGATGGATGAGGGCTGGCTGGATGGATGGATGGGTGGCTGGGACTGGATGGATGGAGGCTGGGATGGATGGATGGACGGAGGCTGCTGGGCGGGTTATGGATGAGGGCTGGGTATGGGACGGTGACGGGCTGGCTGGGTATGGGATGGCTGTGACGGACGGTGGGACGGATGGCTGGCCGGATGGATGGACGCGGACGGCTGGGACGGACGGCTGGGACGGACGGCTTGGACGGACGGCTGGCTGGACGCACGGCTTGGACGGCGATGGCTTGGACGGGACGGACTTACTTCCGCCCGTCACATTAAAAGATCACATTCAGTAACAAAAGTTAGTATAGACAATTACAACAAAAGACTACATTTTATCCAACGGCTTGCAGTTTCCACGTCCCTTAGACTAGTTAGGGACATTGAAACTGCAAGCCATTGGATAAAATGTAGTCTTTTGTGTTGTAATGGTCTATACTAGCACCCACAGGTGTCAGTCCGGAAGGAATGCGGCTTAGCTGGAGGACAATAAAAAGCTGAAGAGAACCATGCAAAAGGTTGGTGCAGATGGTGGTGACAGCCAGGGGGGCTGGCCTTGAGCAGGGAAGGGCAGACGGAGACCCAGCCCACAGTCAGGACTGCATCCCACGGCGGCGGCGCAGAATGGAGTAGCCATGGAGTGAAGAGTCCCAACACTACCAAGGGGATTACCAGAGGTGATGGAGGTGGAGCACACCACGTAGCCAGAGAAGCGATGAGGCAGTGAGACACAAAGACCTAGGTGACCGTGACTGCGACCTTCCCTTGAACTTCATCCTTCAGCTCCTGCACCAAATCTCCTTCTACCCACGGAGCCTGTAGAGAACTTCAGTTAACATACAAGAAACCAAGACAAAAAGAACCACACCCATCTAATGACAGACCTGGAAACAAAAGCAGAAGGAAAATCCCAACCAATCTCTTGGGGTTTCAGAAGAGTTATGCATAATTTGGAGTCAGATCCAGACTCCATCACCACAGGAAAATTCACCATGAATAACCTGTGAAAAAAAAAAAAAAAAAAAAAACCAGGACAATCATCCATTTGATCACTGATTTAATGCGATTCTGATGTCAATCTACATCAACATTTAACACAATTATGCACCGGCAAGTAAGCACTAGACACAACAGACACAGACAGTAACATTAAAAACTTGAATACATATGGAGAACAGTGATGGAGGTGACAGAGTCATTGGAGGAAGAGTGAGGTGTTAGACCTAATTAATATATGGGCTAATTAAAATATAGCTAATATTGCTTTCTTTCTCTTCATTCTTCTCCTCATCATAACCTGCTCATTCATTTTACAGCTTCCATTACACAGACATTTAGAAAATAAAAGCGTAAATGCTTACTTCCTCCATAACCACACGAACATTAGTGCAACAGCGTGCTGCAATGATGTCATTGTTGTTCTTTTGCGCATGTGGGTTAGTTTGAAACATGCAAACAGTTCACATTGGAATCAGATATAGGCCACATTTTAAAAGGTGATGTGAACAGCCAAAACCCAAAAATCAGATCTGAGCAAAAAATCAGAATTGAGCATCAAGACTTGCGGTGTGAACGGGGCTTAATATATCAGGAACGCATTCATCTCGTTAATTCAATTAATTAACCACCACTTGGCAATAATTAATGTTATCATTTAATTAGAAGTTCCAACTGGCATTGATTTGAAACACGACACATTATGGAGGTTAGCGTACGAATTTTCTAGTTGCCATATCAACACTGTAAAATTGTACAAATATATAGCCTGTATTGAAGATATTACTGAACATTTATTTAGCATAGCGAAAGTAAGTTTCTTGTGTTAATTTTAAACAAGTCTGATATTATTTTATCTTATATCTGTTAATTAACAGTTGAGACAGTTCTTGAATGCTGGTGTGACGGCAGAAGACAGACTAGCCAGGTTTAAATCCTATATTTAGAGAACTTTGTCCCAGTTGTGCAGGCGGGGCATGTTGTCACACTGCGTTGCAATGAGCAAATGATTCGAATTATTGATTTTCTACTCTATACTTGTATGAACTTTATTGAGAAACCATGAGAAAAGGGTGAATAAATTCTGAGATTTAATATTCAGAAATTAATGGGTATGCGCGTGACGTCACCGTTGGCCTGCAGTTCCTCACAGTGAGTCTCATTCATGAAACATTTGTAAGGTACGAGTAAATATGAAAGTGATTTGCGCGTAAAGAGACCTTCCCGAAAACTCTTCTCCTGGCTGATTCACAAATACATCGTAAACGTCAGATGTCATAGTGTAATGTATGTGTGTGTGTGTGTGTGTGTTAATGAATTCCAACCTGTATGCACGTTCATTAATTACCAAAAATCAAGTCCGTCATCTCCGACTGACATCAAGGCATATAATAACATGAATACGAATTTGATTTGATTAACTTCATTGTCTGTTCAGATGTACTGGACAGAAATTCATCTTTGACACTGGCACAACAACCACAAACCACATAAAAAAACACATAAGAAATAAATAATTAATACATACTGTTATGTGGATAGCAAACAAACCCAATTGCAGACTGTATGCAAACACACAACGTGTATTGATGACAGAAAACAAAACCCACGAGGGGGCAAACAACACTGGTAGGGAAAATAAAGACTTATAATAACACTTTGACATTACACTATACAGGGACAGGATTTTACAAGATCACAACTTCGTTAAGACAAGGTATAGACATGGCACGTGTTACAGGACAGCAAACACAGGGGATCAAATAGGAAGAAACAGACATTGACAGCAGGTGACATAGATGAAGCAATGATGACAAAACGAGGGTAACAAGGGGGTGGGGCCAGAGAACGAGACACTGCAAACACACAGCCCACCCCAAACACAAGGCCATGTGCCTGCACACAAAACAAGGATCTGTCATGATCCTGCCTCAAGAGTAGGACAGGCAGAATCATGACACATACATAACTTAAATTAATACAGTATGGGCAAATTCGCACACCTAAAAATCACCTCAGTTGAGAATTGAGTTTAACCCTTCAGGGTCGCCGATCACGCCGGCGTGATCAAATCACTTGTCCAGTTTAGACGTCGAAGCATAAAAACAAAGTCACGTTGAGCGCTGCCGTCCACTTCTGTCGAAAGTGCTGACTTGAAATTCTATTATACTTTTTGTTTTGTGTTGATCGACCAAGTAAAAACGTCGGTTTTTGTCATAAAACAAAACGGAGAAAATGTGTGATGCTCATCTTATTAAATCTCTTCAGGATGCACATTTTACGGAATGAAGGAGGAGACAACTGCGAAAGACGCGAAAGTGAAAGGCAAGAGATTTACGGAGTAGACAAAGAGAGACATACGTGGTTATAATAGAGAGAGAGAGAAATTATTGCTAGTTTGAGTAGATTTTGAGAGTAGTTTAGGAGTGGTTTAGATAGTTTATGAGTAGTTTAGGTACTTTAGGAGTAGTGTAGATAGTTTAGGAGTAGTTTAGGTAGTTTAGGAATAGATTAGATAAACTGTTTTGAGGAGTGGCACAGATAAAAAAACAACAACAAATAAACACACCTGATATTTGTTGTAAATAGTTGAATGTATGGTTTGATTTTGTGTTCATTTTACCTTTGTGTGGTATATTTGCACTTTTGAGGAACCCCTCTTATTCAAGGAATGAAAGCCCTGTAATGTAATCTAGCTGTGTAATTGTACATGAAGTGTTTTGTAGTTTCTAAGCAAAGAAGAAAATAAAAAACGCCTATTGCCACACCTGCTTTTTGCTGTATATAGTTTCATTTTATCTCAATTTTACCTTTTTTATGTTGTATTTGCACTATTTGGGAACCCTCATACTCTGGGAATGCAAGGCCTTAAATATAGCTCTCTGTATATTTGTGTGCACAATTTTTTTTTTTAAAAAGTGGCAAAGCTAAAATGAGAAAAAAAAAGCCTATGGCTACACTCGCTTTTTTGTAAATCATATTTTTTTTGTATATAGCTTGATTATATCTGAATTTTACTGGTATATTTTGACATTTACAACTTGTGTTTACATTTTAAACCTTTTAAAATGCTTCATTGAGCATGTTTGTGTTTTTTGTAGTAGAAAAGCTATAATATTTCTATTCGGATTTTGTGTTTTTTGTGTGAATTTGGGTCCAGTATGTTGATACAGTACATCAAAGTGATAAACTAATTGTCTGGTCATATAGGTGATGTTGTGCTGAAAAAAATGATACCAAAAATTGGTATGGTAAACATTTGTTTATGTTGCAAAATTAAAAAAAATAAATAAAAGTACTCAAAAGGGGCCAAAATACCCCAAGACTCTGAAGGGTTAAAACAGTCACCGCCAATGGAACAAATGATCTCTTATAAATATTCCTCTTGGCGGTATATACGTAGCCTGCGCCCCGAAGGAAGGATCTCAAAGCAGGAATGGAGGGGATGAGTCTGGTCTGAATATATTGATAATGCCCTTTTCTCCAAAGAAAATTGTGAATAGCTCTTGAATTGTGCTCTGTTTTTGGCCGATGATCTTATTTGCTTCATTGATTACTTGTGTTAGTTTATTCTTCTGTTTCACTGTAATACCATGAAACAATATTATAAGTTAAAACACTTTCAGTCATTGATATAAACAATGGTTAAGAGCCTCATTTCAATGTCAAAATGTCTTAACTTCCTAAGTAGACTCAAACGCTGTCTAGTTTTCTTATGTAGCCCATAAAATCCAAAAAGTATATCATCAATGATTGTACCACGATATTTTGCTCTATCTTTACGCCTTTTAACATTATTACAATATATTCCTATGTCATTTGCTAATTACATAAACTATAAGCTCAATTCATAAGTATAAATATATATTTAGAACATGTATATATTTGTATGGTCCTCGAATGTGTTCACCATTATCAGCCTTTTCACCGTTTGTATCACTCCGCTGTCTGTGTTTGTCCAACTTGCATTAAGCCAGAAGGTGGTGACAAGTGACTGTCTTATATATGAGTGCACAATTGAACTTAACAGATTAGTGCCAAAAATATTGATTAGCTAACCTTAGAAAGAAACTGTTGCTGAAACCAATCTTTAATGCTAATATATAAATTGCTCATTTTCCTCTGGACACAAAAAGATTGCACTGGTGTTTGATTGAAATATCATCTATGTAAAATAATCCTTGAAAGAGTTCTCATTAAGGCCATTCCTATTTGAAATTTGTGATTGTGTATTGTCAACAATAAGCAGAAACATTCTGCATTTGCCTCCAAGCGTGGATCATTCATTTCAAAATCCTCATTCTCATATTTAAGAATCTGCAATATTGTATGCTACTGCCCACTGACATGCTTTTAAAGCTGTTGTTATACCATTTTTATGACCTGCAAACACCTTAAAATGCACAAATGTAGGTCTGAGAAATCCACATTTTTTGGGGGATGCCCCCGAACCCCCTGACTAACTCACCTTTGCATGTGTGACTGTGTGGTAATGTGGGCTGGTGTGGTTATAGTGCCAGGGATGTTTTACTTAACCAGTCTGCCCCTGCATAGGCCTGCAATATACATTATTCTCTGTATCGAATCATGTTATCTTATTACCCACCCCAGCAGAAACGCCCTGATGTACAGTACAATTCCTTTTTTAGTTTAAATAGAATAAAATTCAAATTAATGTCACTGCTTTAAGTGGCTTAAAAATGCATTCATTTTAAATTGCCTAAATAAACAGGTTTATGTTTATCATTCACACAACATATGTGGTATTTCTGAAAACATTTTATGGAAAATTCCAATTTAATCACAATATAATGACTCTTGGCAACACTATAAATGTCTCCTCATCCTTGATATCTGTTTTATGCTTCCAACTCTCACCATTCTCTACTAATACGCTAATAGGCCTATAATTTCCAACCATTATTTCTGGTCTATGTCTTTATTTGTTAACTTTCATAAGTGGTATATTGTACATACCTGCTCATTATCTGAAAATAAACCCCTTTAGGTTCAGAATGATATCGCTTTGTGACATGACTTATGGTCACATTATTTTTCAATAATTCAAAAGTCAATCATCAATATCTTACTGATTAAATAATCAATGTTTGAAATTTCACTGGTATATTTTATATAGCTCGTATACATTAATTTGGTCCAAGCACATGCAAAACAACTAATTTACTCCAGAGTCTATATAAAACCAAACCACATGAAGCGTGTTGATAAGATGGAAACTGAAAAGAACACCTTCATCTAACGGGTCATCTATTGTTTGTTGTAAGATTGATTTATATTCTTGATTTGTAAATTCCTTTTACAAGACTTATTTTCTCATGAACTGAAAGGGAGTCAGTTCTTAAATCAAAAAATTTGGCCAACTCTAGAAGAGGTAGGCTACTATTTTATTATATGTTATAGAGAGCCTACTCTTTATCCTTTAACAGAGACATAAACTGTAAAAGACTAAACTGCAGATTCTTCTTCTTAAGGTAATTTATGGCAGTTGGCAAATAAACTGCGGATTGCATGTAAACAGGTTTTTTAACAAAACCCAGCATCTCTTATTGGCTTTTGATCTGCTGGCTGTCACAGGGGTGGTTTCCCGCCCTTATTCATAAAATGACGTATTTCCTGTATTGTCACGCAGCTTGTAATGTTTTGCGGGAACGGACTTGTTTATGTTTAGACTCAAATATGGCATGCATTCAGTCTGCAGTAGACATCACGTGGATATATATGTAATTAATTCGCAATCTGTTATTTTGTCTACATTTATCATATCGATTCGCTGCAGTTCGTGTTGACAGTCTTCCCTTCTTCCTCACTCGGGTAAACAAATACGTGAAGGCAAGTAACTAATTTAGTTAAATGCTTCATATCCTAGATATTTAACCTTTAAAAAGTATATTCCAAGTTTTTAGCAATAAAATCGGATATTCTACATTTCTGTGGCCGGCAAATCTTATGTTTAATCATGAGTAATGGGCAGTTTTGATATTTAATGTCAATGGCTAACGTTACACTGTAACAATGTTCACTTGCAGCTCATCACACAGTGTAATGAATGAATGTAGATAGCGAGACATAAAGAATGGGATTGTGCATGGTCACGGATGTGTATTATTAATGCGGAGAGTATTGTTTACTATATATTTTTAAATCCAGCAGACTTAATTCCTTGGATATATACATGCATATAAAATGTTCAAAAAAAGTTTATGACCAAGCCTTCATTTACCTTCTTCGCTACTTTTTAAATCCATATTATATACAGATTTTGTGTGCCCTTATCCCTGATTCCAGACCTGACTTTATCTTAAAATATATTCATGATTGTTTATTGTATCTGCTGTAACAGTTAGTTTAAATGGAAAACAAAATGTGTGTTGTATGAAATCTGGAAGAAAATGTGTAACCAATAAGCAATTATTTTAGTGATTTATGTTGATACTGGTGGCTTTGCGTTAATTTCTATCCCCTAACTCAGGGGTGCCCATTCCTGTTCTTGGAGATCTGCCTGCATACTTCAGATCAAACCCTGATCAAACATACCTGAAACATCTAAATAAGTTATCGGGGAGAAACTTGATAATTAAAGACGGGTGTGTGATCAGGGTTGGATCTGAACTCTGAAGTGGATGTCCAGGAGCAGGATTGGGCCCCTCTGCCCTAACTGTTTTTATAAATGTTTAAATTCCCAAATAGACAATTACTTGAGATACTTAAAAAAGTTCTAATATTAAACTATGCTCCTTCATGTAACTGTACTTTGGCCACTGAGTGGCAGCATTTAATAACGTTAGGCCTTCTGAACAGTGTGCAGATTGTCATTGGTAGTTTTAAAAAATTGTTTCTGCACCACTCTGATTTTGATTGAATGTGATGACATAAAAAGACAAAAATAATAATAAAATCACCCCCCCCCCCCACATTACTAGATAATATTAATTTGAAATATATATTGTTGGTAACAATGTAAAATAGTCTACTGTCACTTTTAATCAATTTAATGTACCCTTGCTTAATAAAGTGTAAAAAATGACTAACCCCCTTACTGACCTGCTGGCCCTCATTGAGACTGTAACAGTGTCTCCACAATAGGGGGCAGCAGAGATTAAAAAATAAATAAATAAAACTAGCTGTGCGCAAGAATATAGACATTAAATTGATTTAGAAAATATTTTTGAAAATCTGACTGTACTAAGACAGACGTAGAAACACCCCCTCCCACCCAGAATAAATTCTAAACATACTAAACAATTTTTTTTTTATCTTAGTCTTTTTTTAGCTGTTTATCGACAGCTAAATCTAATTAAGCTCAATTTGTCTGCAGTGAGAGGCCAGAGATGTGTGCTAATATCAGCACAATGACTCAGTGCTGTCTTACTAACTCTGATTCTGACAGCCAGCTCATTCCTGCCCCGACTGCCCGTTGCTAACCTCTTCTCCATGGTTTCAGTCACACCACTGGTCATGTTGGTTTTTCCCTCTTCTTTGGACAGAAGCCCCTGTGCCTATGATTGGCGAAGTCTCTGTTAGACAGCAGATTTAGGTTTCTATGTTGTTTGGCCGGATGATGACATATTTTTTTAAAATTAGGCCAAAATAGTGTTTTGTTTTTTGCCTCCTCTCCATAGTGAGCGTTAGTTCGACCGGAATGTATGTAGGGCCCTATAATTTCTGTGATCACGGAATAAAAAGCACACTTTTTTACAACTAAAATAACAGTAAAGGGTAAAAAAATGAATTCCCAAAAATTAAAACGGAAAAAACGAATTTGCAAAATTAAAACGGAAAACGGAATTTGGGAAAAAATAAATTGGAATTTGGGAAAAAATAAAACGGATTTTTATAGGGCCCTATGTAGGCATGGGCATAGTGCACAAACCAAAATGTATCAAGTTTTCATGTTCGTCAGGGGCACCCTGAATCGCCCTCATTCAGTAGTACAGTGATTTTTGGGAGTTGTTAGGCACAACGCAGAACAACGACTCTGCAACAGTGTTGCATTGGGCTACCGCATGCGTTTATAGAGTATTTTTACGGCTTTGAACATGTCCCACCCAGTCATAATAATCAAGGACCAGAATTATCCATTTTTATTAAAAGTATTTTAATTTAACAAACTAGTTTTTTCTACACCAATCAAAATAATAATATTAATTATTATTATTATTTTTATTGATGTTTTTATTATTATATAGCTATGATTTATTCAAGTATATTGAATCATTTATCAACTAATGGCAGTCATATATTAATAATATATATATAAAAAATATTTTTAAACAAAATTAGTTTTATTTTTATAATTGTATTAATTTAGAGATTTAATAATTTATCAAACTAATGGCTATTAATAACAATAATGATTGTTATTGTTAATTATTTATCCAAAAATAATTAATGTTTTTAATCAAAGTTGTGGCATAATAATAATAATAATAGTTTTTATTATTAGCTGCTAGTTTGGTATTTTTGGATTTCATTATTACTGTTATTAAAATATAACAATTAATTAGTAAAAATGTCTTAAAGTCATGAATATTAAGACTTGTTTTAAGGCGTCTCACTTCAGGACAAGTTTTTTTTTTTAAGTCCTTGACTTCGATAAAACAGAGAAACACATTGTACTGTAGATTTCTCCATGCCGTCTGTGCTGAGTCTTAATAACCTCAGCTGTGAAATATTGGATGTGCACAGCAGTGTCTCTGTGGTTAGCGGGGAGTCAAAGGCAGTGACCTCCCATTCCCTGTAGTTTTTAATAGTTCTGCAGGAGTAGCCATTACACCATTGGAAGTGGGAGAGGGGAATCTCATAAGGACATGCCTTGATGGGCTTTAAAAGATTAAATAGCCAACAGTTGACTAATTGAATTTCATCTGCAGCTATAGCTTTGTCCGTTAAGACACCAGTGAGCGAGTTGAATTGAGTCGTGGCCGGTTATAGTGGGTCTTTCTTGTTTTGCAGGTTGCCAGATTTTGTTCACACTCATTTGCATCCTGTGGCCCCTGGTAGTTGTTTATCACTCCGAACACTGACCCATTGTCATTGTGATAACGGTGCCCCTTTCGGCTGTGATAAGGTGCATCGTTGAAAGGCCCATCTTATCGCATTTGTATGCTGTGACGCAGGCCTTGTTTTATTGCATGTATTTCTTTGTATCCCCTCTTACCTTTTATTCTCTCACTCCTTCTCTGTCTGTCCCAGTCACTATCCGTCATTCATCCTTAGAAGATGTCAAAGGCTTGAGAAATGTCCTCTCAAGGCTCCAGGCATCTTCCTCACCTCTCGCTTCCCACAAACTCTCTTTATTGGATTCTACCTCTGCATCATATGTCTCCATTCACTCTCCCTTTTTGGGGTCTAAATGGCCTCCTCCTTCTCCTCCAGCTGGGTTTGTTGACACACAGTCAATCCTGGACACTTTCACCCCCCCACACACACACCTCTTGTACCCGTTCCCCTTCCCCGAGCTGTAAAGCTGCCACAGCTGTGAGCTGTTGAACGAAAGTGGAGGAGGACATTAAATATATTACAACCATTAGCTTTGTTGGGGCTTGACAGTTTTAATACATTCGAAGCTTTTCGCCAGCCAAAGGCAGGACACAGCAGAGCTCTGCTATGATTTTAATTACACTTTAAATATCGTGATGGGTGGATTAAGAAAGGTAAAAGAAAAACAACTAGCAATTCATGTCATCTCTTTTAAAAAAAAGTGTAAAAAAACATGTCTTTTAAAAAATATTCAACTTTTTCTATGAGATAGATAGATAGATAGATAGATAGATAGATAGATAGATAGATAGATAGATAGATAGATAGATAGCATGCATAGATGCATAGATGCATACATGCATACATACCAGGATTGGTAAGATTTTATAAAAGTCTCTAATGCTCATGAAAGGAGAATTTATTTAATAAAATAAATGTAATACATTTGTATATTGTAATTTGTTGCTGTGATGGCAATGTTGAATTTTCTGCAGCAATTATTCCAATCCTCAGTCTTACAGTTACTTGATACTTCAGAAATTGTTCTTATATGGGGTTAACTCAACTTAATTGAGCCCTGATCTATAGCTACATTTTCACATCAGCAAGTACAGCAATGCATAACATCTTAGCTTGCTTAAATCTTTAACATTATTGCAGCCTTGCAAGGACTGACATTTCTGTCAAAAATCTAGCTTTACTTTTAGAAATAAAAAATTACACCACGAAATAAACTTAAATTTGTCTTTCCAGGTGTCATCATGAGCAAGGCAAAGTCAGAGTCGCGACAGAAGGATCAATACGCCTGGCGTCACCAGGGTGACCCGCAGTTCTATCATCACCACTCAGGACTCTCAGCGCACTAAACCTACAGATTCAGGCCTTGTTGATGATCTCAGCCTAATGAGTGTGAGTGAACAGCAGGCCTTGTTAGCACGGTGAGATGCCACTTCCTTATGTTATGCTTTCCAGCAAACAATCAGACATTACAAAAGCTTTTTTTCCAAGGAAGATTTAAGCATTTGTAAAACGTACATTAGTGGCAAAGAAATAAATGTCCAAATTAAATATTTTGTATGACCTATAAATTGGTTAAATTATCAAAAATATGAGAATGTATATATTTTTTAATATTAGGGGTCAACTAAAACCCTAAGGGGGGGGGGGGGGTTGTAAAAGTGTGTGCTGTAATGACTAAAAATAAATAATTAACAAAATAAATGAAAGCTTAATAGTGGGGGTGTAACAAGATACTCATGTCACGATTTTAGTACAAATCACGGTACTGAAATCATGTCACGATATCGATACTTATTCGTAAAATTAAGCCAAAAATATAATTTTATCATTTTTTATTATTATTGAAATAATTCAGTTTTTATATTATTGTCAGGACTCACAAAAAAATCCCCCATTGCATTATACATTATTCAACATTACTACATTAAACGAAAAAATTTAATGCATAAAAAAAAATTCTACGATAAGAAAAATTTTACCGATAAGTATCGTATTGTGAGTTCAGTACCGTGATTTGTATCGAATCGTGACATGAGTATCTTGTTACATCCCTACTATTAAGCTTTCATTTATTTTTAGTCATTACAGCACACACTTTTTTACAACCCCCCCCCCCCCTTAGGGTTTTAGTTTACCTTAATATTAAAAAATATATATTCTCATATTTTGATAATTTAACCAATTTTAGGGTCATACAAAATATTTCATTTGGACATTTATTTCTTTGCCACTAATGTACGTTTTACAAATGCTTAAATCTTCCTTGGAAAAAAAGCTTTTGTAATGTCTGATTGTGTCACGCGATTATTTGAACGTCCATGTTTATTACATATATAAAGCCGTTGTGTCTCTTTAGAAGACTTGGTTTTGGATTAGACCACCCTATTGATTATTTTTTTTATAATGCCCATGACGTTTTAGGGAATGGCGTTTAAATGGAAAGACGAAATAAAGAAAATAAAAAATTTGAATTAATCATTGGTTTAAAACTACATACATTTTTTTTTTACATTTTTGTGTGGATTGTACCTTATAAATACAGTAAACTGAGCTTTGGATAAAACTAACTGTATCGTAGATCATAACATTTACATCAATACATATCATCTTTTTTTTTTATATCGTGGTATCTCAATACACCAATGTATTACCAATGTAAGACACCCCTCCTGAGTTTCCTTGTTTGTTTTTATTTTTCTAAACATTTTTCCTTCTTTTTAGGGAAGGAAAGTCCTACCAGAGTCCCAGCACCAAATCTATTCTCTCCTCAGCCTCCGGGAGCTCTGTGCCCCGCGAGGCTTTGGGAACTATCGGCAGGCTGATGAAGCTCGGACGGGTGCGAAACATTGTGGTGGTTGCTGGAGCAGGGATCAGCACAGCCAGCGGTATACCAGACTTCAGGTGGATACTTACTGAAAACCTTTAAACTACCTCTAAATCATCATGCCACTCAGTTAACAACTGTCTCTATATCAGGACACCAGGGACGGGTCTTTATGCAAACCTTGCGAGTATGACATCCCTTATCCAGAGGCCATCTTTAACATTGACTACTTCTCTGACAATCCTCATCCTTTCTTCTCATTGGCTAAAGAGCTGTACCCTGGACACCACCGTCCAAACTACGTTCACTATTTCATCCGTATGCTGCATCAGAAGGGCCTGTTGCTCCGCATGTACACCCAGAACATCGATGGACTTGAAAAGCGTGAGATTACAGATTAAAATTCACGTTTATTTGTATAGCGCGTTTCACAATTACAATTTAAGAGTGTTCTGTTATTAGAGGTAACCAAGTTATGTATTTCAGACATGTAAATGTGCAAAATCTAAAAATACTTGTTTATTGACAAACGATTGGCATTTCGAAAATAGCATTGGTGCATGTTGATTCAGAGTTTGCGTCATCTTAAGTCTTCATAATAGGCTGGATCCAAACTGGAGATGACATACTCTCTAAATACCTCAGGATGGCAAAAATAATTAGCGTAGCTGATGTTCGATAACATTAATCAAGGATAATTGTGGATTTGGATCTGATATAACTGTATATGGTTAGGAGATGCGTTATATAAATGCTAGGCTAAAGAGATGCGTCTTTTAATCTTGATTTAACTTGGAGGAGAGCGAGTCTGAGCCCTGAACATTACAAGGAAGGCTATTCCAGAAGTTTAGGAGCCAAATGCTCTCCCTCCTTTAGGGCACTTAGATATCTCTATGTACAAGCAAAAGCCCAGGGTTTTGTGACCTTAAAGATGAGCTTGATGGATTGTAAGGCAATAGAAGATTCCTCAGTAGCAATACATTGTAATTGATCCAGAATATCAATTGATACAGAGATAATAAAATTGGTGTTATATGATTATATTTTCTTGACCTAGTAAAAATTCAAGCTACAGTTAGTGCAAAATGCAGCCACTAGTTTATAAAGGATACAGGAAAACCAAACCAGCTAGTAATGAAAAACGCAATTTCAAAAGAGATAGTGCTCCCAAAAATACTAATTGTCATTTACTCGCCTTTGTTCGTTCCAAACCTGCATGAATTACTTACTTACTTTTTGGGGAAGAAGAATATGGGTTACCAAACAGTTGGGAGGCCCCTTTGACTACCATAGCATGGGAAAAAAATGCTATGGAAGTTAACTGTTTGGTTACTAAAATTCTTTAAAATATTGTCTTTTCTGAAAAAATTCATATAGGTTTGGAACAACTTGAGGGGTAAATGATTGATTTTGGAACTCCATTTAAACATAATTGAAAGTGTTATTGCAGTGTTATATTCTCAACCCTGTCTGTAGTGTGTGGTATCCCAGATGACAAACTTGTGGAGGCTCATGGGAGTTTTGCTACTGCTGCCTGTCACCTTTGCTATACGCCATATCCTGCAGAGGAAGCCAAGGTAATCATTTTTGTAATTTAGATCACTAGACTATACACTGTTTTAACACATTACATAATTTTCCATTCTTTTTTTATCAGCAAGCTATAATGAACGGCAGCGGACCCATCTGTACTTTTCTGTGCCGGGGCAGTCAAACCTAATGTTGTTTTCTTTGGAGAGGATCTGCCAGAAAAGTACTTTCAACATGCCGAAGATTTCCCAAAAGCTGACCTTCTCATGATCATGGGCACTTCTTTAAAGGTGGCTTTAAAATCTTTATTATTATTATTAACAATAATAAAATGGATATAAATCTATTTTGTATGTAAGTGTAGTCGAATGTAGTTATTTAGACTATTACACTTTATTTTAAACTGTGTTTTTGTGATTTTAATAATTTCTTAACTTCTACATACAGCTTTTATGAGTATTTTTAATAACCTGTTTTTACATGGCATTAATGGAATGTTTTTACTTTTAAAAAATGTATTACACCACATGTCAAAAAAAGATATTTTATATATATCTCAAAAACAAAACAGTAGTATTTAGAAATATTCTTAGAAATAAATAGAACTTTTATGATTTATTATATTTTCAAATGTTACTTCGTCTATGATGGCAAACCTGAATTTTCAGCATCATTACATGCGCCTTTCACATGATTCCTCAGAAATCATTCTAATATGCTGATTTGGTTCTTTATATATGTTTTCTTAATATTATAAAATCTAAAATTATGACATTTGATCTGCTTTGTGACAGATTGAGCCCTTCGCCAGCCTGATTAACACCGTAAAGTCCACAGTGCCTCGTCTGTTGCTGAACCGCGATGCGGTCGGGCCCTTCTAACGGAGGCCCCTGAGGAGGGGCGACTACATGGAGCTGGGGATCTCTCCTAATTCGGTCAGAAAACTAGCAGAGATCCTGGGTGGCATACTGAGATCCAAGACCTGATGAACAGTCATGAAAATGGTGTTTGTTCCTATACTGACCCCAGCAGTAGCAGCGGTGAGAACAGTGACTGCTCTGAGACTCGATAGCATGCATTAATATCATCCACAGAGATGCTCTGTATGTTTAAAATAACCTTGGCTATGGAATGGCGACCTAGCAAGGGTTCAATTCCTGCATTGATATTTATCTAATTCATATTTTATGTCAGTGTAGTTTTACTGTATTTGTAGCGGTTTCTTTTCTCTGACCAGATGAACTCCAGTCATATTTGTTCAGGCTGTGCAACCATGTTTAGACCTCGTTATTTTAAACCCAGCAGAAATCTGTGTCTGCTGTTAATTTTGACTGAAAACCATATCAGAATATCTTGGAAAATCTGGCTCTTTTAAAGTCCGTAATGTATATCTTGGCGAACTCTAGCAGATTTAGCTCTACTTAAATGGCTATAATTGTACATTGTTATCTGGCCCTGTTACTACAGGGGGAAACTACAAACATGGCACTTACTTTTGATTGTTTTTAATAATTTAGTATGGATAATTATCTCTGGGCAAGCCAAGAATGTATTACGTCAAAGCTCCTTAAGCATTCTACAAACTGTATTTGAGATTTTAATCTGTTTGGAATAGTTAGTGGTATATTTTGGTGCAGAAATGAGTTTTTATGTAAAGGATTGGGGATATTGTGTGTATTTTATAAATGTGTGTCTATATATTCATGTTTGTTAGTTGTAGGTTATTGCATAGTCCGCGAGTCCTGGTTTGGCCCCAGTGAACGAACTGTGCTAAATTAGCATGGGAGGCATGACCTCCCAAGTGTGCAGTGCCCCCACTGTGTGTTTTCACAGGCACTGTAGCCTCCAAGCGGAAGCTCCAACCCCCTCACAACTCTAATAAATGTCTTTGGTCAGCCACAAAGAACCCCAATATCCTGCTGCTGCTGCTTGTGTGTGTGTGTGTGAGGTTCTGCCTATGAGCCTAGTTCCATTTTGCACAGAATTAGTGAAGTCGCTGGTAATTGCGTTGAGATTCGTATCTGTTCATGTCCCGCAAGGATTTTGAAAGGAGTTTGGCAAGTTTTGGAAAATGTGGACAAAAAGCCTGAATGCCCTTTTTTTAATTCATATGTGCAGTCTGTCATGTTTGGTTAAAGCCTGTTAACCAGTGGTCTTTGTCAGTGTTTCTGGTTAATGCAATGGTTTCATTTTAAAAAAATTGAACCAAGTGCCTCTCCAGTTGAATATATGAATGAGCTTGCATTTAACTTGAAATTACTATTTGTGCTTTGAATATTAAAACGCTCGTTTTCTGTTCTGTACTTTTCTTATTACCTTGTTAATAGACGTTGCATCATAGTATTTAATAAAAATATTCATATTTGTCTCTTCACCATCTGATTTTTTTTTTGTACATTGCATCTGATCAAATAAGGAATATTAAATTTACCACAGGTCTGAGTGTAATATAAAGAAATTCAACACTGAAATTTGGATACTAAGGATCTTATTTAGTGACACAACAGTCACATTCAATATCCTTAAAGGAACACTCCACCGTTTTTTGAAATATGGATTATTCACATTCTTTCCTACATTTAGATATGGGTGCAAATGCATTTTTGTCTCAGTGTATGCATTGTTTTAGTTTGACCGGGTTCGGCGCTAGCTTAGCTTAGCACAATGAATGGAATCCTTTGTTGCCAGCTAGCATGTCCTGAGTAAAAGTGATTAAAGATAAAATAAACAAACCCACGTAATTACTCTCTTGTGGCCTGCATATTCACAACAAGTACAAATAGCGATACAGATTGACACTCAGCGATTTCCTGAGGCAGATATTGACTTGGGACTATATTAGGGGGAAGCACTGCTGCTAAGGCGAAGCACTGCTACTTGGGCGCAGAGACATCACGCAACACATGAAATCCCACGACTTCCATAAACATACTGTCTTGAATAGTAGCTACTGTACCTGACAATTTTTCTTACAGTACATGACTGGCGATGAACATGGCTGATTTTGTGAGAGACGAAGAGGGTGACTTCTCAGACAGGCAAGAGCCACAGCCATAAAGTTACCTATTTGAGCCAGAGTGTACAGAAGAGGAGCTACATGCTTTAGAAATAGACCGATAGAAGGAGGATGTTGCGATCGCTCAACAGCCAGGACGTGAGGATGAGGGCCAACACGAACTGGTGGTGTGAATGGGGGAATATGCCAACCGAAATAGACTGTCTGTGTTGTGCTGTGGCGAGTGGGACCGATGGCCAGGCTCAACGCGTCAGATCAAGATGAGCGTGCCCGCAATTGTGTCACAGCTAACGTTACTGAGGATTTCACGTAGGGCTGTCAACTTTAGTCGTTTAGTCGACTAATCGGCTTGATGCCGTCTTGGTCGACTGACATTCTTATTGGTTGAGCCAGTTGCATTTTTTTTTTTACCAATAGAAAGAATTTTTCAATGATTTACTCCTTGATATTTATTCCTTTATAAGCAGTTATTTATTACTGTATTCTAAATAATTAGCCTATGTTTTCTCCCCAACTTTAAAATGCTTTAATTTAGGCTATTTTTGTAACTGCGCCACAGTTTAGCACACACACATAATACACTCGGGAACCGCACCTGTGGCTGGCTGGCTGCGCTGGCCGTTTCACGCTCGGTAAGGGATGCTGTATTCATTCAGTTAGAACGCTGCTTGTTTTGCTTTAGTCGATGTCCAGGAAATCTAAATCTTTTGTCTGGCTGCATTTTAAATCAAAGAACGACAAGACTGTGGGAGCAGGCGACGCTGCTTGCTCCATATGAGTGCCCAAGTCGCGCACTTACATTCGAGATCGAACTTGAGCGGCGCAAAAGACGTGAGCAGCCTTTTGGCTATATCATGCCGTGTTTTCTTAATATGTTTTCGTTTTTATTTGTACACTTGACGCATTTGAAAATAGCCTAAATAAAGCAACAAAACGAAAATAAACCTAATACGCGGTCCTACAGCCTATTAGGTATTGTTTTTTAGGCTATTTGGGTTTTTTGTGTGTTGTTTTAAAACGCCTTGATTGGACGAAAGTTAACCCATAGCTTTGAAAGTAAAGAAGAATATGAAGCCTGTATAAATGAGAGCTTTTGTTAGGATTTTTCATTATGTGGCAGATAGCAGTTATATTTTTTGCAGCGTGTGGTGTGGTCAGGTGCGCGATTGTGACTGTTACTATAGACCGGACAGAGCTCTTCACTTTTTGCAGTTAAAAAAATCACTTAATTTTTAAAGAATTGTATTATTATTATAGTTTTATTTATTTGTGATGTTTTTTCGTTGTTGTTTTAATAAATGCTCAATGACAATTGTTTAAAAAATGTTTAATCAAAACATCACATGTTTTTTTTTGTTTTTTTGTTTTTAGTCGACTAATCGTTCAAGACTTTGGTCGACTAAGGATTTCTTTGGTTGACTACAGCCCTAATTTCACGCCACTGATCCATCCTGCCGTACTCGTCTTTTTTCCCCGGTGTGATAAGGTGAACTGGAAAAAATGCCCCACGTCGATTGACCAAATGGATATTAAGAATGAGAATGTGACGTCATGCGTATAACTCTGCGGTGCATTGTGGGAGGGATCCACCATCTTGGGAGGTTATGCTATCCGTTGTCATGGTTACTTCGACCGAGAGAAATAGCGACAGAGAAGGAGTGTTAAATCTATGTATTTAGTAAAATATGTGTGCTGTAAAATTGGCAACAAACTGATTTCTTCACCCAAAGAAGAGGTGTTCGGCAGGGTTGCAATTTAGGTCCAACATTATTTAATATATATACACGTCAATGTGCTGCTCCTGGCCTCTCCCTTCTAGATAGTGAGGTGAAGTCCCTGTTTTATGCTGACGATCTCTTTCTACTGTCTCCTACTGAAACAAGGATTACAGCAACAACTAGACATAGTAGAAAAGTACTGTCAGAACTGGGCTCTGGCTGTAAATATGAAGAAAAATAATATCATGATCTTCCAAAAACGCCTAAGATGTCAGGAGAACAAACATCAATAATGATGTCATTGAACACAGCATGAGCTATACCTACTTTGGTCCAACTATAGACCATTTCACAAGATGTAAACAACACTGGTCCAGAAACTCTTCCTGTTTCAGTTTGTAACTGTTTTCTTTATTTCACATGTAAAGAAAACATCTTAAAGATGTTTGTTTAACTTTTTGATTCAGTTTTAAATGTTCTGTTGGTTGTATTTTATCCCAGCTTTTATGTAGTGTTAAAACAATGAAACAGGAAGTGCTTCTGGACCAGTGTTGTTTACATCTTGTGAAATGGTCTATATCAGCATCAGGGAGTTTCAACATGGCAGTGAATGCACTAAAAGAAAAAGCTCGAAGAGCTATACATGCAATTAAGAGAAAATTCTATAACTTCCAAATTCCAATTAAAATCTGGCTTAAAATATTTGACAGTGTCATCCAGACCATTGCGCTATATGGTAGTGAAATATGGGGTCCACTCAGTCATCAGAGCTATACCCGTTGGGACAAACACCCAACAGAATCTCTTCATGCAGAATTTTGCAGATCATATATTCTACACGTACACAGAAACACGCCAACAAATGCATGCAGAGCAGAATCAGGCAGATACCCCCTGATAACACTCAACTTTTTCAACCAAACTAAAAGCCAACGTAGACTAGAATGTTATCTGACCCTAAAAAGAGAATATAAATTAGCAGAATATCTCTCTACTGTCAGAGATAGAAAGCAGAGACAGATCCTAACAGGCTCAGTGATTACAAACTGGCAACTGGCTTTATGCACAGCTGCACTACTTCCTGAACTTCAGCCAGCTCCTTGTTTCCTGTCTGCCATTATTGGTCAAATTGATTAATTCAGGTGTGCCTGACCTCAGTAGCCACGGCAACAATAATCAGACACACCTGAATTAATCAAGTTTGCCCAATAATGGCAGACAGGAAACAAGGAGCTTGCAGAAGTTCAGGAAGTAGTGCAGCTGTACATAAAGCCAATTGAAACAGGAAGACACAAAAAATCGTGGCAACCAAAAGAAAACAGAACGTGGGATCACTGTTTGACAGGTGAGGTTGAGACAGAGATGCACTTTCTCCTGAAAATGTAAAGCATTCAAAGACACAAGGAACCTTACTTTAACAAATTTAACTATATAATCCCAAATTTCAAAGACCTGGATGCCATTTCTAAATTAAACTTTCTCCTGGGAGAAGGAGACAAAACTTATCTTGCTTCCCAATATATACAAACATGCCACAACAACCTGAGGGGCAGTGAGTGATTGACACACACAAATATATCCAAATATTGTGTTTATGTATATATTATTTTTATATTTATATGCTTTGCCAACATTGTTTGAAAAAGGCACAGTTTCTTGGGGAATAAATTAAGCAAAAGGAAAGGGTCTCTATTGGGAGAGACTAAATAACAACACTAGGATTATTTAGAGAAACTAGCTACTTTACATTAGGGATGCTCCGATCGATCGGCATCGGCTGATAATAACATTTTATGACTCGAGGTACTCACTAACTTGTCCGATCTTACAAACTGATCGCGATTTGTAGGGCCCTATAATTTCCGCGACTCACGGAATAAAAAGCACACTCTTTTTACAACTAAAATAACAGTAAAGGGTAAAAAAATCCCAAAAATTAAAACGGAAAAACTGAATTTGCAAAAATTAAAACGGAAAAAATGAAATTTGGGAAAAAATAAAATGGAATTTGGGAAAAAATAAAACGGATTTTATAGGACCCTAGATTTGATGACGTCAACGCGTGAGTACGTATGATGCGTGGGGACTTAAATTATTTGGCGAGCAGTCATGTCTTCGCGGTGTGGAAACTACTACGATGTTTAGAAAAAATTGCTATTTGCCGTGTATTTTCCAAAGAAATCTCACGTGGAGGAGCATTGTCCAAAACATTTAATACAACGAACCTGATTCGTCACTTGAGAACGAGCCACCGCGAGACGTATGGCGAATATGAAAAACGGGCTGCAAAAAAGGCAACGATAATTAAGTTAGTAATCCGACTCTCACTCAGCTTTATTTTGTCCTGCTCAGACTTGAATTGGACGATGTTTAAGTTACATCAGACTTCTCCATTTTAGGAGACTAAATGTTTATTTTGTCCTATTGGACAATGTTTAAATGAACTTTAGGGGCTGCATTAAACTGTTCCATTTAGTTTATTTGTCTTATATTAAGTCAATTAAGCATCGGAGTCGGTATCGGCCGTTCACCATGACAAGAAATCGGTACTCGGCATCGGCTGCAAAAATCCTGATCGGAGCATCCCTGCTACTTGACATCAACATACAGTATGGACCAGTACGACCTGCTACAGAATGGACAAAAGACCCTGAAGCACTATCACCTTTCACATAACCTGACAGTCAATTACCTGGTTTATGGTAACAGTGCCTAACGTTACTGCCTACACAATGCAGAGAGTTCAGAAGCTTTAAGTCATTAGAAGCTTACAAACGATTCTGCTGTGGCTGGGTGCAAGAGAAACCCCCAAACCTATCACGTTAAACTGCGAGAATTCAGTCACACTTGAGGTTGACTGTTGTGTTAAATAAAAGGCGAACGGTATCCACAAGTTTCCGAAGGGCGCTCCTGTAAAAAATAAAGTGGGTGAAACTTCCGGCGTGGTAGCGGAAGTAGCATTCCAATGGTATTTTGTGTGTTAGTTAGCGAAGAGGCTAAGCTGTTTTTCGGAGAATTATTTTACTATTTAAAGACGCAAATCTTTATGAGAGATGTCGTTACGGAGCTCAGGGACAACATGTGCTGTTCGCGGTTGTATGTATAACCGGACTAAACTAATTCAGTGGCTTAAACGTGATTGTTTTGAACATGAGCAGAAAACGAAATCAGAGTGATCCTGCCAACGACTGAAGTTTCCATCACCTCCCAAAAGACGACGAATCTCCCTGTGTACATTTGTTTAGCTTACTGTGTTCATTAGTGTATTCTATAAACTCTCTCAGCATGTGATTGGCTGTTCGCTACTGATGTTAACGTTACACCTAAACTCAGGATCAAAGCCTGAGTTGACAGAATACCAAATGTGCCAGTTAATGTATTCAAGTAGCACATTCATTTATAATTTTGAATAAACTCCAAAGCATAGCATAATGACTAAGTGTGTATTTTTTTATTTTAATTGTTTGTCAGCTCACACAACTGTCTGTCACCATGCCTTGATGAGTATTGATTATTAATAATGTTATTATAATACTCCAACCAACTACTGCGGAGGGTAAAGGTACTGTTATTTCACCCTTTTTAATTTCGTTGAGGTTGTGTTCCCACATCGTTAGCTGAGTTTGGATCGCTATAACTTGAATGACTGTCAACTGTTGAATGAACGAGTGTCAAGTATGTCAAGCTGCGCTTTGTTTACTATGAACCGGAAGACGCGCCCACTTTTGACGCAAGTCCTCATGGGGCGTAGGAAACTTGTGGATAAAATGTAGATGTATATTGCATATTGTATACTGAAATGTATATTGCTTTAGAAATCATGCTTTGCTTGCTGTTGCTGCTGTCAGTCATCGACAAGCATGCAGTTTCTCAAATAAAGCTGGTTAGCATTGTTATAAACCCGATAGAACCACTTTCATTTCTCTTACTTCTCCATATCTCCATAGTCCATACACTGCCGTGTATCACTAAAATGCAGAGATGTAAAGTAACGAATGTAAGTACTGTACTTAAGTACTAAAATGCTGTATCTGTACTCTACTGAGAGTATTGTTTTTTTCTCATACTTCTACTTTTACTTCAGAATATTTTCGATGAATTTAAATCCAAAGCGCCTTATTTGATTGCTAGTTCAAACTTTTGACTGCTATCTTTAATAATTACATGACACAATACTTGTACTTTTACTTTTAGTACTTAAGTAGTGAATTTTAAAATAAACTACTTGCAATACTTAAGTACAATTTTTTTGAATACTTTAGTACTTCTACTTAAGTGTGGTGTCTTAAAGAACACTTCAACTTCTACTCAAGTCACTTTTTTGATAGAGCACTTGTACTTCTACTCAAGTCCGGGTTTCTAGTACTTTATAGAGCTGGTAAGTCCGCCCATCCGTAAAACTCCAAGTGGACCTCTAGGTTGAAAAAGCGTCAATGCAAGTGAATGAGAGAAAATAATTATTTTCTGATCCGTTTGAATTGTGCCATGAATGTAACATATGTTGTCTGTGAATTTTTTATATAATTTCTCATGTAACAAGTTTGACAGTTTATTGTATGATTCTTTGGCTAGCAGTTGTGGAATAGACATAACGAGAAAGACTACACGTCCCATATGTGACGTCGCGCTTAACACATTTTTCCTCCACAAATCACGGTTTTCACCACGCTCAACTGAGTTTGTCCTCTCCCTGAAAGAAGGCGGTGAAGTGCACCAAAGTCACAGGCATGTTTAGCGGGATCCGTGTGTTAGTGGGGGTGATGTATATCAAACACGTCGAAAGAGTTGTAGTCCACAAAGTGCTCTCACACAAAAGTCTAACTGTATGAAAATTCTACAAGCTGAAATTGAGCATTCTTTACATGAAACATTATATAAAAAATTCACAGACAACATATGTTACATTCATTGCAAAATTCAAACGGGATTAGAAAATAATTATTTTCTCTCATTCACTTGCACTGACGGTTTTTCAACCTAGAGGTCCAGCGGGTTTAGCTGAAAGGGCGGGACTTACCAGCTCTATACATCTCTGCTAAAATGTAAACAAATACTGCGCTGTGCTCTCTCTCTCCTCTCGCTATTTCTGACATGAAGTCGTTGCCCCTGGCAACCGATAGCGTGTCCTCCCAACATGGCAGACCGTCTCGGACCCGCCCAAATCAGCACGTGACTCCTCACTCTCAAAGGCAAGTTAGAACGATAACATGATTCAACATGACGTTCGTAGTCTACAATACAGCCTCTCAGCATCGATCTTACAACAGAATAAAGACAGAGATAAACATATGGAAGAGAGTAGTAAAAGATAACTTACTTTGTTCTGCCTGCGCTTTGAAAATAGATGGGACGCATCTTTCAGACGTAGTACCTTCTTTCTGGGCACATATTCCATTTTTTCAAGGGTAACGGTAGTCCTCTGGTGCAAAAATGCTCTTCGCAAACAAAATTGTTTTATTTTGCCAAGTGGCGTTGATGTACAGATCTCCAGAGCAGCTAGCGATGTAATTCTGTGAAACTACATTCGTGTAGTTCATTGCTTGTTCTCACAACCTTTTGCTATGCAGGTAATTACCATGTTTGCTGTAACTTATCAAAATAAATACTCCTAAAGCGAAGACACTTGTTGCAGGTCGCGCCGGTGTGTTCTTCCTCTTCTTCTGTTTTTTGACGCGTTGAACGCCAGGTGGGATTTCATGTGTTGCGTGATGTCCCTGCGCACAAGTAGCAGTGATTCGGCTTAGCAGCAGTGCTTCGCCTGTGCTCCACCTAATATAGTCCCAAGTCAATATCTGCCTAGGAAATCGCCGAGTGTGTTAATCTGCATCGCTAATTGTACTCGTTGCGAATACGCAGGCCACAAGAAGTAATTACGTGGATTTGTTTATTGTTTTTAATGACTTTTACTCAGGACATGCTAGCTGGCAACAAATGATTCCATTCATTGTGCTAAGCTAAGCTAGCGCTGACCCTGTCAAACTAAAACAATACATATACACACATATAAATGTAGGAAAGAATGAGAATAAGCTATATTTCAAACACGGCGGAGTGTTCCTTTAAGCAATCGCTTTCATATAATCTTGCATTAAGAGTTAGGATTACTGTTTTACCTGACCTGGAATTTCTTTGGATTTTTATATTCAAAGGCAATATTACGAAAACCATTAATAAAGTTTCTGCATGCAATGAGTGAATGGCTTGTAGGATTTTATTTTATTGCAAGTGATTGTCTGAAATGGAAAATAAGCTTAATTTAAAAGTTTAACAAAGCCCTTGTACTCAGCTGATTTTTATTATAGTGGTAATAGATGAGTATTTAGAAAATCTGAATTTAATTACATGCTTTGTCTTGTGCAGAAAACCGAACATTAGAAAAAGAAACAAAATGACACCGACTGCATTGAAAGAAAAAAGGAAAAATACATAGTATATAGAAAATTGTGTAGCTAAAATATACAACATTAGAAAAGACAGATAATTGTTTGAAACTCAAGGCTTAAGTGGTAGACACAAAAAAAGCACATTTTGTAAAAACATTTGAGTGCAAGACAAATAATATAAATGATCTAATGGCTTGTCTTGGCATATAACATTTCAAAAGCCATTGAAATGTTACATAAAACCGGATTCTTCGATCTGTGAATCGGCAACAGCCACAGACCGTAATAATAAATACAGCTTTTAAACATTGATTTGTAAAGAGTAAGTGTTAAGCCTTTTAACTTCATTACTGAAGACCAAGTGCATTTACTTGTTCACAAAGAGTGTCAAAGACACGTGAATAAGTCCTATTGAACAGTTCCGTCTGATACATCGCATTTGATGTCTGATCACATCCAGATATCTATTTAAACATTTCTGTTTCTTCTCTCTCTGCTCAATAAGGACTTCACCATATATGTCCTGATTTGAAAGACATGCCCCTCGTGCAACAAAAGTAATTGAAGTATCGCCTTGTGCAAGGAACAGTTTTTAATGTAAAACTGACGATTAGCCATCAGCAGTGCTTCCTGTATGGTTTCGGTGAACTCCAGTTTAGTCAGAGTCTGAGTCACTGCTGGGTGGTGGGCTACACTCATGGATAGCTTGTCCTAGGGGTGCTAGTGTGCCATCTCTCCTAACTCCCATTGGTCTGATGAGTTCTTCCTGTTGAAAGAGCAGGACAGAGCTCAGTACTTTTGCATGTTGTGTGCTACTTCAGCTTTGCATGTTGACGTCACATGCAAATAAGCCGTACAGGGAAATAGAACCAGCTAGAATGACCAAGTTCCGTGGAAACTTTTATTTCATTATGTCTAGATTTTCTTTGCACAAAAACGAAATAGTACACAAAACGGAACTGCAATCTATAATTCTATTTTTTTTTTAATAAATGCGAGCCTGACTTTGTCATACTCAGATATTCTAGTCAGAATGTGAGTCTGATACTGCTCCATAGGGCTTTGATTATGAAGCGTGTCTTTAACAGAACCAGGAAAATAAATAAAACTCTGCACTCAATTGGATAGACCTACAACCAATCAGAGCAATGCAGTAAGTCGTTTAAGCTATGCATAGTTTTCAATCTATACATCTTAATTCTCCAGCTGCAGTCAACATTGAGGGAAACCAGTTCAACCCAAGCGCTCTTTGATAAAGCGATGATTACATAACTGCAGATCATCTGTCCATCATCGTATAAAGCCTGCCCTGACAATTTGATTGGCCCGACGATTTCTGAACCTGATCATAATTACTCCTCAATGGATTCAAGTCCAGACTGAACGTGATGCGCGTCTCGTGACTCTCCTGTTCAAACTTGTTCATCAAAATGAACAAATCTTTTTATGAGTCAATTTGTTCGTTTCGTTCGTTGAATGAACCAAATGACTCAGAAAAAGATTTGTTCATTTTGATGAACGAGTTCGAACAGGAGTCACAAACGTGCATCAAAGAACAAAGCAAGGCGAGCATTTAAGCTTATAAAACTCAAACTTTGTTATTAATTTATTAAATGAGCAATCGTTTCGCTTGATAAGACCCGTATTTATCGTCTGGAATCGTTTAAAGCCCTTCTGAACAGTTTGCAGTTTGTACTGAAAGTGTCTTTTGGACCACTGAAGTGCATTATTTGGAGAAAATGCTGGAATCCAAAACTTTAATTTCTTTTCGACTGAGGAAAGAATGACATGGACATCTTGGATGACATGGGGTGAGTAAATTATCAGCAAATTTTTTTCAAAAGTGAACTACTCCTTTAAGCAGCACAACTGTTTTCAACAACATTGATCAATTAAAAAATGTTTCTTGAGCACCAAATCAACATCCTAGAATGAGTTCTGAAGGATCATGTGACACTGAAGACTGGAGTAATGATGCTTGAAGATAAACTACATTTTAAATGATATTAAAACAGAAAACAGTTCTTTTACATTGTAATAAATACAAACTCCGGAATCCAGCGGCCGTCATTTACCCTACATAATATATTTATTGTGCTCACACATCTTGTCGATTTAGTTTTTCGGGCCACTAATTTGTCACTACAATCCACCTGCTCTTTGAAAGAAACCCTTTGTACTGTCTATTGTAGCAGCATTCAGTTCTGTCCTCTAAAGAGGCCTGTTGATGTGTAGGACATCTTTCTTTCCCTTTACATCTGGCCACATAAGAGCCCTTGGAATCACAACCCTAAACCCCCCCAATCCCAGAGCGGTCCGCACCCCCACAACCACCACCTCGGCCCTGCAGTTTAATTACAGGATCAGTGCTCATTCTAATCTCTTCAAAGCCTGGGCAGCTCCTCCACACTAATCCAATTATATCTGCACTGTGTGGCACCAGCACACCCCGAGATGATTCATCAGAGTATTAGCCAATCAAAGCACGGACAAAAATGATTAATAAGAGCATTATCCAATCAAAGCCATCAAATAGCTCATTTGCATTCATTTATGCCATTCATATACAGATCAGCTGGTAACACTTTACAATAAGTTCCCATTAGCTAACATTAACTAAGCATAATAAATGCTTTAGAAGTATTTGTCAATGTTTTTTCAAATGTCAATCAGAACCTCATTGTAAAGTGTTACAGTTCAATTGTGTATAAATGCTACAAAAATGGAATGACATCTTATATCAAACACTTTTTGAAAAGTTATCTACAATATCTCTATCTACAACACCTTGACGTTAAACGCAGGTCATGATGACTGTAAACAAGATAAGTCGACATTGCCACTGCGTCCTCTTGAAAACCAGAAACCTTGATCTGTCATCCAATCAACAGAATCTGCGTAGATCAGCAGCCTGAGTAATTGTGTGTTTACGTACGTACGTCTGTGTGTGTGTTTGTGTGGATGTGGGTGGAGAGTCAGTACTAATTGGACAGCAAGTCAAGCAGCAGACACAGGGAGGACATTCCTCCATGGACATGTTGCGTCTCCCCAGCAGCCGTAGCGGGAGCACCAGTGCCCTCCCTCTCCCACACAAAACCTCCTTCATCCTGATAAAAAGAATAGGAGGAAGAGAGAAGGAACGAGGATTCATTCTCAAAGACAGGAATCTGCCTCTCTTGGGCACACGCTGCTCATTACGACTCAAACGCTCTATAGATGGACAATGACTCGTCCTCTGTGTGTTTGCAAACTTATTTAACATCACCCGGCAGCTAACGTACATACGCACACCCCTAATTGAGGCAGTGTCTCAAACCACTTCACGTCCGAGGACAATGTCTCGCACCCCGACTGAATAAAACAGGCGGCGTATGAAAGAGTACCACGCATATATGTACTTATGAAACCTCAATGTATTGTACAAAAGAGCCTGAGTCCACGACCCACTGTGTGCGCCAATTAGCTGGTAATTAATGCAGCGCGGCAGCGGTGGCCGGTCAGTGTGCATTGACTTCTGTTGAATGTGGAAGGCCAGCTGTAAATGAGGCAGAGGACGATGGTGGAGGATTCTTGCCTTAATGAAGCGGTTGGTAAGGAGCGCACTGGGAGCAACGGCACTACACCTCTCACCGGAGTCTCGCTAGTTTCACGCCACCGCTTGTTTAGGAAAAGGTCAACATGAATGCGGCCCTGCACATATCCAGCCTCCATGGAGGGTGATGAGAAAACAAGCACAATGCTTCTAACGGATGGAGTCATCTATGAAGGCATTATGAACCGCTTCATACAAGTTGATGAAATACAGAAAGAGTGATTGACTGATATTAATGAGCAACAGTAAAAACACAATGGCCAGAATATACATTGCAGCAAATAAAATGGAAAAAGTTAGGTTTCTTTTCTGCTTATCTTAAACATTTTAATTTCTACTTAATGTTAAAAGATTGATGGCTTATGCCTGAATAAATCTTAATTTTGGTGTTTAAATTGGATCACTTAAAAATGATAAGAAAAGAGAGCATAAGGAAAAACTTTTTTTCAGGGCTGTGCAATGATTAATTAAACCCAAAATAAAAGTTGGAGGAACTTACTTAAATGGAAGGACTAAATTAAAAAGAGGATTAGTGCCAAGCAATAATAATAAAATAAAACCATTCGCTAAATTTCGAGAAAATACAATCTTGAGAATAAAATCATTAAATATCGAGAATAAAGTCGTTGTGTTTAAAGAAAAAACTTGTTAAATTGAGAAAAAAAGTCGAAATTCAATCTTGAGAATAAACTCATTAAATATCGAGATTGAAGTTCGTGTTTGAGAAAAAACTCGGTAAATTTTGAGAAAAAAAGTCAAAATACAGCCTTGAGAAATAAACTCATAACATTTCGAGAATAAAGTCGTTGTGTTTAGAAAAAAAGTTGAAATGAAATGTAGAGAATAACGCATTGGATCAGTGTTCACTGATAGAGGACAGAGGACATTTTTTCTCGAAACACAACTTTGTTCTCGATATTTAATGAGTATATTTTCAAGATTGTATTTCGAGCTTTTTTCTTGAAACACATATTTAATGAGTTTATTCTCAAGATTGTATTTACACTTTTTTTCGAAAATTTAACGAGTTTAATCTTGCTTTATAATGACTTTAATCTCGAGATGGTTTTATTTTTTTATTATTGCTTGGCTCTAATCCTCTTTCCGTATATATGCGTGTGTGTACTGTGTATGATTATTTTGAATATATAAACACACACATTTATGTAAAAATGTGTTATGTATATTATAAAATATTTATATTTATATATAATAAAGAATATATAAATATATATACATTCAAATATCTCTACTAAATAATTATATCATAGTACACACACATATATTATGTAAACACAGACTTTTATTTTGAATGTGATAAATTGTTGCACAGCCCTAAAAAATTAATAAGAAGAAATTATAACAAATGCAGCTATAATAATATAATAAGTCTCTTTAGTCTCTTACAATAATTTTAATAATAATATTACAGCTACTAAAACTAATAATGTTTATTAGTAGTTTCTTGTTAGATTATTTAATCACATAAATGATTAATTGTAGTAAAAAAAAATAAAAAAATAAAAAACCCACCTTGATAATTCATCAATCATATTGACAAGCTTCTGGGCTTCATATTCCTTCTGCTCGTCTGTCATTCTCATCTATGGGGTTTGGCATTGGGTGCTCTATGTGACCTGTAATGGGATTAATGCTAAAAAAAAAAATATATATTGTTACTATAATCTAAGTATACAGAAAGAAATGCATGATTGCTAAGGAAAAATATACAATTTCTTAACTTCTTAACTAAGACCAGCCGTTATGCATACATAAAAATGTACTTACAAAGGCTTGGCTGACTTGTATTCATCAGTGTCAGAGTCTTCATCAGAGGAGTACTGCGTCTCTCCTCTACCTCCAGCCAGCAACCCTCGTGCCATCAACAGTCCCGCAGCATTACCATAACCAGTGTATTTCAACAGATTATCCACTGCATCACATGACCAACAGGAGACAATGGAAAAACACAATTAGCTCATTCAATAGGAATTATTGTATTTTAGATTACAACTGCAAACAATTCATTTAAAATCAGACAATTTCAGAGATTAAGAATGCACAACTCTCACCACTCTCTTTGCAAAGCACAAACAGGAACTCAGCAGCCCCCTGTTTCACTGCCATGTCAATATGAGTCATGAGACGCACCAGTTTGTTTCGAACGGTGCAGCCGATTTCTGGCCTTTCCTTCACGTCTTTCAAGGGAGGCAACACCTGCACAGCAGCAAACAAAGAGAACACATTCAATCAGCAACTAAATATTTAGTAGAAACAGTGAATTACACCGAGGATGGACTCAACCCTGCACCTTGGCCTTGAAGTATCTGCGGATGTCCCTGTGGTATCTTCGAGCTCTCTGTCATCAGACTCAGCACAGGTGTCAAGCCTTCTTTATAGTTGGAACCCTGCGTGGATAAATACACATGAAGCATGAACGAACACAGCGAGGAAGAACAGCTGAGGAAGCTTGCAGGGGTTCATCTGAAGTGTAATACCTTGTCTATCCTCTTTTCCATAAAATCTAGCAGCATCTGCACTGTGTCCATGTTCTTCCCACCATACTTTTCTATTCCACCTTGGACAGGGACGTCTATCAGAACATCCAGGCACTGCACGGGAAGGTTACTCAGGAGATTGATGGCATGACTAGAAGAAATGACAAATGATCCGTGGTGTGAAGTCCAGGGGTCAGAAAGTAAAAGTCCTGCCATATAAACTGTGCTAATTAGCAAATCCAGGTGGAGGACCTTTACTTTCTGAACCTGGACTTTACACCTCTGCAAATGATAAAGGTTAAGTAGTGCACATAATAAGATGAGACCACAGCATGTAACTCTTGGAATAAAAGCTGGCCTTTGAAAGGAAATTTGCCCTAGAAATTGATACTGCTGGATAACCAACATGCAGAACAATTTAATAATAATTATTATAAAGGGGTGTCTATTTATTTACAATAAGTGCAAATAGCCCACCTTGATGGCAGAGGCTATTTACACTAACTCCTCCCACTGATGTCTGGTTAGGCCGGCAAAATGACGTAGATGCTGGTTAGTCAACAGTAGCAATTGTGTAGGGGTAAAAAGCACGTGGCAGAAAGTAAAAAAAAAAAAAAAAAAAAAACGGAGTTCAAAACCGCCTTTGCCGAACTTTCTCTTCTCCCTTTTCCCATCACACATCAGTTCATTCATTTTTATTACGAAAATATTTGAAAAGTGGAAATAAAGGGTATATTGTGCGTTAATAATTACGTGTTTATGGCTTAGGGGTAGGTGGAGGGAGGGCTTTATTGTCATGATAAGGCAGCATCAATATAGTATGATTAGCTGATTTCACGCAGCCGCCATTTTGAAATCGCTCCGGTGGGAAGAAAACCGGAAGTGTCACTTTTAATCATAGGAGAGTCGCGAATTTGATGGCGTATTGTTGTTTAAATGTAGAAATTAGTTATTCTACAAATGTACATACATTTCTTTCATACTTTACAGTATATACCGTGAAATTCATTTATAAATAAAATATTTTTTAAAAAGCAGGGACAAATTATATACAAATTGGTTATTAACATCCAATAGTGTAAATTGTGGCCGCAGCTTCAGGTGAGTAGTCCAAGGCATTGTTGTCTATCTGTACATCTGGGGTTCTTCCCATCCCTCGCTTTAGATTTCAAAATGGCGGTTGCGATGAAATCAGCGTATTGTTATCATTGCATACGTACAATGTCGTCACTTCTTCTTGAGTCTCTCCATCTTTGTCTGACTCTGTTTTAACATTAAAGGCTAGGGTTGGGTATCGTTTGAATTTGAACCGATTCTGATTCTGATTCCGATTCCTTGTTTCGATTCCTGTACCTAACAATTCTCGATTTCGATTCTTTTAAGAGGCAGGGTCAAAAAAGTTTAGCTAACTTTGCTAACCAATGGTCTTTCTGGAGGAAATACTCCTTTTTGAAGGAAATACTCCTTCCGTCACAAATACTTCTTTTGTCACAAATTTAGCATTTTGCAGAGTTTTCATTATTTTTTAGAAAAGTGAAGCCACACTTTGGACCGCCGCGTAAGCTACTCATGTTCAACTCACACGTTTATGCCAACACTTCCAGTAGACGCTTCTTAGTTGGTGTTGTTCAGCGGTTTCTTCTTCCGGTCGCGGACTGTGAATATCGAAACTAGGAATCAAAATTGTAACTTTTGAATCAATTCCGGAAAAACGAAAAGTTAGTCCCGGTTCCAATCGAATACTCGATTCTCGATACCCAACCCTATTAAAGGCCGAACGGTTTCTGTAATTTTAGTGTGTCCGAGTTGATAACTCACAGCTGCTAACACACATACACACAAGCTCTTGAAACCCGCCCTCTGTAGCAGCACATTTGCATTTAAAGGGCCAGGCAAACCCTCAAAAAGTGACAACTTTAGCATGCTATATAAAAATATCTGTGGGGTATTTTGTACTTAAACTAACACTCTGAGGACACCAGGACATCTTGTCAAAATGGCATTTTACCAGCCCTTTAAAAAGCAGCTGCCTTGTCATTATTAATGTTATTGTTATTTATGCAATGTTTTTGCAAGAAAAAATGGTTTATTTATTTCTAATTGTAAAGCTATATATTTCTCAACTAAGAATGATTGACTTATGTAAAAAGTTGACCATCTGGAATTAATTGCGATTAATCACACTTATTGTGAAATGAAGCAAACACCATTTATCTTGTTTAACACACATTTGTGTCATCATTTGCTATATTCAGCAAAGTAAAAGTAAACAAAGATTGAAGGGTGATTCTCACAAAACTGTGTTCTACAAGCTTTTTTCAAGGTAAATTGAGGTCTTTCCTAAAAACAAACAAACTTGAAATGACATGGACAGGAGTCCATATAATTCTTGAGCCCGTTCTCATCCTTTATCGTCATATACGCTATATGAAAAACGGCGCTATACTACGCACATGGCACCCTTTATCGGAATTCAGTGTATACGTAGAATGTGTACAGTGCAACTGCAAAGAGCTTGATAAGATTTTAGACAAGTCAAGTTGTGATACTGAACAGGACCACATGGAGATGCCAAAAAACCTCCCTCTTACATTGAAGCACTTTGTGCATATAGAAATAGCAAATATTTGTATGCCACTTTCATTAGTTCATTTTATTATCTTCACTGACGCAAAAGAACATTCAACATACTCATGTCACATTCTAGGAATGTGATGGCGGCAGACAAACATGAGCAGGCATTCTGAAAAAACTAAGGGGTGGGTGGGGGACCTTCAGTCCATGGGCACAATTTGAATAACAAAGACACATCTACTGACCAGGACTGGTTCAGCACATTCAACGCACTTTGTTAAAGGGGGAGCGTAGAGTTAGTCATTTCAGAGTGCTGTAGAATGCATTAGAGAGGGGAGCATTCCAGGAGTGTGAAAGGGCTGGTGACGGCACCACCGTGGGCACAATGAGTCAAGCCCAAATAAACGGGTGGGAGTTTCAGAATGCGTTGAGCTGTCTCGATGGGGCAAAGGGGTGTGTCATTAATCACTTGTAGAAGACATCTCATTATTCACATTCACCGCACTTGCTTTTCTTTTGCTTTTTGGCTCACTGGAAAACTCGTTTTGAAGCAATTACAAAATACACAGGCCTAGTATACAGAGAAAACAAACAGGATTTGGCAGTCAATCTTTCAGAATGGAAGTACCTGTGAGCCTCCTCTGTTTTATCTTCAGAGTGTGTCTTCAGCATTAGGAGATGTCTCATGATGCCTGCAATGAGCCGAAGCTGGTGGTCACTGTCCTATTAAAATAAAGGAGAAATTGTGTGAGCGTTAAACCAAAAAAGTGTTTCAAAACAATAGCAGACTGATGCCATGTTTGGGCTTCCTTTACAAGCTAAACAACCAGAGAGCTAAGAGGCAATGTAGAGATCTAGGGACTGAGAGAACCACTGGCTTGAGAAAAGAAAGTATATCTTATGTCAGGGTGATCCTGACCATACCGAACCAACAAAAGGTCAGGCAATTGAGACACACTTAGCCTTACTTCAGTAACTATTCAAAGGGCTGAGATCTCTGGAATGTACCGATGTTGTTCATCTACTTGGTGAAAGGGTGGGAGTGGGAGCTTTTATCATTTAAAACAAAAAAAATTAAACATTTTCTCAAAGAAAATGTGAGTGGTTCTTGCCCGTACAAAACGTCCAACCACAATGGTAGGGTGATGTTGTGGGTGATGAAAATAGCTCAATCACAAGTCTTTATCATTAGTTTCTAGATATGGTTTTGCCCCCTCGTTTAATGTGAATCAGTGGCTCCATATCCAGATAGGCTTACTTCCATACTATATAGGTAAATTATGTCTGAATACGCTGCTGATTATTACAATAGCTTTATCACTTTAAACTAAATCTAAACATTGTGGATGTCAAACAACAGTGGTTTTATGATCCAGAGACAATCTTTCCAAAGCTATTGAAAAGATACCAATAGAGCATTATTGGAGCACTTTTGTTGTTTGATTAACATTAACGACACAGACAGCAGCTAGATTATTACGATACTGTCACTTTAAGACCTGCACAGATCTAGTTTATTGGATCTGAAGGCCTGTTCACACCGGGACGAATTTCGCGCGCGTTATTCGCCGCTGTTTAACGCCTCGTGACCAAACAAAGGGCGCCAATGTGAGTGTTCACACCGTACGCGTAAAACGCATCGCGTAAAAACGTCATTTTTTAAAAAACGCCTCGGGTTCGTTTTGTTTTAGTTTGACGCGCCGCATCAAAAACTATCTGACCAATGAGATTCCCGCTTTTGCTCACGTGTTTGGAGCTTCTGAAGTTACAGTAAAACACAACTTGGGAGCGCTCAAACACAAAACTGTCTTGCCGAGCACACATGCAACAGCGAAGAAGATATACGCCAATTAGCGTCGAGGAAATAAGACGAGGAAGATGAAGGCAAGATGAATGTAGAGCTGCTGGTCTCGTTGGTGCTAGAACATAAATAACTATATGACAAACGTGACAGGGACTATAAACATCTTGAGAAAAGAGAACTGTTATGGAGTGGTATTGCAGAGCAAATTGGCGCCATCTAATGTCAGGGAATGAATTTACATGTTCACTCGGCTCATCGTCAGCGAAAATTGCTTGGATGTGAACACAAAAAACACACTGAAAAACGCTGACGAATAACGCACGCTGATATTCGTCCCGGTTTGTACGGGCCTTGATACTGTACACAAGCGTTTTCTTTCTCGTGAGTCATGACGGTGACCATTTTATCTTTAGGCTCTGTAGAATATGAAAATTTATAGTGGGTATGTTAAAAGCATCATAAAATAGACATAAAACGTAATCCAAATACTATTAATCTCACCTCATCGCTCGAATCAGACATAGTGATGTTGAACAGTGCTTTAAGGGCTTCCATGGCACGATCGATATTTTCTGGTGAAATAGGCGGGGCTTCTGGATCAGGGGGCGCAGCCTCATATGGCCCCACCCAATGCACGTTGAGGGTGCGTTCCAACACGTTAGTGAGCAGCCTGACCGCACCCATCTCCCTCCGAAGCGTGCCACGCACATCTGTCCGCAGGGCGGAAAGTAGAAAAGCAGCCGAAGGGAGAACAGGCCCACCTCATGATGGGATGAGTTGACCGAATGCAAGCAGGCACAAATGCCCTCCGCCAACTGCAAGTCAGCTCCCACCTGTTGTGCCGGCACGCTGTTGAACACCACGTTGCACATGCACTTGAGGGCCTCCACCACAACCCTCTCCTCCTCTGCTGATTGCGCTACATTTAACGGCTCTCCGTCGTGTCCCGCCACACAGATCCGGGCCAGCCCTGCTAGAGTGAGGATGCCCTCTCTGGTGCCTACGGGACCAAGTACACGCTTGTCTCTGGACAGGATGCGCAGGGTCTCGAGGCAGGTGCTTTGGCAAAGTGGAAGATCTGACCGCGGAGAACAGTGAGAAGACCCCGACACAACTCCTGCAGAAGGGACCACAAAACACAAGAGGTTAAAAAATTTCATTGATCGTTATAAATAAAACAAGGTAATACATACCGAAACAACACAGAACACATCAAACTGAGATACAAAACATAATAGACCATAAATCTGTTACTCACAATTCGTGCATCCTCCTCTTTGCGGTCAAAGGTGAACGTGTGGCAGTTCTGAAATGAAATGAAAACATGACATGAGACGATATGAATCTGGGATAAACAAGTCCTATGTTTGCATCCTTGTAAAGTCGTAGAGTAGCCAGACATGAGTTAAACAGTTCACTAATCCTGCTGTAAAATTGTAGCGGGTCTAAGGTAGGGACACCACTATGAAAATTTTGGCCGATACAGATAATTCCTTATATTTGAAAACCGATAACCGATATATTGGCCGATAAATCTAAATCCAAATTTTTCGATAATATTTGAGAGCCTGATAATAATATTTGATATTTTAAAAATTGCATATATCGGCCCATACGAATATGGTGGCCGATAGTTTGTGCATCCTCAATCTAAACTAGTTGATCATCTATGAAATTCCATAAACAAGCTTGACCACATAAAGGCAAGACACTACAGGCAACCATTGTTTTTTAAATGCACTGGTTTATTTAGAGATTTGGGGATATTATAACTTATTATAATATTATATTAACTGTCACAAATGTCACTGTCACTCTTTTTTCAAGATGCAAAGTTTACCAGTAATGTTTTTTTTCTAAACCCTGTCTGTGAAACCAGCCTATAGACCATTTCACAAGATGTAAACAACACTGGTCCAGAAGCACTTCCTGTTTCATTTTTTTAACACTACATAAAAGCTGGGATAAAATACAACCAACAGAACATTTAAAACTGAATCAAAAAGTTAAACAAACATCTTTAAGATGTTTTCTTTACATGTGAAATAAAGAAAACAGTTACAAACTGAAACAGGAAGTGTTTCTGGACCAGTGTTGTTTACATCTTGTGAAATGGTCTATAATCTATTAGCCTCTGTAGATTTCAATTAAAGTACATAATATATGTTTAAATGCAGTTTAAAAGGGGGTTTCATCATGCACAGATTCAGAAATCTCCACCATCACTAACAAATGCCAAACTTTACCATTTTAATTATAATTATAATACATAATTTGTGTCGCTGGTCTAAGATGATGGTCAACCAAATAATGACTAGCTTAAACCTGCTAGAATCATGGCATGGTTAAAAATAAAGCTACCATTTTAAGATGGATTTACCAGCAATACATTTGATTTGATTAATTTAATTATAATTAGAATCACAGTAACAGTATCAGTGTCTTTCTAAAAACAGTTAACTAAATGTGGTTTATTTAAGCATGTCTCGAGGAATAGGTAACGTTAAAGGAAAATCCTGTAACGTTACCCTGGAGATTTCCTCAAAACAAAAACAAAACTAGCATGTAACATTTCGACCATTAAAACCATTGTTAACACCGAATATATGGCTAAAATTGCTGTTCACACCAGCATAATTCATACAGGCATGTTTCGTTGATAACTAGCAATAATATTGCCATCAGTGTGTACTGCTTAAGTTACCTGTCTGATAGAGGTGGGCAGATCGATACTAATATCGATAATATCGATACCAACGTTGGGATCAGTATTGATCGATACCAACGTGAAAATATCGATACTTAAGTTTCAGTTTATCTCGTTTTGCGACCTGACCGTGTTTGTCAAAATGCTGCTGCTGTCACAGAGCAGAGCAAGCTCCCTGTAATCCTCCTACCAAGAGTGCTGCTCTCGTCCCCCTCTCCTGTGTTGTACCGTCACGTGACTCACCACTAGCGCGCTACTCAGGTCTAACCCCACCCCTACCGCTACCTTCAGCGGCGCGCACAACCGCGCATTTCTAGTCTACAGCAGCACAGTCAGAGACGGAGAACTTGTGACTTTGTTTATTTAAGAAAAAAATCCTGAAAAGAAGTGCACTAAAGAGGAGAAACATTTTTTGTTAACATGCTACTTGAAAAGAGAATTTTTTTTACATTTTTTTATATTTGTGAAGTAATAATTTTGTAACTTTGTTTATTTAAATAAAACAGAAGTAACCAAAAGTTGATTCTGAACAAAAGCTTTTGAAGTACTGATTTTAACTGATTAATAACCCCAAATGCAAATCACAAAAACAAATTAAAACTCATAAATTAATTTAGATTTAGGTTGAAGAGGCATCCACCTTAATTATTAAAAAGTATCGGTATTGGTATTTCGGCGATACTGGCCCTGTATTTACTTGGTATCGGATAGATACCAAATTTAGCAGTATCGCACACCTCTACTGTCTGACATCTGTCAAGCTAGCTACTTTAGCCTTCCATAACTTCGAGACGTAATTTAACCAAAACAACTATTTATTCATTTCTACTTTATTCGTCAGCAATTACTATTTCCCCCTTGCTCATTCATGGGGGCAAATATGGCATTTTCGTTTAAAAACAGTCAAGTTGGATCAGATGTAAGTTAGCAAAAAGGTTCTGTCATGGCTAACAGCTGGAGGATGCTAGTTTACGATGACAAGGCGAACGCCTCGTGGCTTTAATCATCGCTAAATACAAATAAAGTACATGTTTAAAGGGCAGACACAAGGCATTTTGTCGCAGAGACCATATAAACCTTTTGTTCGTTCACATAACGTTACACTGGGTATATTGAGATTAGCGAGCGGCTAACGTTAACTGGCTAATAATCCTTTACATTGCTAGCGCATATATTAAAACAATATGAGATAGTAAGTTAAGCTAACAGCAGCCACTTTACCTCTGTGTTATACTTCTGCAAAAGCTGTTCAACCCCTTGTCATCTCCACCGTCGATCTCTGATAGAATAGCACTTAAACTCATCTCTGAATGTTGCTTTTGCCGTTCACTTAGAAACACTGACAGTCCTCCTCAACAACAACAGAACAGATGAGTTACACACCTCCTGTTTCATCTGTTCAACTTTCACCCGTTAAACGTCACGTTTCTCGCCTAAGGCACAAGCCAGTAATAAGGATTTCCTCAAAGCTCCCTGGATAGTGTCCAAATGTACCAGGTCTTATAATACTTATTCATTGTGTAACTTACACACTGGAAATGTTATGGTGGCAGAAAGACTACAAAACTATATCCTAAGTTTTGATTTTGATATCATTTAAAATTGTAGTTTTACATCATTGGGCTGACCAGCAAAATAAAGAAAAAAGGATGGTTTAGCATGTTTTATAAGCTAGAAATAGCTAGAAACCAGCTGTTCCAAAAACACAGATGGACTTTCTAGCAAGAAATAGAATTATGCAATATCATATTAACTATTTCTTCCTCCTCTACATTTCATTAAAATGTCATTTTTGAATGAATACTTGTTTAGTTCTTTTAAATGGTCACTGCACAACATGAATAGACGCATGCAACAATTTGCATAAATTCACAAATAAATACATACATATTACATTTAGAGTTTAATTATCAAGGTGTGACCATTTAAAAAGTGTAATTCAGCAGATTAATTGGATTTTTAGACTCTTCAGTGCTGGTTTAACAAAGAATACAACGCAAATTTTAAAAAGTTGAATAGTACCTGCTTAGAGTTTGATACCTGCCAGTAATTTATAGCTAAAAATGTATAATGAATTTATTAATATATATTTAAAACATAGACATTTCAAGTAAAAAAAAAACACAAATAATAAAAAAGACAATCCGAACTGGGTTTTAAAAAAATCTTTATGTGGCAACAAATAATTCCACATATATCATTTAAGTAACAGCTGTCACCACAGAAGTTACTGAGTGCTTTTATTTACAAGAGAAAGTGACTAAAGATAATAAATGTTACATTTTCATATTCTTTCCGATTTATTCCTACCCATAGGGTAATAGGTCCACAGTACCTTTGAGTGCATTCAAAAACACACAAACCTAGGTTAACACTTTTCGGTTTCCTAAATCATACAAAACTGGATATACAGGTCAAACACAGATAAACAATGCAAAGGGACACAATGTTACAAAGCTACAGAAAAGATCTCTAATATTCTCCCAGGATCACACTGGGGTAATTCTGCATTTGTGTAATATGAGAAATCTTTTGTTCACATTCGCATGCAACAAGTACTCATGTGAGTTGCCCTTATTTGTTTAGACTCCTATGACATCCGCAACCTGGCAGCTGGCCAATAGGGCGCTCTGAAGTGAAATATTAAGGCATTTCTTCTTGGTGCTGAGAATGTGTTATGCTAGGAAAGCAACACATTTTCATGTTGACAGTGGCTGAAAAAAACCCCCAAAAAACCTGTGGTATTGTTACAGATCAATTGACGTCAAACACCCAACCTGTGGTGACAGAATACTGTGAGGTGCGCATTTTTACACTGAATCTAGGTCAGCAAACAAAATTTTTGCACAGTAAATGGCAGTACTGGTCTATAATGTTTATAGAGATAAATGAGAAAAGGCAAGGAAAGGCACAACTGGGACACTGCCTTTTTGCACTCACACAATGATTGCGATTCGAAAAGAGTTTCATTGGCAGCTTACACTGTAAACACTGACCACACCAATAACATCTCTGACACAATGTCCTTTCCACTCAAATACATTCTCTGTAATAAGGTTAAATATTGGCGGCTGCTGATTTATCTGTTCAGCTTTCCACATCAGACATCTGTTATCTTGGACGAAGACTCTCGGAAGTGTACAATCATTTTGCCCATCCAGTTGTGGCCTCCCCATTGATATAGGCAAATCCTGGAAAATGTTGCGCATGCTCATATTCAGAGTTCCTGCGTGGGGCCAGAGGGGAGTACATGTCTCCGGTGGAGTAGCGTGACGTGTGGACTGCGGGGCTGGTGTAACAGCTGTTGGCTGAGGGCACGTCTGGCCAACGAGGGGTCACAGTGCTCGAGTGTAGAAGAGGAGACCCACTCATCAAACAGGACTCCATTCTGGACATCTGGCTGTTGAGTGGATACTGCAAATCAGAGAGAGACATGCATGAGGACCATTGCAACAAAACACAAGCGACTTATGTTGTGCATTCTATAAACGATTCACCTCATCTTCCTTTATGTTAAAGGGACAGTTCACCCAAAAATGAAAATGTTTTTTCTTTACCAAACCAAACCTGTATAAGTTTCTTTCTTCTGTGTAACACACAAAAAAGAAATTTTAAAGAATGTTGGTAACCAGGTAGTTGACGGTATGTGTTCAACAGAAGAAATAAACTTATACAGGTTTGGAATGGATAAATATAATATTTGGACCAACTGGCTAAACAGGACATAAATTCACCCCCTCTGTCATGCATTCAATAAATCTTTTTTGGCCTTTTTTTTTTTTTTTTTTTTGATTATTGTTAAAATTATGATGCAAGACTATATCATAATCAACTAAAAGTGCAGCAATTCACCATCAACTGTACTGGTAAAATAAAATAAGAAAGCCAAGTTAAAGGAGTAGTTCATTTTTAAAAATGTTTTTGCTGATAATTACTCACCCCCATGTCATCCAAGATATCCATGTCATTCTTTCTTCAGTCGAAAAGAAATTAAGGTTTTTGATGAAAACATTCCAGGATTTTTCTCCATATAATGGACATCAATGGGAACCAAACGGTTCAAGGTCTAAATAGAATAGTTTGCAATAGAATAGTTTCAGTGCAAACTGTTCAAAGGGCTTTAAATGATTTCAGACGATGAATAACTGTCTTATCAAGTGAAAGGATCACTGATTTAAAAAATACTAAAACAAACAAAGTTTACGTTTTATAGGCTCAAATGGTCGCCTTGCTCTGTTCTGTGATGCGCGTTCGTGACTCTCCTGTTCGAACTCGTTTATCAAAATGAACGAATCTTTTTTCGTGTCATTTGGTTCATTCAATGAACGAAATGACGAGTTGACTCGTGAAAAGATTGGTTCATTTTAATGAATGAGTTCGAATAGGAGAGTCACGACGCGCATCACACCCTAACTCTAAGAGAGCAAGGCGACCATTTGAGCTTATAAAACTTCAACTTTTAAAAAAAAAAATTAAATGAGCGATCATTTCGCTTGATAAGACCCTTATTCATCGTCTATAATCATTTAAAGCCCTTTGAACAGTTTGAAGTTTGCACTGAAACTGTCTTTTGGACCTTGAACCGTTTGGTTCCCAATGAAATCCATTATATAGAGAAAAATCCTGGAATGTTTTCATCAAAAACCATTTCTTTTCGACTGAAGAAAGAATGACATGGATATCTTGGATGACATGGGGGTGAGTAAATTATCAGCAAAAGTTTTTTAAAAGGTGAACTACTCCTTTAACATTGCACTAAAAAACAAAAACAAAAGTCTAAAAACAAAACTGAGCATGTCAGCTCAAGATATGTCTATATAAAACAATCTGTTCTCTCTGGGGAAGTCAACAAAATCTTCGTTTGGCTCCTCTCCATTGCTTCCTTCAGAATAGCTCTCTTGAACAAAGTGTGGACATTGTATCCATTTTAAGTTGACGGAAAATAAGTGGAAGTAAAAATCTATAAGTGCTCTCTAAATAGAAACCGTGCACAGTCAGAGCTTTTATGAACGGCTGCGGCACGGAAAAAGAAAGTCAGGCGGGTCAAAGACCTAGATGTGTTGCTTGGGGACCTCTTGTTCATGCAGATAAAAGAAACCATTGAATAACAATATTTTAATAAACACGCTTTTCCATCTGGATTTCCGGCCACTAGTTGAGTTGTCTGAAACGGTCATTGAGTGGATGGTAGAAAGACATTGGGTGTGTGTGAGTGTGTGTGGCTCTCTTGGCTCTAGCTGGTCCACTTTTCAGAGGCTGCATCCGCTGTGTGGAGGAGAACTCTGAGGACCAGCTGATCCCCCATTACAAAGGCAGGCTGGACCAGAGAGCTCTTGACAGGAAATTACCATCACACCCGCTTTGACTTTCAATATATGTGACCAGACCCACTCCTCTATCCACAACTGAACAATTGAATTCAACTATTCACACTCTCTCAATCTTAAGCACAATAAAGACTACTTAACATTCAACTATTCCCTCAGTTTTGGAACTATGCAGCATGTAAATTTTGTATACACTTAGTATTTTTGCTTGTCCACAATTCAGTGTAACTACTCCTAAAGTTTTCAGGCTACATCGACTAAATTTGGCACAGACCTGCAGCCTGTTCAGTGTGCTATATCTTTTCAAACTGATCGGACAAACGGTTTTCCAGTATCTGATAATTAAAAAGCTCATAATTATCCGTCTTTTTTTCTTTCTTTTAAAGTTTAAACTAGAACCCAGAACAAACTACTCCATTATTCAAACGCCACATCTTTAAAATTCAATTTAAAATTCAATTCAATTTAAAATTTAAAATTCAAACATTCCAGGTATTCCAACTACACAGGCCTATATAAGCCTCAGACATCAAGGGAATTTTAACGTTTAACAAGGCTTTTCCAGGCCAGTACCTTTTATAAATACCTGCATGGAAATTGTTGCTTTGTCTGATTCATGCTAAAGTAACGGCAGCATTTTGAGATTTAACGAGTGTTGTTTTCATCAAACTTTAAACCAGCAGTTTAACCCAGCAGGTTTAACAAAGACAATTAACTGAGCCTTTTCACCTTTGTTCTCTTTCAGAAGTCAATACACTTTAAATACATATGCTAAATGACCAGTATTTCTGATCAGGAGGAGTTCAGACTTTTACCCCCGTGTGTGCTGAGGTAAGCAAGCATTCTCTATCCATAAAACTCTGTGGATAACAGTTAAAAGAACATTTCAGATGCTAATGACTGTAATACATCAACCTTTCACATTCACAGTATGTACAGAGTATTCTTCTCTCAGTTACAAACCCATTAAAAGAGACAAGAATACACTAAATACTAGAAGAGGATGGAATACACTTCCACAACAAATACTGGGGAATACACACCCATTTCCATCTATTATTATGTTTACGTTCTTAATACTCATTCCTAGTCTTATTGTTCATGATTCTTCTGTGAAAAGATGAATCCTTTTTTAGATGGTTGATAAAATCAGGTCCCATCTAATATGTTTTCTCACTGAAAATTGGTTGAACATGCAATTAATGCATGTATAAGCCTTTTCTGATGCATGATTTACTTATAATTATGACATAAAAAGTCATAATTTTGACATAAATGAAGATTTTTATTAAAGTTTAATATAGAATTAGGTCATAACTATGAGAAAAAGTCATAATTATGACCTTTAGTTGTGTGTCATAATTATGACTTTTTTTCTCATAGTTATGACCTAATTCTGTATAAAACTTTTATAAAAATTTTGACATATGTCAAAATTATGACTTAAATAAAAATAAGAAAAAAAGATAAAAAGTTGAATATTTCAAGTCATAATTATGACATTCAACTATACTGTAGGTCATAATTATGAGATAAAAAGTTGACTATTTCAAAAGTCATAATTATGACATTCAACTATACTGTAGGTCATAATTATGAGATAAAAAGTTGACTATTTCAAAAGTCATAATTATGACATTCAACTATACTGTAGGTCATAATTATGAGATAAAAAGTTGACTATTTCAAAAGTCATAATTATGACATTCAACTATACTGTAGGTCATAATTATGAGATAAAAAGTTGAATATTTTTTCAAAAGTCAATAATTATGACATTCAACTATACTGTAGGTCATAATTATGAGATAAAAAGTTGAATATTTTTTCAAAAGTCATAATTATGACATTCAACTATACTGTAGGTCATAATTATGAGATAAAAAGTTGAATATTTTTTCAAAAGTCATAATTATGACATTCAACTATACTGTAGGTCATAATTATGAGATAAAAAGTTGAATATTTTTTCAAAAGTCATAATTATGACATTCAACTATACTGTAGGTCATAATTATGAGATAAAAAGTTGACTATTTCAAAAGTCATAATTATGACATTCAACTATACTGTAGGTCATAATTATGAGATAAAAAGTTGAATATTTCAAAAGTCATAATTATGACATTCAACAATACTGTAGGTCATAATTATAAGATTAAACATTGAATATTTGTCAATTATGACTTTTTGCCAAAAATATAACTTAGTTTATCAAACTTTCGACATTTTATCTTCAAATTATAGCTTAGTATGTCAATATTGACTACTATAAATCATAATTATGAGATAAAAAGTTTAAATTGTGACAACTTATATCATAAAAAAATATAACATAAAATTCTAACATAAATTATAACAAAAACTTTTTATGTTATAAATGAGCGTTTCTCAATTTTGACTTTTTATCAATTAATATGGCCTAATTTTGACTTTTTTCAAAATTATTACTTTTAGGCTCATACTATCTATCTATCATTTCATTTGATTTAATTAAATTTTTTTCCCTTATGTATAGTGGAAATGGGCGTTAACTGAATTAATGTGACTTTAATTGACATCACAGACGAAATTGAAGGCGTAGAGTCGCCGTAGACTGAAAATTATCCATCTATATTCTGTAGTCACATGTTTTATGATATTTTATAAATAGTGCAGAAATTCCCCTAAGCTTATAAATAAATCGTATCATATTAAAACAATACTGTAGTGTATGATTTTAGGATTTTGAGAAGGAGGAGCCTGACCTGTGCGGAGGTCCGGTGGTATGAGGAATAGTGCAGAGGGCTGGGCAGCCCTGGTTCATGGGTTAAACTGGAGTACTGACTCTGGATGGCATGATGGTGCTGGTTTGCGTAGCTGCTGTAATTATAGCTGCCAGTATACCTGGAGAAATGGAGTACAAATCTCTAAAAACATTCCACAATCCATACTGTAATGTTTTCAACATCATTTAATGTCTTCGGGGGCTCACCCATGCTCATCCCGATGTGGGTAAACTGGCATCCTGTGGGTGGAGGAGGAGCTGTGTAGAGGGGGTCCGCCTCTCATGCAGGAAAGCTGGGATCCGGTCTCGGGTGGGCTGCCACCTGAGGTTGTCACTGTGTATGTAAGGGACCAGGTATATGACTGAACAGCTCCTGGCACATACAGACATACATATACAAAGAAACGTGTTTGGCGTGTTAATTAAATGAGCTTACTGTGAGACACAGTTTTACTGAATGCATGGAATGGGCCTGTGCCAGCTGGTACTGTTGAATGTGATACTGTGATGTAAGATATGAGTGTTGCAATCAGTTCAGAGGCATCATTTACCTGTGGTAGCTGGTATGCTGGTGTACTCTGGAGACTGGGCTGAATTGGGGGAACCTACTGCTGGGTACGCCCACCGAGTGAACAAGACTTGGCAGGAGAGTAGGGTCCAGGGGACGTAGATGTGGGTGTGGAGCCTATCAGCATCTGCTCTTCCCCAGTATCTGCTGTAGTAGCCCAAAACAAAAGCCTAAAATGTTAACTATCATAATGTTTTAGATTTTCTCTGCTGTAATAACCACAATGCATGTTTTGGATGATGGTTTGCTAGTGTAAGATGCTCCAGCAGACATCTTAACAACCTTAACCAGATGTGATTGGGACGCTGTTAAGTGTCCCAATTAACCCGATTACCGCTATGGTTCCCGGCTTAGCCAGAAAGACAATGCTGGACAACTTCTTTAACCAGATAGATCATCATCGAAACCATCATCTAGCATTAAACATGCTGGTCTAAGCTGGTTTACAGCATCTAGAATATAAAGAGCTAACAAGGACCACAACTACTACAAGGATGTGAGTTTGAATTGGGCAACCATTGTTTTCATTGTTTTTTGTTAAGTTTTATATTTGATACTCAGGCTTTTATGGCAAGTCATGCACTGTAAAAAAATATTGTTGGTTTAACTTAAAAAAAAATAAGTAACCTGGTTGCCTTTAAATTTTAAGTTGACTGAACTGGAAAAAGTGAGTTGAGAAGGAGATTGATTTAATCATCAGAAACTCAAAATAATAAGTTATTATTATTTTTAATAACTGAAAATAACTATATAAGTTTATTTGACAAAAGAAAAAATGTTGTGATAACAAATCTTGAAAATATTTTTTACAGTGTACTTTTATGGCTGGTAGTCATACTTTTATGGCTAGTAGTATGATATATGATAATATGTAGCTCATACTTGAGGAGGAAAAACACCTCAGTGTGTATTCAGAGGTCTAAGCTGAGTAAAAATGTGCAATTCAGTGCTGTTGCTTATTAATAACAATATAGCAGACTATTTACTGTAAATAATATGCATTTAAATATCAGCTGTTACTCTACTTGTTCAGTAGAATTGGTTTTTACCAATTCAATTGTCTATCTGTCTTTGTAAGATGATTTTTTAAAGGCTTAGATTTATGATCAAAGGTCTGTAGCTTAAAGCTCTTTCATATAATGAAATGCAATACAATGATGATTGAGAGATGTATTAAATAAGCACTCCGCAAAAGCCAGATGAATCATATTTGAACATGATTTTTGCTAAAAACAATATATATATATATATATATATATATATATATATATATATATATATATATATATATATATATATATAAAACTGTACAACAGTTATAAAACTGTACGCAACAGACTGTACGTGTCATTGCGTACCTGTTCGGTACGCAATGACAGTATCGCTATTCGAATCGTGAGTTCAGATCGTCGGTTTTCTCGTTCGGTTCAAAAAATCGTTACACCCCTAATATATATGGATAATGAAGTAAACCTACGTAAGCTGGTACAGTCCAGCAAGTGATCATACTGAAATATGACTATAATATAAAAGTTATTCTTCCATCTACTTAAAAGAAATCAGTAAGAACGGAATATGTAGTAGATTGTGTACATCAGGTTTTTCTTGCAATATTTTGTTCATGTTGATATTTTAGAGGCCTTGGAAATGTGTGTATTAAATTTGATACAGCAGGGTTTAAAGACGTATCCTAAAAAAGAAATTCAAATTTGAAACTCTCTTTCGAGTAAAGTCAACTACATACTAATGAAAATACTGTTTTAACGACAAATCAGCTTTCAGTGTTAGTCTACAAATTTGATGTCATGACAGATCAGCTCTATTACTTGTATCAAATCGATCTTACCTGGTGAACCCTCTCCTTTCATTGCCCTCATCAGTTCATTGGCTCGTTCTTGGCAGTGCAGAGACTCAAGCAAGTATAGTACATAGTCATCAAACATGAGGTGGATCAGATGGAATGAGCCTGGAAATATAAAGAATCCAATTTACCATAAAAAGTTCCAACCAATTCAAGTAACCTGTCTGAATGGACAACTACAATTAAGCATTTTGAATTTGAATCTCTGAGAGCTTTGAGAGATCAAAATGATTTGAAGTTAACTGGCGCAATACTATTGCACAATAAGAGCTCAAATCCAAGTACCAGAACCAAACTAGCGGTCCAACCATAAAATCTACAAAGTTACTGAAGCATATGATGCTTTGAGTCCATTTTCTGAATGAGATGGGGGAAAGAATTCATAAGGAGCATGGTACAATCCTCACATTGTGTTAGCAACTCCAGCCACTATGTGCATAATAAACATCGCTGCTATTCAGCGGACTGGGCGCAATACTGCCGGTCATAAAATGGGAAGAAGGGGGAAAGACTTGGTGGGGGTTTGCCTTTGTTAATTAGCTGTTTTGTACAGGGAGCTGCATTATCAAAACACTGCAACCAGCTGTGCCTTTGATATTCACAGACAGAGCTGACAGGGAGGGGGCTTTTACCTCTTTTATGGCCCTTCTTTCAGTAACTTTGCCATAGACGGCTAGATGGTGTAAGCCAAGAGTTAACAAAGCTGCCATCTTAGTTAAAAGTTGACACTTGGTGTTGTGGATTGAGAAACTTTGAACTAACCTGAAAAACTCAAGCTTCCAAACAAATCAAATCTGTAAGAAGTTTCGACTCTTTCTAATGGGATGATTGTGACAAAACGGTGCAGCTTGACTCACCGAAGCTCGGGTGCACTATGCAGCGTCATATCCCGGATAACTCTGGTCCCGAAACATGACCACATGAGCAGGAACTGCTGAGCTACCCTCTTCAGGCATCCGGGTCTCTTCCCCGCCACCTAAAGGGAGTATTACCATTAGAAAAGCCTGGGGGAAGGCACAGGGGCCTTAACCTTTGGGTCCATACTGGGGCCTAACCCCTAAGTATGAAAAACACGTCAACAAGTCAACTATTTGATTTGCCCCTAAGGAAACACCCTCCCATTGAACTATTGTCTGGTAGGTAGTAGAAGTTCCCATGGCAACCAGATTTACAAGCCCATATCTGGACTATAATTGAGGCCCCACAAAAAGGGGCCATGAAGACATCATTAAGTTGGGGAATTGCATCACGATAGGTCTTAAGTATGTTGTGACGGCATTTAGAGTTGCATTGGCTGGACACCTGTAAACTTGGTTTGGATTGGAAGAACATTAAACAGTCTAATGACAATTCTTGATTATATTTCAGTTGAAATATCTAAATGATACATCCATATATACATATATATGGTTTTCAACATTGATAATAATAACACATTTGTCTTGAGCACCATATCAGCATATTAGAATGATTTCCGGAAGGATCATGTGACACTCATTTTAAAATGATGCTAAAATTATATTTTAAAATATAAATAGAAAGCACATTTTTTGAATAGTAATAATATTTCACAATATTAATGTCTAACTGACCCCAAACTTTTGAAAGGTATAGTGTTTTTTTTATTCATATTTACATAATTCTATATTTTATAGAATTTTATAGAAAGGCCTATATTTTCGCTATACAATCAGATATCTGATTACTGTATAGGATCATTATACTTTAGTAGAGTAGAAATCAAGCCTGATTTTCCCAGGTCAACATATTTTGTTGATCTAGGACCAACATTCCTGTCTGAAAATGTAGTCCCTCCTAACCATATCCCTAACCTAATCCTACTCATTATCCCTAAAATCAGAGGGAAATGATAGAATAACACTGATGTAGAAGCACCTAACCCTAGTTGTAAACCTAACGTTGACATAAACTGAAAACTTGTCCCTCAAATCTGATTGGTTGTTCCAAGATCAACAAAGATGATGATCCAGGAACATGTTGCACTTGGGGAAATCATGTTCTGCGTACACCTACCCTCACGACACATCTCTCCACCATAGAGTCCAGCCATCTCGATGTAGGCTTCAATAGGGGACTGGTCCTCCAGCAGTCTGTCAAATTCTTGATACACTTTAAAAAACAACAGAAAGGAGTTTAAGAGATTAAAATCAAATTTCAATTTTAAAGCATGCATTTCTCAAATTGGTCAAATTCCATTTTAATTGCTTGTAAAGTTTGCTAATCTATAATTAGAAAAATGCAATTGGCACAGATTTGAGACTCAGAATCCTCTTTTGAGGATGACATGACAGAATCTTTGAACTTTGACCTGATCAGTCATGTGAGAGGTTGACGCTGAAATGAATTTGAAATGCTCCTCGGGGTGTCAAACTGTGAGGGTTAACCTCTCAGTGTCTGTGGTTAAAGCTCGACGCTCATGGTCGTGGGAATGATTCAGCTCTGGTTGACAGCTACTGTGTGAAATCCGAAACGTAAACCAGTGGGGCTTTTAACACAGCGCTGCATGTGATTCTGCAGCAAATGCATGTGGTGTACAGAAACACTGATAAATAAATCTGAATCAGTCCGGCGATACTTTTTAAATCTGATCGTGAAATGCACAACTATTCCTTACAATGGATGTATGAGTCTCCTCTCAGTCCTCTCTGGAGTCTTCCATTGTATAAAGAGTCTGTTTAGTGATGCTGTTGAGGTCTACGTTCCTCCAGTCTTCAAGCATTTGAAAGGTGATGTCGGCACTGTGGATCACCGTCCGAGAGGCCTGCAAGAGCAAGGTTTTTATTAAAATTGCTCCCTGCAGTATGACTGATCATAGACATTTGCAAAAAGATGATTGAGAATAGGAGGCAGACATAATTCTGCTGTATACCTGACAGAGATGGTTTAATGATGTTTGTCGTTTAAGTATCTGGGAAAATCTTCTTGACACTGAGAATTTAAAAAAAAGTTTCTTTAGAATACTAGCAAAGTTCATTGTGATGTTTTTGAGACTATTGATTATATTTGGCACCTACATTCAAACTTTATGTTGCGCAAGTTCTCGGGCAGGTCATGTAATGCCACCTTCAGCCACTCGTCCAGCTGCTTGGCAAACTTCCTGATCACCTGAGTGAGGCTGCATTATCAAAACACATTAACAAGGACATAAATGTTAATTACACAAAGAATTCTCTGACGCAATAACATTTTTCACCTTTTGTAATGCGTCATTGACAGGTAACGCAAAAGTTAAATATGCAATGGTGGCATGATCTCTGTGGAAATAGTATTAAAGGTATTTATTTAGCTTGAAAACAAAAGTCCATTTGGCTAAAGAAAAAGTCTCAAGGCTTGGACTTGTCAATCAGCACTGAGGCAATTCTGATGATGTAGAATGTGAAATATAGTATCATATATAATGTGTGAGTAAAAATCTTCATAATCTTAACAAATTATTTGATATTAAAATGTAATTTTTCTTCACTTTTGACTGATGCCACCAAACCCTCTTACTTATCCACTCATATAGGTAGGCTACAGCTTTTCTTAATCCATCCAGTTCCAATGAATAAAATCAAGTCCTGTAATAATTTGTTCTTTTTCTAATTTAATAACCACTTTCCAGTGGCGTAAAGTATTCAGGTAAATGTTAATTGTACTTGTGCTCTAAGCGATGTCGGTTGACGTGACTTCTTGTTGACGTTTAAAGTATTTTCAAACAAAACGGCGGCTAGATAGACCCTCCCTCCTCCTCATCTGCACTGACCCCCCCAAACCCCACCTCCAGGGCCTTCTTGTCAGTTATTGGCTGGAACAGTTTGTTATGTTTCGTGGAGCGGGTTGCCGCAGTTTGTTTTTGTTGCCATTTGTGGAGCCTGGGTTGTCTGCATAGGCCGCGTTTTTTTACAGTGTGTTTAGGGGACAAGCAGCTATAGCGGATAGTGAGGAGATGTTTGATGTATGTGACAAAAAAATGTTTGGGCCTAAAAAACGTGTGACATCGCTTAGAGCACTTTTAAGAATCTTTTGGCTACTTTGTAGTTTTACAGAGTATCAAAGATATTAGCAACTTTTACTCTATAAATGACTAGTTTTGTTTAACAGTATTTGAAGAGTTCAGATGCAAAAGCCTCTAAATGCCGTCTTGAAATTTTCTTCTAAAATGACCATTTTTATCAAGCTTGTATATTTAAGTTTAGTAATTTCACTTAAATGACAATTAATAGGTAATCTTCATTGCCATTTAAGTGAAATTACTTGAACTTAAATATACAAGCTTGATAAAAATGATCATTTTAGAAGAAAATTTCAAATGGCACTTAGAGGCTTTTGCATCTGAACTCTTCATTTGTACTCTTATAGTTATAGTTTATTATTTTTTTTAACCAATTTTTTCAACATGGCTACTCCAAGTGAATGTAAGTGCATTAGCATTAGCAGGTTTTTGTGAATCGCTGGTGTTTCATGGAGCCCGATCTCATGAAAGTTCGTACTGTATAGCACGGATGTCATTTCTCGTGCCATTTTTATGCCAAAAAAAGTTTTTGCGTGTATATGGTACACATTTTTCGCGTGCATATGATGCACACTTTATGGAAACCATTGTCCAGTGCAAGCAGCCCTTAACCATTAATCTTTCTTAACATTATTATATATCCGTTATATTGAAGAGACCTTTTTGAGGGATATACTTAAGCCCTTTTTGAATTCTTGTGCTTAACTGAGACTTGAGTGTTTGTAGACATTGTCAACCTTGATTTACTGCAATTTTGAGGTTTCTTAGAAGATAAAAATGTGATTGCTCTCCTCACAAACTGTTTCTTGTTTTTCACTGGCAAGGTGTTGAGGACTAGAGAATTTTTGAGCCTACATTCAGTATGAGATTGAGTCAAGTACTGTTAAAATCAGATACTAAGATGTTTACTCAAGTCGTATTGGAATTGGTGACTTGTAATGGAGTAATTTTCGCTGTGAGATATCTGTACGTTTACTCAAGCATGGTTTTCAGGTACTCTTTACACCTCTACCACCCTTTCACACAGAATTATGCCAGGAAATGCAGCATTTTCTTTAGTTATACACTTTTTTCAGTCCGTTCTCATCCCAAGACTTCATCTAACTGACGCTTTTGACCATACGTCAACATCCATCCGCCGTTTTAGGGCGCCCTTTAACGTCAGTTAGATGACACTATCTAATCCTAACCCTACCCCAGGCCTAAACCTACCTGCGTCATCTAACTGACGCTAAAGGTAAAGCGTCAGTTAGATGACGCCCTAGGATAGCATCATCTAACTGACGTTAAAGGGTACCCTAAAATGTCGGATGTTGACGTATGGTCAAAAGCGTCAGTTAGATGACGTCTTGGGATGAGAATGTGTTGCTTTTTTAACTAAATCAAAATAGGCAGGGACTGGGACTCACCTGTCAGGTAGAGCCTGTAGGACGGTGGGCATGAGGACTCCTGAGATGGCCTTGTACAAAATAGAGTCACAAACACCCACTATATTCACCACTGTAGAAGAGCCCAGGACAGGGAGCATGTGGGGCGGCATGCCCTGCCAAAAGTGCAACAGGAAGCTCTGGACCTATGCATATACACAAACAAATAAACATTGTGATAAAATAAGAGGGAAGCATTTTCTTGTGTAAACCATACTTCATATATGGTAAACATAATTCAAAGCATTTTAATGCATGCATGCAACTAAAAAAAATACTAAAAGAAATGTCAGACCTCATCGAAGTTGGCTCGTATGACTGTATCCAATATCCTTTGACAGTGAGTTCTGTACATCATGATAAAGGTTGAGACCTTGTGGAGAAAAAAAGCCCATTTAAACGACTTTTATGATACTTTCCCACAGAGACTAATTCAACGAAACGCTTGGTTAATGATGTCATACCAAATTCATTCCTGACTCATGGTCATGCATTAATAAGACACTAAAAGCCTCTAACACTAAAGAAAGATACAAATACCAAACAACTAAAAAGCTGCTTTCACGAACAATGCCTATTTACAAGGTCTTGCCAAACCAGTGTATGAAAAGAGGCTTTAAAGATCAGAAACTCACAAACCATTTAAAATTACAGGCACCTTTTTAAAGCGAGACAGCTAGTGCCCGTCCTTTGTCCAATGCGAGATCTTATTATCTACTCGAAAGATTAAGAGTTCGCTAGGAACCAACACATAAATCCTCCAGGTCCTCATCTAAATCCAGGCCCAGGGAAGGTCCGCCTGACAC